>VSDK01013808.1:115889-150533 GCA_009767595.1 Symbiodinium kawagutii
CACGTGGGAATGCTTTTTGCAGTAAATTGGCGTGGCTGTATGTATGTTTGTATGTATGTATGTAGGTATGAAGGTATATAGGCATGTATATATGCAATGATGTAGAGACGTCTAGATGTATGGATGTATGAATGTATGGATGTATGTTTGTATGTAGGTATGTAGGTATGTATGTATGTGATATGGTAGAGGCGTCTAGATGTATGGGTGTATGAATGTATGCATGAATGCACGTTCCTGCCAACCCTGCCACGTTGAGATTGAGATGTCGCTGTTGGTTTTTGGCTACCTCTTCATCATATCTATTGGCGAGCAACCAACCAGGGATGTGAATCATGGTCGTGGAGTCTCATTCGGTGCCTTATGGGTGGATAATATGGTTGACAAAAACCGTTGTGGACGACCCGTATACCAACCACATAACGGTAAATATCCCACACTATGGAGCACTATCAAACGTATCATGATAGGTTCACCAATGGCCCCAAGATTTCTATGTCTTGGGTTCGGCTGTGTCATGGTATCATGTTAACATGTGCTCACAGGGGCGTTGGCTACCCACTCCAAGGCGCCCTTCCATCAGTCGCACCACCAGCTTTCATGGGACGGCCTGGCCGCGAAGTATTTGTGTTAGGGTTCTTCGGATGCAATTCAAATTCACAAGCGCAAACTTTTTTAGTCAGTAGCCTGGGCATCATTTAAGGGTTTCAGGGTGAACAATTCATAGGGCCAACCATGCAGTCCCCACGCTGATCACAAAAATACAGCCATGCTGCTTTGCTACTGGCATGGGCCGGACATGAAAAAACAACATCGAGAACCGATCATCATGGGAAAATGACCCAGCATACTCCCAGCGACGCAGCTCGACATTTACCACTAGCAGATAAAGTGTGCCAGAACCAAGCCCAACAGAAGAGCAAATGCCCCTGGCCGCGGCGGGCACCAGACTGCCCAGCACAAACGCCGCAACATTGAGGGTAGATCGTTAGGCAGCCCCCAAGCACACCACGGGCTTTTTGAGGAAACGTGAACAACAAGAATTCCTGGCCCAACGCGGCAGAAATAAGAGGAACAAAGCTCGTAGGCGGCAGCGGAGAGGGTTGGCTGAGATGGGGTGATGGTGTGGGTGTATCATGATGATGATGGTGATGGTGATGACGACGAAGATGAAGATGAAGATGAAGATGAAGATGAAGATGAAGATGAAGATGATGATGAAGATGAAGATGGAAATCAAGATGATGATGATGATGATGATGATGATGATGATGATGATGATGATGATGATCATGATGATGAAGATGATGATGATGGTGGTGGTGGTGGTGATGGTGGTGGTGGTTGATGGCTGGTCATGATCATGATGTAAATGATGGTGATGGTTGGTGGTTGAATGTTTGTTCTAAATGGTTGACGATTGATGGTGGTGTTTTGCTGCGTTTTTTGTTTGTGGCATGTCTTCGTTGCTGATGTTTTCCTGGATTTTTGAGAAAATGTGCTGGCATTTTTCTGTTTTGGCGTTTCCTCGCTGGTGTTTTTTCTCTACGTATTGCTTCTCTTGTTTTGTTAAGTGTTTCTTTTTGTGACAGCGGTTAGTGATTGATGGTGGGTGGTTGCTGGCGATATGGGGAGGATGAGCGCACTATCTGTGTTCTGTGCTTTCCCAACTGACCCCACAGCCCACCCATTTTCTGAGTCACCATTTCGATCATCCCAGAGCACCAAAGCATTGACAAAAACACAGCATGTCTTGTGAGCCCGCTGTCTCATGCGCCAGCTTTTGCCAGCTGATTAGGATTGTATGACTGCTTCACAATTCATACCTTGAATGCCTGGCTCTTTTCAAACATTTTTGAATATGCTTCCACGGCCATGATGCGAAAAATGTACGTGAACAAATTTACGGCCCCCGCCTGGATAGGCTCCGCCGGGTTTGGGGGCGCCTGGCACAGCAGGGCCTTGGCTGCAGAATGGTCACGGAGCGATCCGCTTGATTGATTTGCTCTTTGCTATACCCCCACTTGCCGCCCGCCATCACAATGTATGATAATAAATGGGCTGAATATAAAAATTTGACAATGACAAACCTGGCCAGGGCGCCCATTGGCGGCGGACCCTGGCTTGCACGATGCTTCACCTGCGGCCAAGCATGGAAGAGCAAGCTACGGTCAAGCTGGTATGTTCATACGGGGCAGCTATCTGGTACGGGCGTTTGGCCCCCTGAACCCCAACAATAAACAAGTCAACCCACTGCATGGCACACGGCCATCCACCAGTTTAGCTCAGACTTTCAATAGCTCACCCCAGGACATGCAAATCACAACGGCGCACCAGCCCCTACCCAAACAATCATTTGTGCGCTTGTGTACTTTCCTCATCTGATCTACATGCGCCTTGCCAACATGTCTCCGAAAAAGCCCGCAAAAAAAATGTATCATGACGGCACACAGTCTGTACCCAGACAGCACATCCCCTTTGGGGACATCCGGACGCATCGTGTCCTAGCGTTTTGCAGTAATCCAGCAGATGCAGATTCCGGCGCCTGATTGGCAGGGCCGGGCAGCTGTGGAAGGTGTTTGGAAAGGAGGACATTGCACGTTGCAGGGTCTAGTTTGCCTTTCGGTTTTCGGGCTGTCACTTTTTGTTCGGTTTTCCGTTTGCGAGCTGTCGGTTTTTGGCCTTCGGCTGGCAGTTTTGGGCCTTCTGTTTCTCTGTTTTCAGGTTTGGGTTTTCGGTTTTTGGTTGCGGATGAGCAGGTTACTGATCTAAACGCCGGCGGCCGTCTTTAGGTTTTGGTTTTTTCGGGTTTCCGTCTATGGCTTTTGCCTTTTCGGTTATCAGGCTTTCTTTTTTCAGGCTTTCTTTCCGTTGGGAGCTTTCGGTTTTGAGTCTTCGGCTTTTAGCGTTCCGTCTTCCGCTTTTTTGGTTTTAAGTTTTCGATTTGCGTCTTTAGGTTTTGTTTTTTTTTGGTTTCGGTCAGGGCTTTTTTTGTTTTCTCATCAGGTTTTTGTCTTTTTTCGGCTCTTAGTGTTCTGTCGCCGGGTTTTTTGGTTTAGAGGTTTTGTTTTTGTCTTTTTGGGTCTTGGTTGTTATTTTTTTTCATGTCTGTCTTGGCTGTTGGGTTTTGCGGATGGTGGTGCTGGCAGTCCGTGTTGTTTGTCACGGGCATGTCTGGGGCTTGGCTGCCGGAGCAACTCCCTAGAAGAGAGCATACGAAGCTTGCAGATGTCACTGGACCTGCAGGCACAAGGTTCCTTTAGCTCAGTGGTTAGAGCGACGGTCCTATGAGCCATAGGTCGCGGGCTCAAACCCCGCAAGGAACATATTGTTTGAATTACATATAAATCGTCAGATGAGGTAGCCACTTGTCGCGCATGAAAATAAATCTACGGGGCAGCGGGGCCCAGACATTTCGACAATCGGCCCGCTCTCTTGCCGCGCATGGGAAAAAATAGCCCCAACACAAAAACTGCTGGGAAAGCAGAAGACCAAAAACTCGCAACAGAAGGCCGAAAAAATCAAAGCAAAAAGAGCAAAAAAGCGAACACCTGAAAGCAAAAAGCTTGAAAACTGAAACGCAAATAGCTGCAGGCCAAAACCGAAAAAAACCAAACCTTCCAGTGGAAAGCCGGGAACTGAAAACCAACATCCAAAAATTGAAAACGAGAAGCTAGAAAGACGCAAGCCTTAAAATACAAAGCCTGAAAACGGAGCTCCAAAACCCAAAGGCTGAAAAGCAGCTCAGAAGCCAAGGCGAGAGCCCGAAAACTACAGGTGGACATTGAAGCTCAAAAGCCAATGGGAGAGTCAAAAGCCGAAGGCCGAAAATTGAAAGCTGAAGGCATGAAATTCTCAGAGAGAGGAGGGGAGACCTCAACAAGCCTCAAGCTAAGAAAAAAAACCAGCATGTAAGTCTAGTAGAATAACACGCCCCTGGAATGATAGCCGTCAGAAACATCGACATAAAAGGTGCATCTTTTCCTTGCTTCTCAGATGTGAGCTTTCTTTGCCCCTCCAACAAGACCCTTGACGGGCCCAGCTCGACTTGTCCAAGGCACCAAGGCCAGAACAAGGCCTACAAAACAGGCACCAACGGCAGCGCAATTCTTTTTAACGCCTGCCCTTTCCAAGCCTTCAAACCTCACACGTCCAAGGAAAACAGCACCTGGCAATTATTGGCGTTCAAGTCTGCGCCTGCCACCTTGAAAGGAGCGGTCTGGCATTGACTGGTGTGAGCACCAACAAGAAAACAAGTGCATATAGAAAGGTCTGAGCTTGGGCATGCCAAGCCCGCGTTTGACAGCCTTCAAACGGCAAATTGTCCTTGAAACCCGCAGCGCCTAGTTTTTTATTTGGCGTTCAAGCCGGCGACCCAGCCGTCAAAAGCCAAGCCGGCTGCTTTAACCAAAGCCGCCGCGATTCATTGTTTTTGATATTCGAGCCCGTCCTTTGTGGTTCAGCTCCCACAGAACTCAGAACCTCTAGGAAATTTAACGGGGCCAATGGCATGCCCAACTTTGAGCGGTTGTCTCTGGCATTCAAGCTTGCGTTTGCCAGCCAACTCGGCCGTTTCAATTCCGCAGCAGCTGGCCCTTTGCCAGGCCTCCTCAGACCACTGGACCCCTGCATTGGCGTTCAGGCCTGCCGTTTCCCAGGCCCCAAACCCCCAAAGCCTCCAAACATCTTAAGAGGCTTGAAAAAGCCGTTGGCATGCCCAACTTTGAGCGGTTGTCGGTGGAATTCAAGCCTGCCCCATGCTAACCTTCAACTCAACTCGGCCGTTT
Source organism: Symbiodinium kawagutii (assembly GCA_009767595.1). Lineage (NCBI taxonomy): Eukaryota > Dinophyceae > Suessiales > Symbiodiniaceae > Symbiodinium > Symbiodinium kawagutii. The sequence continues at coordinate 120,677 of VSDK01013808.1, forward strand.
CAAATGGCGTTCGAGCCTATGTTTGGTAGTTTTCAAACGCCAAGCGGCTGGCTGTTAAAGAATGGGCTGGCGCCCGGGCGCCGCCGACCCTCAGCTTTCAAGCGCTCGCTTCTTGGCAAACAGCGCAGCGCAACTGCTTTTTTTATTTGCGTTTGAGCATGCCATTTACAAGCCTTCAAGCCCACAAAAAGGTTCTTGGAACGCCTAATTCTGCTCGCAACATGCGCCGGGCAAAAGCAATTGGTTTTCATTGTCGTTCAGGCCTACCCTTTGCCAGCTTTCGGATATTTCAGGTCCGGTTGCAAAAAACACCAAAGCCAGAGCAATTGCTTTTGGTTGGCGTTCAGGCCTGCGGTTTGCCAGCCTTTAAGCCCTCAAAAAGCTTCTTGGCATCCCTAAATTCAGCTTGACGGCGCCTTGGCACCCCCAACTCCTCGGGCAAAAGGCGCCGAGGCCAAAGCAATTACTTTTCTTGGCCGTCAATTGCTTCTTCAGTTGGGTGGCAAGCAATCTTCTCACCCGATATCTGATCGTCTTCGGCTCCCTCTTTGTCCTTCATCAATGAAAACATCCTTGGCAAATGCTTTCGCATTTGCCGCCACGGCCCCTGCAGAAGAAAGGGGTCGGCGACACCTGGGCGTTAGTTCATTCTATGTCTTAACACCAAAAACCCTTAGACCTTAACACGGTAATCCTAACAGTCCCACAACTATAAAAATATGCATATAACATGAGTATAAAAACAGATATGAATATAGATATGCGTATAAATATGTATACGGATAAATTTGAAAATATTGCTGCACGTACATCACCATACACATTTATCAGAAAGAATACGTATACATGAAAGAACAAAGCTATCTTAAAAAGAACAAAATGAAATAGTAAAGAATGAATATATAAGTAAATGAATAACTGAATAGACAAATAAAGAAGTAAACTAAGATAAATACATACATCAACAAATAAATCAATAGATCAGCAAATGATTAAGTAGATACATGAGTAAAATAAAATTAACAAATAACTATTCAAACAAGTGCATGAATAAGGACAATCTCAATGCACAAAAATAAATCAATAAATGAATCAATGAAAACCAACAAATGAATAGAAACACACACACACACAAATATGAATCTATAAACCAATGAATACGTAAATTGGATAAAGACATAAAAATAAGTGATTACAGAAATACATCAATAAATCAATGGATAAAGAAACAAATGAATGAATACGCAAATGAATACAGAAATGATGAACGAATACATAAATGATACATGAATACATAACTAAATGAATAATTATATGAAAATCAATGAATAATTCAATGAATATATAAATCAATAGTCAAAGCAAAATCAATAATTAAATGAATAAACATGAATATAGATGTGTTAATATACAAGCAAACAAGTAAATACATGAATCAACAAAAACTCGATTCAACAATACTTGAAAACATTGAATAATTCAAAACAAACAAATCAATCAATCAATCAATCAATGAGTAAGTAGATAAATCAATCGATCAATGAATGAGTAAGTAGATAAATCAATCGATCAATGAATAAATAGTTCAATGAATAAATAGATTAATAACTGAATCACGAAATCAATACTCAATAAATCAAAAAAAACAGTAAAGAAATATTCATACGTAAATAAATAGATATACAATAACTATAAATCAATCAACAAATCAATCAACACATAGATGAATGCATCAACTAAAACATATAAAAATCGAGAGCTAAACCATATGAATAAAGACTAAACAAAATACAAATCAGCAAACATATACATTCAAAAATAATTATCTACCAAAGAACGAATCCGTACAATCATAAACCCTAGAATCCTAAAAGCAACCCGAAACCAAAAAACAAGCGCCAAAACTGAGAACCAAAAGCTGAAAACCGAAAGTCTTAAACGGAGCCGAAAACCAAAAGCCGAAAACGGAAAACCGTAGCCCGAAGGCGCAAGCCGAAAACTGACAGCCGAAAACAGATCAAAGCGGATCTTTGCGGATCAGGAGCCCCAAGAAAAGCTAGTTTGCAGGCCTCCAGCTCATCGATGTGGTACCACCGATCGCCTACCTTGCACCTTGGGTTGGTTCCGACATGGGATCGCTAGCATGTTCCCTTGCTTCCTGAAATTACGTTGGAGATGGATGATCATGAGAATGCTATGCTGATTGGCAGCACGAGCTGTAGTGTGTAGATTTCAAAGAACATTTCACAGCTTTCGATAGTGGGCGAAGATCGGCATTGCATGCTGAGCAGCAATTAGATACTTGAACGACTGACACAAAAATACAACGCTATGAAAGCTATTTCCTAGAGGGGCGCGGCCGCTACCAGATTGACACCCTGGAAGAAATCCATGACGCCCTGTTTGGTACCATCCAATCCTGACGCGGTTCCCACCAAGAGACGCATGGCCGTTGGATTGCTTGGCCAATCCTTGGTAGCAGCAGCGGAGCATTGGAGAAGAGTCTTTTAAAGTGGCTCATGATAAATCATTGATTCATAATCATAGTTAATTAATGATGGTTGATGATGGTTGCTGATGGTTGCACATGATTGATGATGGTGAAGGATGGTACACATCTGTCAGTACAGCTCTGTAATGCTCAAGGACAAATAGGCAATGACGATTCATGAGACAGCTGATAATGGTTAACTAATCGTGGAACAAATTGGGGTCTTTGGCAAGCCCGTGGCTGTGAGCCCCCGCATGAATGCTCGCTGCTTGAAAACACGCCGTGGCTGTTCTGATCTACCCCCCAATCGTTTCCGGACTATATCCAAACAGCCTGAGCCATCATGACCATTGTTAACCACTAACAAGCACGAATTTACCACGATTAACCAACGCCAAGCAAAGTCGATCACCCATATCCATGATTAACCAATATTTCATGATTAACCACAGTTTCACGATTACGTGTTGTCGAACATCAACAGCTAACCAGCATTGACCATAATCGACCACTAGTTGACTTTCATTCCCCATCCATCTCTGTGGAAGATATCTTCCATGGTCACCTCACCGCACGGTGCACTGCCAGGCAACCAGCGTGTCCATGTTGCATATCAAGCTAACATCAACTACCAACAAAAATAAGGTAAAACATGCCGGGCCATCATCATCATCATCATCATCATCATCATCATCATCATCATCATCATCATCACCCCAAAGGTTCATCAACAACTTCAGCATCTCCCGGAGATCACCATCATGCGGTCGGCCAACATCAAGGCACCGCTCACTTTGGTGGCCTTGACCACCACCTCATCACCCACATCAATGCAACCCATGGCGAACCCGCGCACCGCTGGAGCCAGCTGCCACGAGCATGTCGTTGTGCTGTCGGAAGACGTGGCACACGTGGCGCAGGGTCACCGACCCAACCAACCACCCAACCAACCACTAACGAACCGTCACTTCTTATCACCTGCCTCTGCCATCGGCGCTAAGCTTGCCACGCGCTTGCCTTTTGGCTCCTGACAGAGTGGCCGGTCACCACCAGCGGTCGCCATGTTGGAAGGTCGTAAGCGAAGCCTCGTAGCCAAGAAAATAGCCGGAGTAGTTTGAGTGACTCTCTGGCCATCTGTAAAATCAATCACTCACAATGGCAACTGGTTCATATGCATCTGTTTTTCTCTGAATCATTGAGCATATCCAGCTGAGGTAGTGAATATTGATCAAAAAGCCCAGCCTTCAACTCATGTTGACAACGCCTACCAAACCATCACATCCTGCTCCGCAATGATACTCGTGGCCGACGGTGCAGCGTTTTTCAAGCGTTCTGGTCCTGCGACAGAGCACCTTTGGCGCTCACGCTGTTTTCCAGCCTGGCATCTTGTGACCATGTGATACATTCTTGAAGTAACTTGAAGTAAACCCTAGCATGTTCTTGTAGTGATTGTAATCGTACTCGTCTATATTCGTCTACCATTTCATGATCATTTTGGCCACATTGACTGCAAACAACACACAATGGCGTCCATGGCCCCAAAAAAGATGGTACGGCCATGGCGGTGCTTACAGCCGGTGTCTTCGACGAAACTCAAGGGCTAAATCGATTCTGCGAGGGAGTTGTGGCCATGGAAAATCCCTAGTGACCGGTTCTCAGGAGAGCCGAGGGCATCCCCAAGGGTCCAACTGATAATTCCAGAGGCTGCCAATGCTGATCTTCGATGTTTTCTGACCATGGAACATGAACTCTGTTGACATTCGTGGGATCTGCAGCTTGGGACTCACTAGCTGTGGAGTTTCAGGTCGAGAAAAAAGGGGTTGCTGGTCATCAAAGAGAACCGAAAAAGGATATTCACCACCATTCAACATAGCCGATCATGAGCATTTTCATGAGTAAGTAGCCAATTATCTTCTATTGTGATTATTATAGATGATTTTTGTTCTCATTATCATCAATATCATATTACTAGTAATTAGCGTTGTTAAACAGGCAATTTGGAGATGATTTGGAGCCCATCATTTTCAGCAACTAGCCAAGTGTCAATGCATGTGGGGTATGGCATCAACTCCGTCGTCACAGTTCCCTATGCAAAAGTACCTTGGAGCTTTGCTCGCCAGGCTTTTTTTCACGCACCGATCAGCGACGGAAAGGATCCGGGGCAGACAGAGACGTGTCGTTCGAGAAATCAATGGTGATGTTTCATGAGAGTGATATACCCGGTCATATAGTAACGATGATTCAGACCGATTCGTCTACTGGTCAATGGTGGTGAACAAAAGGTGAAGAAGGCTCAATGGCGGCTAATTGAAGGCTATGCGTGGTTCATGGAAATTCATGATGTTGAATTACTGATGGTCAATTGTCATTTGATGGTTAATGATTGGTCATAGTTGACATCGGTCAAGCTTGTCTACCAAGGAATATCAGTGAGGCTGGATCTTGTTCGAGATCCAACCGGCTCGCCGCCGCTCGGAACTTGTGGTAGCAGTAAGCATTGCCAGTACACCTGGTACCTAGAAGCATTACCATGTTTCCTGATCTCGATTCTGAATTCACCATGATTTTTTTATTTTGACCACCAAACAATTTTGATTTTGATTTGATTACTATTCTTGTTTGGTTCTTTTGATTTAGGTTGGTTCTTTGACCCCAGCATGAGCACCACCACGGTTTCCGCTCCGCCGCTGACTGGGGCGGTCCGACTACGAAAAAATGCAGCTGTGCACACAGCGGTGACCAGGTGTATGACAAAGTTGATCGTTGAATTTAGATGCAAACAGTTGAGAATGGTAGACTAATGCTGGTAGAAAATGGTAGAACAAGGGTTCAAAGTTGAATTACCATGGATGAATAATTAGAATGATAATAATCAACTATCAACTATCACCAGTGATAATGATTATAATGGCTTATAAACATCAAGTATAAAACAGTTGATCAATCACAGTTGATAATGGACAATCCTTGGTGGTAACTCGTTGCATCATAATGATTTATCTGCTGAGGAAAGGTGAATGACAATGCTTCATAGGATAGGTGAATAGTTTACCTTCATGGACAAATGCAGATAGATTCTGGACAATAGGACTGGTTGATCTTGATTGTCGTTCCAGCCATCCATGATTCAAAATGACGTTCGTCAATCAAGAAGTTCTAGGAATAGCTTCATGATTGGAGTCCTTACACATTCAGACCGTTGAGTTAGAACATAGCCTGAGCCATGATAGGACTTAGACATCACTGTGTTCCTGTTGGAATCATGGAACAAGAATAGCTAGTGCAAAGGTACTTGCCAGGCTTGGTCGAACGCGAACACTCACCAAGACCGAATCGGCTTTTGGGTCTTCACATGCTGGGAGTTTGTACCTGTTCTTGTAAGTTGTAAAGCCGTGGCTCCTGTTCGTTGTTCTCATGTTTTAAACTATATGTCCATCTGACAGCACTAACAAAGCCATTTTACTGCTCGCTTTCGGCTCGCTGGATTCTGAAAATAGGTCTCCGCGCACTCGCGTCATTTTGCGCGTGAATTGTTATCGTCTTTGTTGTCGTTTCATTATCGTTCTGGACTCCAAAGATTTCTGAAAATATCTCTTGACTTGTTTGTAAATGTCTGTGCCTAGATGTAAAATCATAATCAACTCTGATGACGAACGGCAAGTTGATACATATGCAAATTATATCTATCACAACTCATATTATGAATGTATATCTGTATGTTAACAAACGAATAGATAAATGCTGATATATATGTGTATTGAAATAGATATCAATAAATACATATATAAATACATATCTGCAAATGACGATAAATGTATGCATCTAACTACACATTAAAACATATATCAATAGAAACATACATATGTACACGACACAGTTCCCAATGCAAATCAATCCCTGTTGGCTCACCATGTCCTGGTATCCCAAGTACTCGCTTCACCGGTCACCAATTCCGACGGATCACTGGCGCTATCTGACGTACTCCATGAGGAAGTCGGCGATGGACAAAACCTCCGCCTGATCCCCAAAGCTTCAACGACACCCGTAGCGCCTCCAAGGCGGGGCCCCTAAACGGTAGCTAAGTTGGTGAATATAACGTCAACATAACAAGGGTAACTACTAGGCCAATGGTCGATTAAACCAGCTTGTTCAATCAGCTTATAACGTTTGCGGGCCCTTGTACACCGCCTTTAAAGAGCCCTGAGCAGCTTTCTCCCCTCACAAGTCAGCCCATTTCGCCAATCTCTGTGGTATCGTGCACGTTCAGTTGGCAGTCGGTCACTCATCGAGCGACACCCTAGAGGTCAATCAACCAAGGGCCTGGTCATACTTGGTTTCCACGCAGAGTGAGCAAAAGATGTTGAAACACCAAAGATGCCGAATTTCTGAATCAATTGGTGATCTGATGGTCAAGAGGAAATGTGCCAGCGATCTTCAGCTTAGAGCAATGATCTTCAGCGAGAACAATTTCGGGTCCTAAGTCAGCAGTACAGGAATCAAAAGGCCATATGGGTGTTTCTCAAAATCGGGAACCCCAAAGTTATGGATGGTTTATTTCTATGATGTATCAGTCTTGGATGATTTAAGGCACCCCTATTCTAAGAAACCCCCATATTCCAACAGCCGGTTCCCAGGCTGGAGTCCAAGATAGACATCGAACGCGGATCACTGGATAGCACTGGATGGCATTGGATAGCACTGGATGGCACTGGATGGCACTGGATGGCATTGGATGGCACTGGATGGCATTGGATGGCACTGGATGGCACTGGATGGCCAATGATAATCCAACATGAATTGTAGATATTGATTATCCGTCAGAATGCCCAATGATTAGCGTGACCAAAGAGTGCCCAGTCATGATGCTTAAGTGGCTGTTGCGCTGCTGACGATGTTTGTGTCCTGGAAAAAGCACTAGTTGCTGGATAGAATTGACAGTAGCATGTACACCAAAGAATACTCGGTGGACAATCAACAATTGTGCAGGGTTCATAAAACATCGAGTGTAGTCGCCTTGTTTGATCGCTGATGCAGATTTGAAGCACAAACCATCTGAAATCTATAGGGATCCTGGAGTAGATAGAATATCGAATTGGACCATCCCCAATAAGTAAATAGTACAATAAAATATTGAACTGAACGATATTCCATCTACTCCAGGCTGGTTTTCTAACTTGTAGTCACGGCCTCCTGAAACGGCTCACTGAATCATCGCGTATCAATTTTTGGGCTCGATAGATGTTGCTCCCTGTAACCACTCGAATGTCACAGTAATGGCCTGCAGAATCACAATGACCGTACCACAATGGCCATATCTATTGTTGTTGTTTTTCGTTGGTCATGAATCTCCATGATGAACCATGATAACCATCCATTAGACAACTATTGAGTGTGGTCATTGAGACCATTTATTCATCGTTCGCCATTCATGAATGGCCATTTCATCAATAATCTAGTAACCATCTACCAATCTTCCATTAAACAACTATTGAGTATCCATTCAGCATCCATAAAACATCACCATTAACATTGTCATTGATCTCTTGATTCTGGAGCTTTCTTAACCAGTGATGAATAATTAGCCATCATCAACCATCATCTAACCATTCAAAATGATAGGTTCTTCACCATTGGTTCACCGCATCCATTTAGCATCCAGTGACCATCTATTCGACATCCCTTAACCCTCCACAGATAACAGTTGACCCTGGCCCATGAATGAAAAACCACAACTAATCATGATTGACCACCAAACATCAAATAACCATCTAACCATCAACTACGAATCAATTGAACCAATCATGAACCACCAGCTAACCATCAAGCATCCATTGACCAGCTATTCACCATCAACTATCCATCAATCAATCAATCAACCCTTAGTCATCCTTGCTATGGATCATCCACCACCACCGGTGGTACCCCCTGGTGTCGCCCCCCCCCCCACGTGGTCAACCGTTCGTCTCTGCCTGCGGCTCATCCGCCAAGTGCTGCGTGGTCAAGGGGATGCTGTCGGTGGTGTAGAAACGACAGGCAGGGCCTGTCGACCGGGACCAACGCTTGGGAAAGATCAATGGTTGATCAATGATTCGAGTGGTTGATGGTTAATGAATGGTTGATCAGTGGTCATGATGATCGAATCATTTGAATGGTTTGATGGTTAACTATGGTTAAATGATCAAACCAATGATTAAATGATTCAATGGTTCATGAATGGTTAACGAAGGGTGAACGAATGATTCAATGGTTGCTGATTTAAAGGGTTAGTGGACCTCCGGATGAATGGTTGAATGGTGGATGGATTAATGATGAGAAATTAACGATGAAAATGGTCACTGAAGGGTTAGTGAAGGGTCAATGACAGCTGAATGAGGGGTTCATGAATGGTTGCTGAAGGGTTAATGAATGTTTAACCAATGGTTAATTCGCTGGTTGACTGATGGTTGATGCTGGACGAATGGTCCCTGAATGGTTGTTGCATGGGGAACCAATGGTGCTGATTGATTGATGGTTGATCAAGTGTGGTCTTGGTGAATTTGACAGTAATAGCATCGCCAATAGATCATAGTGGGATTCTTCCTGGCAACCGATACAAATAAAAGGTGCCACACGCTGGTAATAGGACGACGTTTCTCATAGCAAAACTGCCAAAGAAATGGCACGACACCAGGAACCCAATAGAACCAAGAAACCCAAATTGGTCCTGAAATTTCATTGTGCTTTGAAGCCACGTTCATCCAAGAACTGGTGCCAAGGGTTCCACCAACAAGGAAATTGGCGGATCAGTCGAGCCGAGTTAAATCACTTGGGCGCTGGAAACCTTTGGAGAAACCACCAGGTCTGTGACAGAGTGGTACCCCTAGTTATAAGTTGTTTAAGATTCGCTGTTTAACTACAGCTATATCTACCATAACTGGTAGTGACCCTAGTAATGTTCACCAACTTGGCTAAGTAGGGGGTACCACTCTGTAGGTCTGTTAGGTGTTTGATGTATGGACTGCCCCAGGTTTTTCCCTCCCCGGTGGTACCTAAGTCCTGTAGCTTCTGTCGAATCTTCGCCACTGTGGACTCCTAGTCCAAGCGTCCAAGGTGGTTGGGTGGTGGATATCTTATTCTATCAAAGTTCATCAAGGTTCATCCAGCTTTATCAAGGTTCATAATGGTTGATGTTGCTTGATTCTGGTTAATGATGATTGATAATGGTTGATTTGTGAATATGACCTTATTATGAACCATTATAATTGAGAAGTATTAGGCATGTATATGGACGTATTCATTACTTGTAATTATGAAATATTATCGACCATTGCTGATGAATCAATATTACCCCCTTTGGTTCTATAATCAAATGTCGGGTAATAGCCCTGTATCATCAAGCGTTCATGGGAGTCAACCTGGCTTGTAGAGATTGACCCTGCAAACATCGCACATATCTAATGGGTATAGAAGAGTTGATCATTGGCCATTGTGAAGTGTCCATGGGTTTAGTAATCATGTATTACTCGGGTCTAGCTTTTGGCTGGATTGGATTTAACTGATTGATCAAGAACAGAGTGCCAAACCTGGAAATTCTGAATGTGTCTTGGCACCCACCACAGGAAATTGTGAACCTGAGTTCAACCACGAGCTCTCTGATTTTGAGACATCGCAAAAACCATTTAAAACAGACCTGGTATGCAGTTTGCATGCTAGCATTGGTGGCATCTTCATGCTGGGACCTGGGACCTTGATGGGACCCAAAACAGGTCGCAGGGCTGCTGTTCAGTAGGTTGTCGTTATAATAATCAGATTGATCTTGCATCATCTGTTGACCATGCTTGCATCCAATCCTTCAATTAGCAGGTCATGATGCAAATAGTGGTGATTTCCATTTGTTTCCAGGTAAGGCACCACAATCACACCCAGTGAATTGCAATGGACCTGCAAAGAAAGTGTGAACACACATGTAAATATACTTTACATGTCGAGAAACTGTAAACACAGATGCAAAGACACTAGATTGGATAGATTGGATAGACATCTTGCCATTTCTGTGTGTCTGCTTCTTTCGTGAGGGGTATCTGCAAAGCCATAGTTGCATGGTGCCTGACAGGCAACTAAGGTTCAACTGGTGGCGGTTGTGTCGTTGCCATGGCAGCTACACATAGCAATCTATCCACCCGTCGTTTTCTCCATGAAATGATGTACGTATATACATGATTGTACATGCAGAAACACATGTGTCAAAGCAAGAAACAATATATTCAACAGTATGTATACAAAATCCCTTCATAAAACACAGAGTAGGTGAACAAAAACAGTATATGTGCATAGAAGTGACTATATTGTATAAACAGTTGGCAGTGAGTCAAAACCCCGTACCCCTGGTTCCCCCATCATTAACCATTGTTTTTCCCTATGAAATGGTTGGTGATTATCCCCCATTAGTTGGTTGGTTAATATTGACCCATAGCCAGATAGTTGGTATATCCACCATTTTTCTTGGCTATTATCCCTATTACTAAAAATTAACCAGCTACTTAACCATTGGTTGGTTGGTTAATGTTGACCCACAGCCATTATTATAGCCATTATTATAAGCCATTATTGGTTGGCAATTTATAAGCCATTACGTATTGGTTGTTATATGCCATTATTATAGCCATTAAAATGGGTTAACCATCATCTGGTTATCTTGCAACAGAACTCTCCATCTTCCCATTTCGGCTTCCTGATAGCCAGCCACCAGGTGACTCACGAAAATGGACACAGGTGCTGGCGATGAGCGGCAAATGATGCTGGTAGTGGGTGGTTCAAAGTGGTGAATTGATGGCTATGTGTGGCCAATATGTGGGGCTAATGTGTGGCTAATTTGTGGCCAATCTAAGGTAAACTGACGGTTACTTGATGGTTACTTGATGGTTACTTGATGGTTGATGGTGGATAATGATTGTGAATGCTGGCTATCACAATACTATACGATACTTATAACAGTGGTAAATGGGGGCTGTTAATGGTTTACATTGACTGATGAGGCACCATCCTGTGCCATGGGTGCACCACCATGATCATAGTAGTACCCTTTTGGGTGGGTCTGTCAACAAATCGTATGACTGCATCGCTCTGCTCATATGAGACAAGTAGGTGTCTGCCAATTCACCAGTCTGTAGATTTAGATGGCTTCGATGCCGGATGTTTGAGATGTCAGGCTATTGATTGATCACAAACCGCTAGGAAACGAATTCCAGGTGAAATTCAGATCTCTTAGCCATCAGTGGTTAAGCATTTTAGGATTCTATTCTTGCTGGTTAAACGTCTTTAGCCATTAACCAGCTGGTTAATCTCGAGTCTGTAAAAACCGCCTGTAAATCGGCCAAATTCACAAACTCACCAGCCATGTGCCGCTGGAGCACTTGAGCGAGTTCAAGCTGGTTGGTTGCTATGTTTCCTATAGGGCTTGAAACCACCAACCAGTACTGGTTAAGCAATGCTGCATTTATGGTTTATTGATGGCTTACGAACCGTTGATGGACGTTTAAGGAATTGGTGATGAATGGTTAATTGTTTCAGAACCTATTGTTGGTGGACGGTTAATCTGGTGGTCAATTTATCTTCGTATTGATTGATAATGATTAAGAAAGATTAAACATCGGTGAACATTATTTGGAATGGATGGTGATGGGTGGGTGCCAATTGTCACAATGATACACAGCGGCCACAATCAGAAACCGTCATGGTTAATTCTGTTCTAGGCAGGGCTCGTGACTCATCCTAATAGGTTTGTGCATCATCATGATGATTACTTGGATCATCGAAGGAATGATCAGCGATCAATATAGCCATTGCTACTTAGTGACGATGATGCAACAGCAGTCTCAATGTTGGAAGCCAATCTCTTCATGCCGCTCTCGTGTAACACTACATTGAAATATCTTTTATACCAGTTAGTACTATACAGAGGCGGGGTTGGCTCCACCAACCAGTGTTGTAACCAGAGCCACTATCCCTCTGCCTCTCTGCCAACCACCCCACCTTCCTTTTGCTCTTGCTCCTGGGCCACTGCTAGCAAAATGGGGATGCGCGTTGACATTGATAGTGCCCTTAATATTAGCATTAGTAGTGGTTTGTCATGGGAAAGCCATAGGAAAACTTTTGGTAAACTAACCTGGCAATTCAAAATCCACCACAGGCATAGCTGGTTTCCGAGGGTTTTCTCGGAACAAAGTGATTTCCCATTGCCATGTTAGACTACCAGAGTGTAACAATCAGTATGTGAACCACCAGTCAATTTTTTCTGACAAATAGGTAACCTATTTTTGCTACGAGCCATGATTTACCATTGTTTAGTATTAATTAAGCAATGTTAACCAATTATCAGCAATTGGTTGTTGTCCGTCATTGGTGAGCAAGTGTCAATGATAGCTATTAATTGCTAGCTATCAGCTATCAAAAACAGCAACAACAACAACGACAACAACAACAACAACAACAACAACAGCAACAGCGACAACGACAACGACCAACAATGGTCACTGATATCCACAACAAGAAACAATGACCAATCATAGCAAAACCATGAACAACAAGAACAACAACAACGACAACAACAACAGCAGCAGCAGCAGCAACAACAACAACAACAACAACCAACATGAATGACAATGGTTGCTGTTCGCTAGGATTCGCTAGGTTCCTTCTCACATGGTGGTCACCACCTGCCCCAAGACGCATGCCCCGCTGAAGGTCAACTTGGAGAGCAACATGGTAGCCATGCCCTGTGATTCACTTTTATTATTCGATAGGGCTATCATCATTGTTGTCGTTGGTTGTGTTATTATTCGATAGGGCTATGATCATTATTGTCGTTGGCTAAAATTCAGACTTGACAAAGTAGTTCATTTCATGGTTCTCGTGTGGATCTTTGAGCCCTTCCACATTCCGGCCCAGCCACCGTCAAAGCTTGTCCAAACTCACCCACCGACAAACTTCCTTGCGAAGGGCCGTGGCAAGAAACCCATATGGTGAAAAGAATCTGTGAAATCTCAAGCAGCAAGTGGGCTTGTTGACCAGCAGGGAAATTGGAATTTGTCCATCATTAATCTATTTGTTCCTTTTTGTATATACTTTCTACAAGTAGTATTTACGAACGATTAGAAGCACATCCTGAAGTCAGGGCCCACTGTTACAGCTTCCAACCACGGGATGTTGTACCGTCCAACTTTCTGCTCCATAGATTGCCATCCATAATAACCGCGACCAGTGATCACCAGCAGCTTCACCAGAAACCAGCAGAGGTTTGCACTGCAAATTCCGAAATGACCATGGAATCTGATGGTCACATGCCTGAATCCTGAGCTGGTTCTTGGTTATGTCCCTGGAATATCCTTGCTTACAACCAGCTTTGTAAAAGATGGGAGGGTCAATGGCCTGACGGTCCGAAATGCTGCTTGCCACTGTCATTGGGGAGTGACTCGGGGATTGTCACTGCTGGCTGTGTTACTTAGGAGCACTAGGGGATCATAATCTCCATTGTGATTATCACGAAGATCTCGGGTGACTAAAATGGATGCTGGTAGGGCCTCCATTTCTGCGGGTGAGATGTGTCTATCATTGCTGCTTCACAGCTAACAGGGTCGAGTGTCGTCCATGCTGCGATGGGTCATATTCCCATTACTGTTGATTCGATTCATATATCATCCGCAACGACTGGCTGCATCTAAAATGCACATGTACACATAAATATGAAAATGCCTATATCAAAATCTATGTATATGCACACTTTTATACACATTAACTCAATCATTGCTTTATCTGCCCTAATTATCAAGCACCTTAGCTGCATTATACAATCTCACAGACCCACATGTCACATATCTATATCTACAATGCATCACAAATTGTGGGAGATTCGTATGGAAAAACACCTCCAATTTAGCCATAACTAGCTGGTGACATACATCCAAATGTAGAAAATCTTACTGACAGTGGAGCTCTCATTAACTATCATGAACCAGTATTGACCATCACTAACCATCATCGGTCAGCATCATTTTTAGTCATCATGAATTATAAACCATACTCATTGTAAACCATACATTGACCATCAAATTCTCTATGGATTATCGTAGATTAATCAAGCGAGGCTTTCAACAATTTCTCAACCATTCAGCAACCATTTCTCAGCTAACCAACCACCAACCAGCAATTTCTCAACCATTAGGCAACCCTTAATCAACCATTTCCCACCCACCAACCAGCCATTTCCCAACACTTTTCATAGAACATCATAGATTAATCAACCATGGTTATCAACTACATGATGTCCTATCAACCAGCCATTAACCATTTCCAACCATCAACCATGATAATTCACCAACCATTTCCCAACCATTAACCAATCAATTCGCCAACCATTAACCATGGTCATCAACCATGGTTATCAACCATTAATGGTTGGTTAATGGTTGGTTAATGGTTGGTTTTCAGCCAGTAACCAACCATGCGCCAACCATGGCTACCAACCAGTCACCCACCTGCCCCAGCGGCACAGGGCCCACATGGCCGACGCCCAGGCACTCACCAGGGACACGGCTCCGAATAAGGTGCTGCCCGAGTTGGTGAAGTCGTCGATGATGAGGACCTTGGGATGGTGACCAACCAATGGTGGACCAGGACAGGGGATCCACGGTTGGTTAATGGGTTGGTTAATGGTTCCATAAGGGGATCATGGTGATAAGGATGGTGAAGTCATGCTTAAGATGCTGGGATTGTCATGGTTAAGCTGATGGTTGAGTAATGGTAATAGTGATAATAAGCAACACTAGATGGGATATCATGGTGATTGATGATGATGATGATGATGATGATGATGATGATGATGATGATGATGATGAGGTTCAATGCATGTCATCTTTGGGGCATCTTGAGCCATCTTGGGGACAGCTTGCCACGGCCCAAAACGACCCCGACCATGGCATCCCAGTGACATGGTGCCCTCGTCGGAACTGCTTCAGCTCCGCCGCTTCACCTGAGCCGCTTTCAGGGTGGGAAGCGAAAATGGGTTGATGACCATGGTGAATGGTTGGTGAATGGCTGATAGCCAACCATTAACCAACCATTAATGGTTTGTAACCATGGTTTGTAACCATGGTTGGTTACCATGGTTGGTTACCATGGTTGATTAATGGTTGGTTAATGTAATGAGAAATGTACTGAACCATTTTTGGACAAACCATCCATGAGCAAAAACCTTGTATGGCTCACCCGTGCTTATAAACAAACTAGAGAGAAGGCTTATTCTGGGCTGATTGTTGGATATATAGACCTTGTATGTTTGTAAAACATCTACTATAAGCAAGCACCCCGTACCAACCAAGCATTTTCTGGACCACTCAGGACTGACCCTTCGGATTCCTTTGGCAGATAGTATCAGCTGGTGCTTTTTGTATTGCTGCCCCTATCCGTCTTGGAAGGAAACTATCTGAGTATCATCCGTGTATGGTTGGTGAATGGTTGGTGAATAATCATGCACTGAGCATCATGGATGAAACTGGTTACAGCGGAAAAGAGTGTTCGATGGGTTTTGAACATCACAACTGCTAGATGAATGAAAGCTTCCCCTCGCCATGCGTTGTGCACAACGTCTGACACTTCGCCGTGGTCAAGTTTATGACTTGACTAGCCAGTCCTTTCATCATCCCAATCAGAGCTGAATCGCCCTGCCAATGGAAATCGCCCGAAGATACAAGCAGCGAGATATGGCTGTGGGTCAAAACCCTTAGTCCCCCTGGTTCCCCTATCATTAACGATTGTTTTCTGACTATTATTGTTGGTCATTATCCCCCATGAAATTGTTTGGTTAATATTGACCCAACTCGCCATATTTCCAGCAGGGCCCCACCTGAAGCTTTCTGGTGGTACAACTTCTGCTCCTGCTTGATCTTGTCCCCCACCTGACTGTCAGCTGGCGAGATGGCCCCCATCCAACGGGCCGAACCACGGCTCTTTGGGGACTGCTGAATTCTCCCCATGAGAGGGTTGACGTTCCCAAATTTGCAGCAAAAACAAACTAACAGTTTCTGTGATTTGACGGAGGAAATGTAAAATATTGTAAATCACCAGCCAGTAACGAACGAATGATTTTTCTTCTTATGCGGAAAAATATGATTTCTTGAACAGCCTGCTTTTTGGTTTTCGAACAGTCTTCAGTATTGGTTGCCGTTAGGGGTTCCGAACAACCGTGCCTGATGATTGGGTGACGCAGCCACAGCTTTCGGTGGGGGTGTTGAGGCATGGATGAACCCCAAACCCCTCAGCTTTGTTGGTCCATGATGTTAGTCTTTGGCAAATTCACCTGATTCCGCTGAAAATCTCCTAAGACTTCACTATAAATCATGGATTCCTCACGCGGCCAGATTAGTTTACCAGAGGGTAACGCCGTCGAATCTTCCCCAGGCAGGTAACTGCGCATGAGATGGCACTGGTGCGCCCAAGGCACTCGGGTCTTGTTGATGTAGAGGATGTGATCATCGTCCAAGCGAAGCACCCCCTGAGGCGTTGCCGTTGCTCGTCCAACGGGATGGCGAAGCTTCGTTGATGCTTAACTGGTTGGTGGTTAAACCACCACTATGCAAATATTGGTTGATCAACCAATCATCCCTAAATAATGAGGAAGAACAATACTGTTTTTTCAACCGCCAACTAGCATAGTTGAGGAAATTTCAATGAATTCCATCGACCACTCGTTGAACTCATGGGAGGTGATTTCAAATACATGTGTTAAACATGCTTGTCAGCAATGACATATCAACCGCGCTTCATGAACTTGGCGGTTGGAACAGCCCAACTGTGGGTCACCGACTCGGATCTGTTTGGGTTCGTGTTGGTATGCTGCTGGCTGATATTCTTGATTTAGGCGTTTCTCAAAATAGGATACTCCAAAATCATCCCATACTAAGTATATATAGCAATACGCAAACCTTTTTTTTGGGCTACCCATTTTAAGAAACCGCCATTTTCATGCGGGTATTTCTAGTTACAATGACGATCTTGGATCGCGATCAGCAGCGCAAGCAGGTTAGGCCCTCCGCGAAATACCAACGCTCCTCACATTTTTCAGTATCATTATGATCACAAGGACGAACGGAGAAACTGTCAACAATGACAACTCCATACTCTCCAGGTTTGTGATGCTGGGGACTTCTTCCGATTTCATTTCTATGAACAATTTTTCTTGACATATCCGAAGACTTGCTGGTTCATAGATCCTCTGGTAAAACTGGATTTTTTAAAGTGAACATAAGGTAGATACATGAAATTCCCGAAACACATTGTTGATAATTTACTGTAACCCAGGCTACAATACACTTTCACAAAACTTTTGCATCCGACTTGGCCCGAAATCATGAACCTTAACGGGTCCTTCGATGGTCGACCTTGACACCGCATCTTGGGTCAAGTAGATGTGCACAAACATCTCGCAGGACACTTAAAAAATCAAGTTCTTTTCGCTCAACCAATGAAGTTCTCCTGAAAGTTGCTGGTCAAAATTGCGATTTGTGTTCACATCCCCATGAACACAAGAGTCCAAGTGTTAGGATCTTCACTGAACTCTGATACCCACAGCCCTCCCAACAAATATCCATCATGGCATCCCCAAATCCCCGGAACCGGCCAATGCTTAGTGATACTTATGATTGGACCAGCCACTCAAATTTCCGCCTCAAGCGTGACCGTGTAAACCAGGGCTCTGGGATTGATGGGTTTGACCAACAAACGAAGTTCCTCGTCCTTCTTGAGCCTGCAATACGTAATTCCCTCAGGGGAATGGCCGACCAGAGTTCGTCGGTATGCGCACATGGCAGTGGTTCCTTCCATGCCGTGTTGCAACGCTCGTTGCCCACAGGACCAAGCGTTGACCACCCACGAGCGGTCGCTCGAAAGTGGCAACTTCATCACTCGGGAGGTGCTCCACAAGCTCCCACTGCAGCGCAGGCTGCTCCATAGCTCGAAGAGGCTGCGTGACACAGCAGGTCCTACGTAAGTGAAGCACGAGTTCAACCCAAACCTCACAAATTATAAAAGGTGCAAAAGGTGCATGGAGACAAAAGGAACTCACTATGACATGAGTTAAGTTAAGTATACATTTTTCTCTAATGGTAGCGAGCTACATTGCTGGGTGTTGCTATACCCCTGACTGTTTGTTCGACAAATGCTGACAAAACGCATGACTATTGCGTTCCCATCGTATTCCATCATAACTGGTGACGGGCTTTTGACTGTGAATCATCCATCAAACCCTGACTGATAACCACAACCAAAATTTTCTCTAAAAACCACCTTCTAAGGAACTAGTTCTAGGGTGCGATGTCCAGCTCAGAACAAGCAGCTACTTATAAATGGCCGTGGATCGATCATTACCCTTTATCAACCTATCATTTCTGAGCCAGTTCATTTTGGTAACTTAATATCTCTCAACTTATCATTTATGAACCAATTCATTATGTTAGCTTAATGATTATCAACTTGTCATATTTTGAACCAGTTCATTGATAAACCATTGTCTATTCTACTGGCTAAGGATTAGTTACCCGGTATTAGCCACTAGCGACCTGCTTTGTTCTCTCCTGACCTTAAAACTCGCATCGCAACCGCCGCAGCACCGCGGGGGTAGCCCCGTGCCAGCCTTGACGCTGCCTTTGTAGCGCTCGTAGGCGCCGTGGTCGGGGAAGAGGACGAAGAGCCGTGCCTTGCCGGGGTAGGACCTGGGAAGCGCCACCGGGACCCTGGGGAACGAACTCACTGTGGCTTGGGAACTTGACTCGACTGGTTGGCTGTTGATGACTGGTGATGGCTGTGGTTGACTGCTGTTGGTGTTACGATTGGTTGGTTGGTTGGTTGGTTGGTTGGTAGGTGGGTTTCATTCCTTGGGCTTGAAGTTTGTATTGGGATTTGTTGGTTCCTGTTTATGTTAAAATCCAATGGAAACGAACATGGCTCAGAGGGCCTCACCTATTGTCAACCAACAGAGCTGTGACTATTGTTCCAATCACCGTTGGGGAGCAAGGCAACCGCAACTTATATGGTTAATTAATGGTAATGGTTAATGGTTTAATGAATTACATTTGAAGCCATTCAAATAGTGGTTTGTCAAATTAGTGGATCCCAAAAATGGTTGGTTTACTAATGAGCAATGATTGATATGGGGTGATTTGGGAGTACACCTATGACTTGAGAAACGTCCATAAAAGGAAACCACCAAATACGTCATGTTTGGACATGTGTCGCAGTTCCTGATGGATGCTGTGGTGCAGCAGAATCCACGTGTGGTGTGATGCTAGTTTCTCATTCGGTCAAACGAAGGAGATAGTCACCCAGGATAGAAGGAGATAATCAGCTGGGACGTCTTCACAACTCGCGCCAAAACCGAGTTCGAGCAAAGACTTGTTTATATCCAACATGATCACCCTTGAATTTCAAACACCGCAACAGTCATCATTGCCATATGGGAAATGACAACTGGCGGGCTTTGTACAAGTGATTTACGACCATTGGAAGCTGTGGCATTCACCGCAGGTATACCATTTATGGCTGGTCCAACGACGGTTGACAAACAGCAGCTAAACTGTCGATGCCCGTCAATGGTTTCAGTTTGTCAATAGGTGCTGACCTTGAACAAACCCATCCAAAACTTGTTGAACAAATCTGGGACTTCACAATACTTCCCAACTTGTTGAACAAGTCTGGGATTTTCCATCATGATTACGTCAACGGCACTCTCGGGAAACCCCGTCAAAAAGTATGGGTGAATATTGCTGCTGGTTGCTCTATGACTGCAAATGTGCGATTCCCACTCCCAGGAAAATCTTTGATTCCCAGTGAGTAGCCTTCAAACAAGTGATTTGGCACGTCCCCTTGCATGGTCTGTACCCCCATGGATACGGTGAAAGCATCCATGCCGCTTTCGCCGGGACCAGGCTTTGGGTGCCCCCACGGTTCATGGGCAAATTTTGACAGAAAGAACCTTGCTGCGATGTGAAATGGTGCAGGACGCATGTTTGCCATGGGTTTTTCACTACGCAGTTACGAAGTTCATCAAAGTTGCGCATAGGTTTGGACTACTTGGACTACCACGGTAGCACAACACCCGAACTTGAAATGCAAAGACCTGAAGGACAGCTTCTGACGATAGGTTTGTGGTCCTCTCTCATTGGAAGCAAGCTCACCACGTTGGTGACAATAGAACATAATCGTACATAACCACTATAAACATCATCATCCACTTGTTGCTGCCATTGACCAGCCATGGATGGTTTATTAGGAAAAATCATTCCACATGGATGATAACTGGGGGTACCCCTATGACTTGAGAAACCGTAGTTTTAAATAGTAGTATCTTGTAATCATGATTAATTTGTGAATGATAAATACAATGGTTATAAATATAACCAAAAACTACAACTATAACCATCGTTAACTATTATGATATATTTTGATTTTAACTATAAACTTTGTTTACTATAATTATTATACTACAATTACGATGGTATATTTCAGGACTCGCCTTTGACAATCATGCTGTTCATTAAGACAGTGCACAGCTGCCTGCTGGCATGCGTCCTTCCGAACCAATCAGCGTCAGTGCATATGAACAAGCCCGCTACTGATATCCACCACCATGAGTCCGTACACACAACCGACCTACCTACTGACAAAGGCTGGTCTACTGTTGGCAATCAACCCTCATAAATCACCAGTACTTGAATGACCATCTCACTTCACAAATGGTTTTCAAGTATGGCCGAAGCCTGCCAAAAGAATGCAGTTGCCCGCGTGATAGCAGCTGCAATACATGGGATCAATATCAACGCAATCATTCTCAAATCATTTTTGTTGGCACTGACACTTGTCCTTGTTGGCCATTGTCAACCACTATTTGTTGCTATGAAACATTATGATCATCTAGAAGCACCGATTGAACTAGTGCGAGCCATATTGAACCTGTATTGTCAACCATCATTGTCCATTCCGCATTACATACGATTCTCTCACCACCATTTTGCTATGAACTCACGATGGCTAACGATTAGTTGATAATGCATTAGCAATCAATCAGCCACTATTCATCATTCTTAGCCATCATTTTTAGTTGACCAGAAGCTTGATCATTGACTCACTGTTGATGAAGCATTCATTGACAGTGGCTGTTCCCCATTACCAAACATCAACTCATCATAAAAACATGATTAACGATGAACTAACCCTCAACTCACCATCAATGACTGAAGCGGTCACCCATTCAATAATCATAGGTCAACCATTAACGAACCATAGGTCAATCATTCATGACAAATTGATTAATCTTTCATTTTCCAAAGATGTCTCATGTATTCACCATGGCTATGCCCCATCAACCCACCATCAATTCACCACCGGGACCACTTCCACTGCCGCAGCTCCGCTCCAGGGCCCCCCACGGCACGAAGCGCTCCATGCGAACGGTCAAGCGGCTGCCGGCCAACGCCGTCCTCACCGGGGCTTCCTGTGGCGGCGGCGTGGTTAGAGTGGTGTTAGCCAGTCGCACAATGGTCAACCCTCAGTGGCAAGGCACCTGAATCAACCACAAATCACCAGTGACAGCCGTTCATAACCATATTAACCAGAAATCACCATTGATGACAACCCGTAGTAACCATCAAATCATCATTAAGCATCATTAAACATTGGACCAGCCTTTAAACCACCACTAAACCATCACGAAACATTAAAGCGTCATTTAACCACCATCTTTAAACCATCATGGTGCGGTCACCGCGTCGCCACCAAGCAGTGACCTCGTGCAGCTCCACAAAGAAGAGGCTCACGGGTGGCCGCCACAAGGGCTCCAAGGGACGGGAGTCTAACCTCAGCAGAGCACAGGGACGGCCAGAAACGTTGTGGCGATTCGTTAACATGTGCCGTGCAGGGTAACTACCAAGCACTTCTATAGCTGGCTATTGGTTGGTGGTTATAAGGGAGAAGAATCAACTAAGGTATACGTTGGTTTAGAACAAAGGTAACTATACTTGTTATGGTAGATGTCACTATGGTTAAATGGTTAATGGTGGTAAATCCATTTGTTCATATACGACCCCCAATTGAATTACCTGGACATAGCTGGCAATTTATCCCAAATATGTGTGTTTTGTGGGTGTGGATCTAACATAGCTAGTGATCCAACAGTGATCCAATAGTGATCCCACATTGATTGATTAATACTAACTAAAATTTCTGGAGCGGTGTCGAGAAGTAAACAGTGATCAGTGGCGACACACGTTTTACTTTTGCAACCGTGATCGGTGACAAACAGGGATCAATGCAAAAATGATCAATCGAAATACTGATCCATGATAAGAATTGCAATGATGTTCGAAGCAATAGTAAGCCATCTTCGTACGAACATTGCAACACACTTGCTTAATGGCACATCATTGCCAGTAATCGAAGGAAATTTGGAAGTCAAACGTCCGCATGGAAAGTTGCAGCAAATAATAGCAAATAGTCCCTCAGAAGAGATGTTGAGAGAGATATGCCGCATATGCTCGTGTGATAGAACTTTCGAGGTACCCTGAGGTCTGTGGTGTAAAAATTGCGACAGTCGCTACGCAAAGAGTCCCAAAGCAAATCAAAGTCGCAAAGAACAGATGGGTTTGAAGGTACTGGTGTGACATTTGATTTGTTTGCGACATTTTGTGCGACATTATGCCAGTTAAGGTGTGAAACAATTACGCGCGACCAGAAGAATGATTGCAAGATATTGCAAGTCAAAACCTTCAAGCAACTGACAGCATCTCGACGTTTTTGGACCTGAAGGTCTCCAAAAACGACACGCCGCTGTGGCACGAATCGCATCTTGATGTTTCAATAGAGACAGGTAGAGATCGACGCCTTGCAACAACATAGATAGATAGATAGATAGATAGATAGATAGATAGATAGATAGATAGATAGATAGGTAGGTAGGTAGGTAGGTAGGTAGATCGATCGATCGATCGATCGATCGATCGATCGCTGATCAACCATTAAGTGACGATGATCAATCATCAATCATCATTCACCAGCCATTCACGACCAACACGCCACTATTAACATCTATTAACCTGGTTAAAAGGACTATTAAGCAGTATCAACCACTATCAACTTAACCATGATTGACCATCAACTGCCCTTTCACCGATCTATTAATCAACCTATGAACCATTTGTGAATAGATTTGGGAAAAAATGGTTCATAGGTTGATTAATAGATCGGTTTTTTCCAAAATCTATTCACAAATGGTTTTCCCAAATCGATTCACAATAGATCGGTTTTCCCAAAAACATGTGAAACACCCACCAGCACTTCACCACCCACCCATCCATCCCCGGGGTCCCGTGGCGCCGAGGTACGCCAGGGCTGGGCCCTTCCCCGGCGGGTTTGGCGGCGGCGCCGCCAGCAGCGCAGCCAAGCTCTGGGCGAAGGGGATGTCCAACCAGCGGCCCTCCGGAGCCTCGTGGGGGGACGACAACAGCTGGGGCCACTGAACTGTTGATTACTCACCATTAACAAAATCATAGTAGTTAACTATAGTAGTTGATAACTATGTTAATCAACCATTAATAACCATTAATAACAATAGTTATCATTAACAATGGTTGATTACTAATCATAGTAGTTGATAACTATGGTTAATGGTGGTTAGTGACTATGATAAACTATGGTTAATAATGATTGATAGTAGTTAACAGTGGTGAATAACTATGATTGAGTCCATTTAATGGCCACTGTTAACCATAGTTAATCATACTTACCGTCAAAAACCATTGACCAACAAGGTGGGCAACTGTGGTTAATGGTGGTTAATGATTATGATTAACTATGGTTGACTATGATTAACTATGGTTTATGATGAATCACTTGGTGAACCACGAATCGTAGCAACTACAAGGTGGAACTTCGAACGCGAATGGATGGTGGTTCAAGGTGGGCCCCGTTTCACCAGCTATAGCTGTTGGGAACCTATTGTGGGCTGTTCGCCCGTCGGAATCGTGCTTGTGCACTTGGGCGCCTTGACAAAGTCCTCTGAACATGCTGGGGATGGGATTTGCTGCACTTCCAAGGTGGAATGGATCAAGCCTTCCCAATGCACTAAGTCAATAAGAACTGACAAGGACCTGAAGACGTTCCATCCGCTTGTTAAAAATTGGTGGTTGAAATTTGCCCCATTGTGGTCCAGTCTTGGCTCCCAGAGATCGGCAGCAAAATGCATAGCTGCAGCCTTGTTTCATCACATCCTTCTGATGTTTTATCCTATGTAATGTCAACCCTGGATTAATAACGCCTGCTTGACTAATAGGGTATCCCCCAAATTCGCCAATGTCTTTCCCATTGAAATGGTACCCCCCAGTAATAAAGCCACGGAATTAACCATTATTGTTGGTTATTTTCCCATTATAAAAATGGTCATAGCTCTTATTCACAACATTTAGGGGCTCTAAACCTATGGAATTCAGCTTCATCCAGGGTTGACATTGACCATTATTTAACTAATTCTAAACTTATTGAATGATGCCATGGACGCGAAAGGGTGGATCCACCCGCCTTTTGCTGCTGTCTTCAGGCCACTTTGTAGGTCAATCCGGCAGGCAAATGAAAGGCCTAGGTACGTAACCTTGTGCAGAGACGCTCCTGATTTGGATTCGTCCAGCTCGCAGCCATTTTCTTCGTGAAGGGATTTCAGAATCTGCCAGACCTTGTTGACATGCACCAATTCCTAGCTGCAAGCATGTGTGAACATACGTCATCAATGTTGGTCAGGCCCTTGAACGAAAGAGCAAGCCCAAGAGACCTTGTCCTTCAAGACGGACAAAATATTCATGCCCTGTTCCACGCTGTCTCCGCAACCCCTGATGCCTTGCATCAAGGATTGATCCCAGTAGCTTTTGGTCTTGGTGCGTTTCCGAGTGGATGTCAACACAGGGTTTCCCAGATTGATTTGTATGCTCTTTCGTAGTCAGCTGGAAAATTGTGGTCATTGACAGTGATCATGTCACGAGCTAGTGCTCTCGACCTGTTCTGGCCCTCTGACCATGCTGCACAATCTTGAAATTTTCCTTACTCAGTGCAGTATACCTTCGCAGTTTCCGCAACAGGGTGACCGGGTTTACAGTCATTGGACGGATATTCAGGGATACACGTGGGACCAATGCAATTTGTCTGATCTTTTGATATCCTTTCAACAAAGTTTCCGACATGTTCAACAACTGGTTCCGGGAGAGGATAAGGGTCAAGTCGATTTACCAACTTGGAGCGGGTGCGGGACACAGAGGTTTTGCTGGAAGACCCGTGCTGAGAAGTCAAAGGGAAACCATGGCAATCATTCGCGACTTTACGGATCCTTCAACAGATGCTGACAAGGTTGAGACCGAATGAACCACTGAGAGAGCTTATCTTTTCTTTTAGATTTACCAACCCTGATGGAGATACGCATCAGCTGCGCAAACAACGATGTAGATAGTTACTGGCAGCTCTCAAGACAGGCACGGACATGGGTGCGCCTCTGCCGCAGCAAGGGGTGTACCGATTCAGTGACCGAGCAACCACTATCAACCATTAACTACTATTCGCCACTACCCATGATTGACCATGAACGATGATCTATTATGGACCATCATTAACTATTATCAACCATGAACTATCACTAACCATTATCAACTAACTATATTGACCACAGGGGTTTCTATTATTCCGGGGTTAACATTGCCTTGGTAAACCATAAAAAAAACATAAACCACATATAAACCATATTTACAAAACATGTTAAAGCTCATGAATCCAACCAGTGTAACCAGGAGGAGGGGGTAAGCAACAATGATTACCATCCAATGGTTACTATGGTCAGTGGTACCATGGTTACCATAAACCCTATATAAACAAATAGACAATCATCATATATCAGCCAAAACTAAACAATCTTGTTTAACATCTATTTGAACAATGTATATATATATATATATATAAATAAATATATAATAATCACATATCAACCATGATATACAATGTTAAACCTCATTAATCCAGGGTCAACGTCACTGAGTTTCTCCATCGCCGCCAAGACACGCTATTGGTCCAGGCTCCATCCTCCAGCGCCTGCGACTGCTGCTATCGGTGGAAAGAAACCGCTTGCCATCAAAAAAAACGTGTTAATCATGGTTAATAGTGGTGGTGGTGGTTAATATGGTTAATGGTGGTTAATGATTCTTAGTGGTGGTTAATGATGCTGAACAATTTCAATGAATCTTATGTTCATGATGGTTAATGTTATTAATGTTGCTGGTTAATGATATCCTGGATGATTAATATCATTTTCGCCCAATATAGAGGTTTCTCAAAATAGGGGACCCTAAAAATAGTTGGTTTAGTACTATAAATGACTAAGAGTGGATGATTTGGGGTACCCCTATTTTGAGAAACCACCATATGATGTTAATGATATGTTCTGACTTATTAATATGATTAATATCATCATCATCACCATCAACTAATATGATGTTAATGATGGTCAATGGTAGTTGATGATGATGGCTGCCCTGATCCGAGTCGGCACCTCCCAACGGCTGGTTCTCTCCATCTGACAGGGTCGGTACCATGGCAGGACCTGCGCAGCGAGGAGGCGCCAGTTGCAAGGCGGTGAGGCCCAGTAGTGATGGGCCCAGGTGCACGAGGCTTAGATGGCTTCACAGCTCACTAGTTGGTAAACCATGATGGTTGATGAACCTGTGAAGCCATCAATGAAGCTTAGAACCATCTTAATCATGATAAACCTCAATGATGGTTGATGGTTCGTTCAGGTTCGTTCAAGCTTCATTGTGGTTCATGATGGCGAATGATCGTGAAATTGTGACTCATCGCGGTTAATGATGCTTGATGATTCATGATACAACCTATCATCATGGCAGCGGGCTAACTATGGGTTCACGAGTCACTATTCATGGTCGTTTTTCCTGCTATCAGGTGTCCATTTTCTGGGTTCCCAACTCTAAGAACCCAGCGACGGATCAGCGATCTGTCGGTCACTGTGGTTGGATGCTGGCACTATGGCTTCTTGGTTCAATCTGATGGCTCTTCAACCTGTTAGGAAGCCAACCAATGAGGGTACTTGCTGGACCCCCACGATCATTACATCCGATTTTTTGTGACATCCTTGTATACCTCTTGCTGATGGAAACGGTGATCGTAGTGGTGACGTTCACTTTTTTTTGATCAGTCAGAAACCGGCCAAAAATGGCTGAAATTAGCTATCTTTGGTTGCCTTTCGCACTGTCTCACCTCAGCGTTCGTCCAACGACTTAGTTTGCCCTATAGAATGCAACTAGGCTTATTGCAGCTATATGCCAGAATAGTGGATAGGCAGGATCAAAAGCGCTTAATAATCAGGAATATAGCCAACAATACAGCTTGCTGAGGGGTAATGGCAAAGATATATGCAGATATATGCAGATATATAACTTAATTCCGAAACAACTATGGCAGTCACTATGGTAGTACCTATGCTCGCATTCATAACTCTGAGAACTGCTTGGTCGTTATGAGCCGTCCAAAAAATAGTGGACAATCAACCGTCCCAAATTCTAACGAAAACAATCAAACCATCAACTAGACAAGCACTATGACTATGATAGTCCAATGGCTGATCCAGCTGTCAGTCAACCCCCTCCAGCCCCAGTTCCACCATTGCTGAAGATCATCCAAGGGACCACCGTAATGCGATGCGCTCTGCCCCAGGTATACCGACCCTCCTGCAGGGGCCGTGGCAATAGATGACATGACACAAAAAATGGCATGGGTGGGTGCAAATGGGCCAATAGATATAGAGATGGATGGAGGGATGGATGGATGGATAGGTGGATAGATGGATGGATGGATATACAGAAAACCCGGACCCAGCTAGCAAATGCGTAGTTAGATGGCCATCGAGTGACCAACCACAGGACAGAATAACGAAACAACAGCAATAGGCGATCGTGCACTGGCCACAGATATGTGGTGAATAGCTGCTTGATAAACAGATTCCATATCATGCCATCTATAGATGCTGGCTTGACCCCAGCCAATGCGTAACAATGAAACGGCAGACTGTTTTACAACCACACATGACTCACATATCCATGGTTTCCAAACACATGACAGTGGGTCAAAACCCTGTACCCCAGGTTCCCCCTATCAAACCTTTGTTTTCCCTATGAGTTTGTTGGTTCTTATCCTTCATTACTTGGTTGGTTAGTGAGATTTGTGTCCTACCGCTGTTGAGATTATTGGCCATCATGGTTGGCTACTTTTCATCATATCCTTCACTGTTGGTAACTCTAGTCTACTTGAATCCTTAATCACGTTTACATAATGACCGTAAACCGCGATTGTTTGCCATCCTTGGTAAGCTTGCACAGGAGGGTCCATAAAATTTTGTATCACCACCGAAAGGGAACACACCGTATTCAAGGAGCATGACCCTATTTTGCTCATCAAATATTGGCATGTTTACCAGTAGTACCCGGGCAAGCCGGGGGCGGAAGTTTCCCAAGGTCAACCACTATAAGATCAAAGAAAACGGTGGCCTATAATTCAGAGGCAAAAGTGCCTATAGTTTGTTGGAATGGTTCTTTCAAAAAATTGTGCTTCCTGTTGCGCGACAAAGCCACCACACAAAACCACCAGCACAAAACCAGCAAAACAAGACCACCACACAAAACCACCAACACAAAACCACCAACGCAAAACCACCAACGCAAAACCACCAACACAAAACCACCAACACAAAACCACCAACGCAAAACCACCAACAACGCCACCACACAAAACCACCAACAAGCCACCACACAAAACCACCACACAACACCACCACACAAAACTACCAACACAAAGCCACCACACAAAACCACCAGCGCAAAACCACCAACGCAAAACCAGCAAAACAAGACACCGCACAAAGCCACCAACAGAAAACCACCAACACAAAACCACCACACAAAACTACCAACACAAAGCCACCACACAAAACCACCAGCGCAAAACCATCAACGCAAAACCAGCAAAACAAGACCACCACACAAAGCCACCAACAGAAAACCACCAACACAAAACCACCACACAAAACTACCAACACAAAGCCACCACACAAAACCACCAGCGCAAAACCACCAACACAAAACCACCAACGCAAAACCACCAACACAAAGCCACCACACAAAACCACCAGCTCAAAACCATCAATACCACACAAAGCCACCAACAGAAAACCACCAACACAAAACCACCACACAAAACTACCAACACAAAGCCACCACACAAAACCACCGGCACAAACCCACCAAC
>VSDK01013808.1:153308-197034 GCA_009767595.1 Symbiodinium kawagutii
GACATCTCTTGCTTCAGACATCTCTTGCTTCGGACATCTCTTGCTTCAGACATCTCTTGCTCTAGACATCTCTTGCTCTAGACATCTTTTGCTCTAGACATTGGGCTTGTTCGTAACACGGAACTTTCGTATCGAAACTTCCTTTGATCATTGTAGGCACCCCCAACTGGCCAAGAACGATGTGGCTATGGGTCAACGTCAGGACTGGCAACCGCTGATGTAATCGAGAATGATATGCTTCAGGGTTGACTGTCAGCTGTCACTGATGACGGGGAAAAGACATCCGCAATTCGTCCCGCTATCGTGACCACCACCGTTGATGGGAAAAGGAACAAGTCTGCCTGGAAAAGGTTCATTGGATCTGTGGTTACTGCATTCATCTCCGGGTTAATTGAAATGTATCCTAACTGCTTGGTTCAGTTGATGACCTGTTAATCAAATGGTAAACCATCGGCCAGCTGTTTCCATATCACATGGCACTGCTTGCGTCAATTTGTGGTTGTTGCACTGTCAGGCACCCAATTGTTAGCTAAAGTGGCTTGTAACTAGCGTGACTACAAGGCCCATGGTAGACATAAACTAGTTTGTTAAGTTGGTTAGTTATCAACCCGCTGAAAAAACCTTTGATTACAATTGACACCGGTTCCAAACCACAAGCCGTCATTGAGTTCACCATAGATGCTACCGTTGTGGTAACTATAAGCCGTGATTAACATAGTGATACCGTTATGATCTATGCACCATGATGTAACATAGCTCAAGCACCACTAGCCATCGTTTGACATAGTGAAACCACTGTCAACCATCATTTGACATAACCATCATTCTTTCGACATAGTATGACATAGCGAAGCAGTTACTAGGAGCATTCGACATAGTGACGCTATAGTAGCCATCATTGCACATGGTTACCCAAATTCAACTGCGCACTTTATCCCGTTTGTGGGGCCCCACCCCCGCCGCGCTGATGACACTGCAGCCAGGACAGGCTGCATGAAGTGCAGCACGGCCGCGGATCCCAAGCATGCTTCAAACACGTTGTCACAAGGGCGATCGTTTTCAAACATCTTGATGCCGGCGCGCGTCTCTCGAGCCAACAAGCTCCAGAGGAGCTTGTCTCCCTCTTCGATCTCTCGCAAAGTAACTGGGGCATACCCTGCTGGCAGAGTCTGACGATTGGCCTGAAATAACTTTGCCGTCCATCGGTCCGAAACTCGTGATTGAGGATGTTGGCTTGCTCCAGCGCTAGGCCGTGGGGGATGAGGGCATAACGCAGCTGGGTTTCATCATGGCACTCCATGGGCTCAACCCGATCTCGTTTGGATACCTTTCACATGCCCTCTCCATCCAGCCCGAGAGTAGCACCGCACTTGGTACCAGTGTGAATCTCAGGATCTCTGGAGATACATTATGGCCAGCGGATATACACCAGGCGATCTGCTTCACACATGGCGGCACAATTCTCAACCAAGGAATCGCCCGGGGCTGGGCCCCACTAATATCAACCATGACTTAACATGGTTAAACAGAAAATATCAAGTGATTATGGCAATGATGGTAACCTTCAAAAAACAACCACTAAAAATCTTTTGCCATAGCTAATCACAATTCAATTGCGTACTTTATCTGGTTTGTGGCGCCCTACCATCACAGCCCCGTGATGATCTCCTGCGCATAGGTCTTCCACTTCCGCGGGCTGTCGTCCGAGTCTGGCCTTGGGGAAGCACCACGGGGTGCAGGGCGCAGGAAGCGATCCCTCGGATGAGGTGATCGACCAACAATGCTGCTTCTCAGAGCGGGTAGAAACTGACGGTTGTAGCTGGGAACTAGCAATGCTTAAGAATGCTTCTAGCCGGAAAAACATGATGCCTAGAATGGATTACCAATGACGAATGTTGAAAAATGAAGAAGCAATGCTAAGACATGGCTAATCCTATTTGTGAACGCTTCAACAGAGTTGGGAGCGATAAATCACACGTGTACATAATGGCAAGCACATGTTGAATGATTGAACGTGGCTACGTAATTGAGCTTCAAATGATGGCTTGATAGCCGGTAGTTCATGATAAAACGTGATTAATCCGTGTCTAGCAATGTTTCAGAATGATTCAAAACGAATGATCAGAGTCAACAGCCGGTTGAAAATAGTGAAGGAAGATTCATAAACAAATGATTCCTAGTTGGGTGTCGATCACTGTTGATTGATGGGTACTGCTCTTTGACTGATGGTTCTTTGTGGTCAGCTGATAGATAACCATCCTTGGCAACCGGTTTATGCATTCGGCAATGGATACGTGACGGTTAGGACTGGTCAATGCCGGTTTGTTGCTGGTAGGTCATGTTCAATTGATGCTTCATACTCGTCAGTACGCAGTAATGGTTATTTGAAAGTTGATTCTTTGGATCACATCCGTGCATCTGTGTTTGTATACGTGCCCAAGGCTTTCAAACCATATGATGAAACCAGAAGCATTCATCCCCGTGAGGCGTGAATAGCCTCATATATTTACTACCCGGCCATGTGTTCCATATCATACCACCTCTGTGAAATAACCGGGCAGCGTTGGTGATTCAGCATGTAAATCATGCTTGTGTCAGCAGTATCCTGACTGTCCTTACTTGTAGCCATCAAAAACTACAGAGATTTTATTGATTCGCCACCATCCGCACTGATTCGTTACCATCGGCAATTGCCTATACATGGCTAACTGCCAACCAGTTTACTGGCATTGCCACTGAATCACAAACTACTGTTCATTCGTAGTTGACTAGTGCTGACCATCGGCCAAAAAAACAATTGCAGCCATCACTAATAATTGCCCATCAAAGCCATCACTGTGACCCGCTACGAGCCATTTCCAGCCGCTAAAGACGAGCGATCCCACAACGATGAACCGCTTTTAAACGATCACCAACCACTAAACAAGATTATCAGCCCTTCTCCGCCACTAAAAACCAGATATTCCATGATTCAGAGCCGTGGATTATCATCATCACCCAATATGAACCTGTTACAGCCGTCACCATTTACCATTGCTAACAAATGTCGATTGCTAAAAGCCAAACATACCCATCACCATGAGCCATTAACTAATCAAGTCCGGTGCTTGGTCGATGCTGCTTGCGATGGAGAGCTGAGCTGCGCCGATATTTGGGCCTGCACGCAAGCTCAGCCGCTGGCCAGCGCCATTTGCCTCAAAGCATGGCGCTCCAAGCATGCATACTGAAAGCGTGGTTGGAGGAGAAGTTGTTCCGGCGTGAAATCATCGCGTCGGAAATCGAACAATGATAGATCGGACCTTGCACCTGATTCGGAGTGCGCAGGCCAGGTTTCAAAGCCTGGCGCTGTTTCGTCATCCTCAAACATGTCTGTCTAATCTTCCAGCCCTGAACCTCACCCAGCCCGGGGTCTTGGGCAGGGCACAGTGTAGCCGAGCCAGACTTGGCTGTGCGGGAGGTAGTTGTCTGTCAGCGGCTGGGTGGTCTGCACCCCTTCCCGCCCGTACGACACCTCCACTCCAAAGACCTGGCAGTTGAGGAAGCAACCTGGGGGCATTGACTAAACCAGTAAGTCTGGTGACGTGAGTGGCAAACCAAACATCATTGGCAGTGTACACTTTGTCAAGAAATCGCCACGGGATGTGCCAAGGCCGTTAAGGCACGGATTGCGGGTTGACGGAGCCCTGGAAGATGTGGGGCTGAGAGGACCACGCTGCCGCCTGTCCGTTGGGCCTGCCTGCAAGGCCCGGCACTATTCTCGTTGGATTCGGCCTGGGGATTCCGCAACGATCCACATGGTGAACATCTGTGGACTGCAGATTTTTTCCGATGCGGGAAAAGAATACAAGAACTTCCAGCCAAGTGACATGCTTTTGCTTAAAGGAACAGGATTCATCAGGATTCTGTTTGCAAGGCTTCTGGGGACGGATATGTTGAAGATCCACTGGTTGCGCATAAATCTGAATCCCTTGAACCAGCCGCGCCATGAACCCAATAGCAATCATTATCAAGCCCTGTAAGCCAATCAAAACCATCACCATCAACCATTACTAAACATTTTCAGCCTCTACAAACCAGATAATCACATATATATATATATATATATGTATGATAAATAGCAAATCTGAACCAACTTATAACCTAGCTGGGGGCCCCCAGTCCCTTGTACAAACCAGTTATAAGCATCACTGGTGGTCCCACCGGCGGTCCCACCGCTGGTCGTCCAAGGCGCAGGGGAAAGCCTTGCAGCTGCTGAAGCAGTGCAAGCTGCTCGAAGAGTCGAGATCTGAACGAAACGCGGAGTTGGGGGTTAGCAGCGTTCCAAAGTGGGCCCCCAACCACTAGGAACTTGCAACTAGGGTTTCTAAGTTACCTTGGGTTTATAACTAGGGTTTCTAACTTTCTAAGTGAAACCCTAGTGAACCACTAGTTTATAAGTTGGTTTATAACTAGGGTTTCTAACTTACCCTAGCACTTCTAAGTTGGTTTGCAACATTTTGTAACTCACTTAACGGGGTCAACTACCACTGAGCTTAGAACTGCTGGGGGCCCGCCTTGTAGCAATCACTTGGAAGAACATCAAGGGTTAATGGTTAATCACATCAATGCTTAATGGTTAATGATTAAGGGTGATTTCATTGCAGGTTAATGGTTTATAATAGTCATTTTCACACTACTGATCGATCATGATGCTTAGTGGTCAGTCAATGGTCAATCACTGGTCAATCAATGGTCAATCAATGGTCAATCAATTGTTAATCAATGGTTAATCAATGGTCAATCAATGGTTCATCAATAGTACCTAATGGTTGACATGGGTGAATTCGTGGCCAGCAGTGAACTAATGAGTTGAGTAGTGATTAGTTGGTGGTTCATTGTTGATTATTTGATGGTTAACCTGTGGTCAATGATGGTAAATCAGAGGGGTTGATGGTTGTTCATGGTTGAATTCATGGTCAATGGATGGTTGATCTTTGTATGCTAAGGGTCAATCAATTGTTGATAGTTGTCAATACCCGCTTTGGATTCAAGATTAGTAGATGGTTCCAAAAAGATGTTTTTGGCTCAGTCTACAAAGGTCAATTGATTGATAATAACAGACTGGCGCTTCATTGTTCATCTTGCTTAATTGATGGGAAGAGATGGCTGGTCACGGTGGATCATATTCAGCAATTCTGAATACAATCATGATTAACCTATGCTTCATTGTGCTTGGCTGACCTGTTTGATGATCAATAATGATAACGGACAAATGATACTGGAGATTTCAGCAAACCAACCAAGACTCCTTGTTCCATGATGCTTGACACTCGTTTGGTAGCGCCCCGCGTGGCCAAGTTGGGAAGCGAATGGTCTCACGAGTGATCAGTCATCTTATGTCAGGTTCATAACTCAGCCTCACAATAGCATGCCGCAGTGCACCCAGCCCAATACAGAGCAGTTACGTTTTCGAACAGGCACACCTAAGCTAACACACCTAAGCATGATTTCACCGGAACCCAGTCCAGTCGTGTGAATGACCCAAGATTCATGATCCTCCTGGAGAGCTTAGCTTCCATGGCATCCACCCTGGCTCGCCTATCCACAGTGTCAAAGATGAATACCACATGTTGGCCTCGCCGTGGTGAGCACAGCCATTTGGTGCCGGAAAAAAACAACGTATGGTGGCAATAGGTGGTTTTGGTGAAATCAAACACCAAACATATGGATGTGTTGGGCCAACTCTATGGAAAATCAATAACCAACCTGGCTTTGCTTTGGGGCCGACTGTTTCGCACATGATGGGGATACAAAACTGAGTCCAAATCCCCAAAGCCACCAACGGAGCCATCGAAACACTTCCCGAAGTGGAGGCTGGAACTGTGGCGTCTTAACCAACCGTCATGACCGATGAAGCACGGATATCATTTTGAATACAGGGCTGGACAACGGCAGGTCTTACTATGGGTTATTGATGGATGATGCCTCATGCTACTTCAACAAAAAATGCTAGGTGAGAACACGCATATGGTGATTTCTTAAAATGGGGGACCCCAAAAATGGATGGCACTATAAATGGTTGGATGATTTGGGGTACCCCTAGTTTGAAAAACCACCATGTGATGATTCACAAGATGACTGGTGCTTTGATCGCTGAAGAACACATCATCTGCTACGATCAGCCATGAAAGAATGCAGTCTTTCACCACCAGCCAGGCTGAATCTCATCACATTTCACCCTCCTGGAATAACCACATTTTTTTGTTAGTCCCCCTTTATCAACCACTGTTGGGTGACTTGTGATGGCGTTTTTGATTGGCATAACTTTGACAAATCAATTCACTGACAATCAAGGCTTGTCATGTCCTAGAGCTTGACCATTCAGAAAAACACACTGATTCATGAGCACCTGCAAACACAATAATCAAACAAACAGTTTCCATGTGTTGTAGATTCCATCTGCGAAATGCTGAGCATGCAGATCGGACCAGCTAGGGGTTGCTAAGGTCAAGGTATACTGTATCTCTATCGAACCAGATATCGACTATAGAACGACATAATCAGCATATTCGACCTGCATGGTTGGTGCAATTCCCACCTTTGCCGTATTGCAGACCATGACCAGCATTGACCATACTCATCAATGATGATCTGCTGGGTGGTTAAGCCTCAGTTCATGACCATGGCTCCCTGTAAAAAACCAGCTAGCGATTCGGCCGCAGAACTGGTTGGCCATGATAGGGGGGCCCTAGAAGGATGGCGGTATCCCGAAACATATGAAAAAAATAAACGTCGCCAACTTGGCTAAACATTTTTCCATAACAATCTTAATGTTTCCAGCATTCGTCAATTCGTTGATCCACCAGGACGATCCAAGGGGAGACCCGGAAATTAATCAATGCCCAGCCGCGACAAATCATCACTGGCAACTAATGGCAATCTTCAAGCTTGCCAAGTTCATAAACACCAAAGGGCATGCAATCTGCTGGGTAGCTATGACAGGAAGATTTTCATGCCAAGCAGAAATCGTAGACCAAAAACCATTTGATTGATATGGTTGTCGGTCAATGCCCTGGTACCCCTGGTGAACAAGCCGCAAATGACTAAGTAGCTGGGATGCTCACTCAGATGGATAGTGCTAATCCAGGATGAATAAAACATGATTTCATCCCCTAAAAAGTCATCGTTTGCTACTAAAGTGGTACGCCCCCCACTAGTAACCCTAGGTCATTAATCTTGGGTTGCCACTACATCCCCAAGCCAGTTGGGAGAACACGACAAATTACACAACTCGTGACCAACCAGGCGGACAAACGTCACAACGGAAAATCATGGCAAAACCCATGTTGGAAAACCTGTCAGTCAACCTCTGTTTTTGCACTTGCTGATTACAAACCACTGCAAATCAAACACTATTAAACATGATGAAGCATTGGCGAGGAGCACTCACCATTATATACCATTAACCTCATTATCCTCATTATACAACCGGCCAGGCCATTCCATCTGGCCTTGGACATCTTGCCAACGAAACCGGAGGTTCGGATCGCCCGAAGGAAAGGAGTCCCAATCCACGGGGGCAATGTCTGCGGTGCTGGTGCCGTGGCGACTC
The DNA here is from genome assembly GCA_009767595.1 of Symbiodinium kawagutii. Classification (NCBI taxonomy): domain Eukaryota; class Dinophyceae; order Suessiales; family Symbiodiniaceae; genus Symbiodinium; species Symbiodinium kawagutii. The sequence continues at coordinate 160,900 of VSDK01013808.1, forward strand.
GTGATGGTTCTAAGAAAAACTGATTGGGTTTAACGGGAGGTGCAGCTGGGGCTACGGCTGGAAAATAGCCATGCCGACTACTCGCCGTAAGGTGGGTTCTATACGTTATGACCCGTATAACCACGGTGAGTAACCAGCTGCAAAGCAGGGTACACATCAAGTTATCGTCAAAATGGCCTGCGATATTGAAGGTTTGGCATCCTAATCTCCAGAAGGCAATCCTTTGAAAAGAAAGAACTGTTCACATCTGTTGGCTGCGCTTGCGCAAACCGGCCTGACTGTTGGATCATCCCTAGCATAGCAATGGCTAACTTTAGGGATAGGTGGATTGGTGGTTGAAGCTCTCAAGAATGTTCGTACTAATCATCCCAAGTGGAGGTTGAAACCAAACGCCGGAAAACGTGGATTGCCTAGTCAAGAGCTATGGGCCTTTCATGACTTGGACAGGCTTTTCCACTCCACCTTCACCACCAGCCCTTGTCGACCAACCAAGCATTGTGAATCAAGCCGTTGACACGAACCGTCAGCCATGGTGCGTACTGTCAATGGACAAAATTTGGCTGTGGGTCAAAACCCCGTACACCTGGTTCCCCTATCATTAGCCATTGTTTTCCCTATGTTTGGTTGGTTATTATAAGCCATTATTGGTGGGTTAATTGACCCATAGCCATTTGCTCACTGACTTGTATTTTGGTCTGGAAGACTCCGCAAGAATTTCTGGCAATGGCTTTGTCCAGAAATGGTGAACCAGAAATGGCGAGTTTCATCGAATTTCCCTACTACTGCTTCTTATTGGATTGTTAATCGGTATCATTTTCCTACTGCTCGTTATAGGATTGTCGATACTGTAAGTACCACCATTTATGGACAAACCCTGCTTGCTTTCCAAAAGTCTCCCAACAATTTTGGCGAGTCGGATGATCGGATCTCCATTTGCTGCTCTGGCAACATCGTTCACGGCAGCCTTGCCCAATCGCTTGCGGTGAGCGCATTGAACTGGTCTTTTGCAACCTCCTTCACGGTGTTCCTTCCGTTCCGGTGAACTCTCCAGAGGCCCCTGGGCATGATGGAGCACTCCATCAGCAGCGCCAGCACCGAAGTGGGACGCTTGGAGCATCTTGGAGCCCTCGTTCACAGCACCTGTTTCATTACCTTCATTATTCACTTGACAGTCTTTGTCTTCATTCCTTTCCTTAGGCAGACTAGCACAACGTCCCTGAAGCGCCGATTGAAATGGAACGAGAAAGGTTTTGATCCAGCCACCTTTGAAAGCCCCAACCGCTCGGCGGTCAAAGGACGGTCCACGTCGTGGAAGGTCCACGGCAGCTGCCAGGAAACGACAGCAACGCCGGGAGCGGCGTATCAATTTTTCCCAGGCTCTTCGCAAGGCCACGCGGGTGGAGGCCAGCTCCAGCAGCCTATTCTATCTGATTTCTTTATATCATACATCTGTCTAGATATTGAGATAATCATTAAACAATATACATATCATGATGAATATAAATATAAATATTATTAAACAAATATAAATAAATGAATAAATAAATAAACATATATACTGTATATACAACTACAGCTGTTGATGTGATGTTGACAGCCAGGCCAAGTACCATTTACATCAAATCATCACAGCCCAACGCGGCTTCCACATGTTCTGGCGACCCCATCCTGGTTGTGACCTGCCTCGGATCCAGCCAATCATCCACTCATCAACAGGTAAGGCCCTTCGCAACAGCTGGGCATGTCCATACTATCTCCTTTCAGCTGTTCTGAGGCGCCACCATTCTTGGACGACCATCCACTTAGTGTCAGAAACCATGGTGACTTCAACCATTTATGAACGGTCCGTCGTATGGTTCCACTTGCAGAGTGGGATGATCATCCAAGTACGATCGCTCTTAATTACCAGCTGTTGCGAATCAACCAAAGACAGAACTTTTCCTGGAGTGTCCATAAACTGCACTTGCCGAAACCATTGATTGCCGGATTGCTCATGTTGCTGGCGATGTTGGAGGTACTCCAAAACTGTAGTTCATTGGCAGTAGGACTTTGATGGTCATCCAACTTAGTGTTTGACAACCACGGTTGGTTCACCTATTTCTGGCCATGGTTCATATCCAGTAGCTGCGACCACTTGGTTCGGGCACTCCTGGTAGCTCCTGGCCTCGCTCCGCCCTTTGAAGGGCGAAGGCTGGGTACCCTGGGCTCCTGGCCTCGCTGGCTCCCCAGCAACAGCCTGGTAACCATGGATAGCTCACCCAGTGTCCGGCCTTCGGAAACCGACCCAAGTTTCTTGGCCAAATCTTTGCCTTGGCGGACAATGCCATGTCCCGGGTGGTGTTGTTGTTTAACCTATGGAGGTAGAAAGGGATATATAGGATTTAAACCAATAGGATTTAAAGATTGTATATATAGGATGTAACCTATAGTGGCATCCTGTTTATGAATAATTAACCACTTAAAAGGATCGAAAAAGGATACAGCATCCGAAACAAAAACGAACGGTTTTGGTTGGCAATCCAAGACCGTGGAGAGCGCACGGATGGGTTTTGGTAGCCAATTGAAATTGTGTAAGCCAGTGGTTTGCAAAGGGTTGCTATACCGGTGGGCTTGTTGGCACGTTGTTAGACGAGGTTGTGCTAGTGGCAGGATTTAGCTTGAAATGTCGCCGCATGTTGGAAATTCCCCTGGTTGTTGTGCTCAAAACATTCTGCCATCATCATCATCATCATCGCCATCACATTGTGGAGGCTCTTCTGCGCACAAACCACTTACAAACCCATGAACTAGCCAACAATTCAGCGCTGCTTATGAAAGCATCAACCGTTGATTGCCCAAGTCAACCAGCTTTACCATCTATGATTCCTCTCAACCGGTAACGATCCTTGTAGCTTATTAACCAGCTTAGTGAATCAACCATCTAAGAACTGAGTGTAGCTTAACCATCTCATGAACCATCTGGTTCTATGATTATTGTAGCTTATCAATCATGAATTCACCAGCTTAGCAGTTGACTGCTATTAACCACTGATTAACCATTAATAAACCACTATCAACCATTCTCAATCACTAGTTAACTTCGTTGACCCATCATTGATCGCAAATTAACCACCATCAACCAGTTAAACCATCTATAAACTATAAATTGACCCCAAATCAACAATCATATGGTTACCCATCAATCAAGCGCTATCAACCAGTTTAACCATCTATAGTTGACTGCTATTAACCACTGATTAACCACTAATAACTGCTATTAACCACTGGTGAACTCACAAGCTTAACCATCTACGGTTGACCACTACCAACCATCCATTGACCATTAACCAACTCAATCATCACCCCAGGTGCGCCCAGCTACCCATCTTTGCCACTCCCGGTGCTGCGATGATCAACGGCGGCCCGGACTCGATCAACTCCTTGGTGGCGCAGTGGTTTCACCGGTCGTGAGCCGTGGTGAAGCGGTAGTCATAGATGGTTCCTTTGTGTGGTGGATAAATTGGTTGGTTTACTATTGTAAATGATTAATGGTGGATGATTTAGGGGTACCCCTATTTTGAGAAACCATCATGGTAGTCATAGATGCTTTTTTTTGTGTGGTCGATATATGGGTGCTTGGGTGCACCTATGGCTATGCTGAAGCAGCTTGGTTCATCAGCTGATTAGTATACAAGGGACGGCCCCCAAACCTTGCCAGTTGGTTTGCTAGTAGTGAAATCGACCAGAACTAGTAGTTACCCTAGTTATGTTCACCAACTTAGCTATCTTGGGGGCCCCACCTTGTATGTATATATATATATGAATATGTATATATAGTTGACGTATTTGGTTCATAGGCTTGAGTATACATTCATATGTTTGAATATACATTGAACATATATGACATATGCTAGTTGATCTTCATATGGTTTTTGTATGGTTCATTAGATGATTTTCGATGGTTGAGAAACGGGTTCATATTGGCTAGCGGTATTTCACCGTGGTTCACAATGGACCTTAGTGGTTCATCGATGGTTAATGTGGGCTAACCGACAGTTGAAAGTGATTACGATGGTTGATGACGGCTAATTGACAGTTGATAGTGATTTCTGATGGTGAATGAGGGCTAATTGACAGTTGACAGTGATTCATGATGGTTAATGATCCCGCATGTTTGATGATGGAGAATTGATGGAACTGGCTGGAGACCGATTGTAAAACTCCGACAATGAGATATCATGGTCAATGATAGTGGATGAAGGATGGTTGGCAACAATCTAATGATGGTGGACCGTTGATCACGAAGAATCACCAGCAACAATGGCAATATGAGATGTCGAACACTAACAAGCACGGATATTTAGGTGCTTCTCAAAATAAGGGTACCCCTAAATCATCCTTTATTAACCACCAACAATAGTAAACCAACCATTTTCGGGTGTCCCCCATTTTAAGAAACCCTCATTTGAGGGGAAACCACACACTGGTTATGGTCAACGTTGAGGGGTCCATAGATCCGGGATCCGGTCGTTTTTTGCTCAACGGGAAACCCTCCATGGGGGGATTGGGCTTACTTTTGAAAGCAATGACCAGCATGAAATGAGACACCTGCGTGACATGAGCGGTTCATGTTCAAGTGCCAATGAACACAACTCATAAGATCTCACAATCTTGACAATTGTGGTTCAAAGTGGTCCGTAATCCCAAAAATGACAACATAAGTAAACAACTGCTGAAATAGGACCAAAATAGTGGAGAAATAGTAGCGAACACCCCTACCAGCCTCCATGTGAGGCAAAGACAAGAGTCAAGTGTTCGAGCCCAGCAATGAACACCAAGAAATTGGTTAAGAAGCTAATTCATAACCTGTTACCAATATTTGATTCTGGTTAACAACATGGCGAATAGCCTGTTAATATTAGTTGATGCTACTTACCAATAGTTGATACTGGTTAATCATTGGGGATGACAACCAACAGCAATCACAATCACGGCGACAACGACCACCAGCAGCATTTTCAAACAGCCCCAGCATCCGCGGAAGTGTCGGAGTCGGCGCATTGCGACTGACACAGCGCAGCTTGTTGCTGACCCATTGCGGCCAACGCCCACAGGGTTCCCAGCAAGAAGCGCGTCGTGACGGGCGGAAGTTTTGCGAAAAACTCTTGGGTAAGCAATCGTTGATTGGTTGATCTGTAAAATGTAGAAAGCAGACTTAGAACGTTGAAGTTTGGAGCAGTGGTGTCTGTTCCAACCTTTTGGAATGCGCTTTGTACAAGACGACAACGTGATGTGTGAACACCATGGTGCTACCCTTGGCATCAGGACATGTGACGCATCTCTGAATGCACTTCTTTCTGGCTATCAAAAGGGCAATCGCACTTTCTGTGGTCCCCGTTGAGCTGCCCAGATGTGGGGATTACCTTCATGATGATATCTATGCAACAGCGGCTACGGCGGACGTTCGAGGTTTCATGTGCTAGGTCAACAAAGGTTGGGCCAGTTGCCTGTTGCAAGCATGTGCAAATATTGGTTGGATGATTGCCACGATGATTGGATGATTCGTTGGAATATGGATCTAAATAAATGGTCGTAGCGATTTATTTGAATCAACCAGTGTTTGTACATTGATGGTATTGAATTTACCTAAAGCATTACCATCATAAAAAAATGATTACCACATACAAACAGAGATTGTACTGTTGGCATTAAGAATAATAGCCCTGAAAAAGTCATTGCCCAAAGCAGGATAATCAATCTAGTCATCCAGACAATTCATCACGTTATTGCTACCTGCAATGAAAGGTAATTGGGCGGTCTTTTGCAAATGCCTTCTTTCGATGATTGTGCAGTGATTTCATGGTGACCAACAATCTCTGGACTTGCTGCCATGTCAAGCCGTGAGTGTTGATCATTGCTACCACTAACCAGGAATCTCGAAATCAGCCAACGCAAAATCACCAACAACAAGATGATCAACACTCAGAACAGCCAGAACAACCATCATAGTTGATCATTACAATCAATTACTGCCATCATTATTGTTAGTTACTACACCATCATCATCACTGGCAACCAAAAGAACCATCTCTGGCCGTGGCGGCAACCCACCCAGCCCTTGGCTTTCAGCCTCCCGCGTCACACCGCTGCCCTGCCCCCCCACGGCGTCTTTGGGACACGGTCGCAGCTTTTCGGGCAGAATCCGATGCCTTGGCTGCAGAGCTGGAGTGCCAAGAGCTATCAGTCGCCTGATCAGGAAGCGTCATTCGTGGGACATGATGAGTTTAATGGCTGTTTATCATGGTTAATCATGATCATCAATGAATTCTATCGAGATTTGTGATGGTTTGTGATGATCATTAATGATGATCATTGATGATCGTCAGTAGTCATGAATGGTCATGAATGGTCATGAGTGGTTAATTGATTGTTCAGAATGGTTATGATGGTTGGTTATGATGGTTGGTGATGATTCATGCTTGATCAACCAACATCAAACATCAATAGACTCAGGCAACTGGTTTACGACTTGAGTCTAGCTTATAACCCCAGCCATCAACTTCCACCGTGGCCCACCAAGCCCTGCATGTTTCGTAGCGAGTGGCACCACTCCTTTGTCTCCTTCGAGCGTCAAATGCCATCGTGGAGGTTTCAAAGACTCATCCTCCGCGGAACTCGGTTGGCGATCTCCGGGAAATATGCAGAAACGAACCATGCCAATACTTGAACTGGCTAATGCTTAGTAACTAGTTATGGTAAGAAAACTATACATGGTCCTGTTATGCCAATACTAGTTATGATATCTCATGGTGATGTTAACACATTTGAACTGCCACAACTTTGGGATCATGAGATACCACGCAGTGACTGGGCCTTAAATATGGCACGAAGTGAGGTGATCAACCGAGCTGGGGTCATGCAGACACCATGGGTGGGCATGTGGAGGACCTATGGTGATCACCGCAATGAAGTCATTCATTCGTTGGTTGACACATGAGTATGTGCCAAAATTGGGTAATGAACAACCCACCAGAAGATGCTTGTTTTACTAGGAAGCCATTGGTTTTGGTACACCACTTTTCTGGCACATACCCGCATGTTGACGATGGGTTCTTTGTGGAATGGGTCACTTCCCCACAGTTTGACTGGCCAGCTGGACCACCACGGAACTCTGTGAAATGGAGGCGACCGTAGCCACTCCTGAGATTCTTGGGGGGTCAATTTGGAAGATGGATTGCTAGCATTGTCATGACATGCATGTGAGCCAAATCAGAATGTAAACATGCACGAACAAAACAAACATATACATGCAATATGGCTGTTTCTCAAAATATGAGACCCACAAAAAATCATTGGTTTACTTTTGCAAATGGGTTTAACAAGGATGATTTGGGGGCACACCTATCACCCATATAAATAGATAAGTAAAAACATTTCGAGGTGTGCAGATGGCCTGGAACCATTTGAGCAGTACAACCAAGCCTGGCTCGTGCCATTTCTGGTTGGTCACTGCAGGGATGGCACCATCCCTCGTGGTGATCGCTTTACAACAACCAACAACTGAAGGAACGGCTCAGCCGGTGACACCGCCACCCTTCAAGGAACCCCCGACGGCGCCGAGCCGAGTCCAGTGGTTCCATCACCGCGATCATCCAGGCACAAATGACTTCACGTGGATACAGCAATTCCAAGTGCACCCCAAAAGAGCTGCAACAGTCAACATCAACGAATCAATTGACCAAGCTTCACCGACGTTCACCACCCTCAACCTTCACCAACCTTCACCAAACTTAACAGATTTAACAGGTAACCAACCAACCTACCTACCTACCTACCAACCAACCAACCTACCTACCCAGCTACCTACCTTAACCCCTCCCCACCTGTCCCCACCTTGGCCCCGCCCGTGCCGGTCCAGGAAGAGCAGCCGCCCTCTGCGGCCGTTGAAGTCTGTGGCCTCCAAGCCTCGCAGCTCCACACGTTGCCGGGGACGAAGCGAGTCCTCAGTGGCGAACCGAGCAGGTTCAAAGGGGCACGGTGGATCCATGGTGAATGACCAATGGTGGATAAGCAACAATAGTGGAAAGGTGACTAATGGGAATGGTGAATAATGGTGGATCAGCCGTTGTTAGCCACTCAGAATGGTGCCAACAATAGTGGATCAATCATGGTTGCCTTTTTTCGAAACAGTAAGGTGGTACAACTATGATTAATCTACTTACAGTAGGGTATCAATGTTGTTATATTATAAGTTATATTGCCAAGATCTATATGGTGAAGATGGGTAAATTATTGTCAATCATTACTATTAGAATGACTTGTATATAGTGAAGTAGTTATGGATGAATAGTGTAGATATAGATAGTTATTATTATAGATGATAGTCCAGAATCGTAATTAACGTAATAGATGATCAACATAGTTTTAGAAGCAAATTGTAGTGATGTAACAGCGCCATGGTTAAGCATGGTTGATAGATTTCCTAATGATCAACCATTCGGGCGTGAAAGAAAGTGAGAGATGGAGAGTATGGATACAAGGTGGGCCCTATCTGTTAGCTAAGTTGGTCTATGACTAGGGTAACTACTAGCTGTGGTACATCAAACCATAGTTGAATGGCCCACTACCCAACTTAGGACTAGGTAACTCGGGGCGCCCACCGTGTAGATAGTATATCTACATATAAAACTCATCGTGCACATCCATAATCCGATATGCATAGATGTATATACATATTACATAGATGTAACAAAAACATTGGATCCTTATTCAAGTGAAGAAAGACCATTCAGATATTGACCCATGTGAAAGAAACATGAACATCCACAAAAGAACCAATGTGCTATTTCTGCCTCACAATGCCATGTGGTATGAAGATCAAGATCACAAATCTAGGCCAAGTAGTGGGAAAACCTCCAGTGCCAACAGTCCTTGCCAAACCGTTGGTGAGATAAGCGGTTCTGTTTTGAAACCGACGCCTGTTGTTCTTGGCAGGTCTATGGTCATACCCCACACTGCTGGCAAATCGCCAGCTACTGATCTACGATGACACTTGTCAAAAACCTTTGTCAACTGTCAGTTCTATATTGTGAACTATCAATCAACCACTCTCAACCACTTTCAACCATCAATTAACCAATATCCACCATCCCTTTTCTTAAATCATGAACCAATTAAGCAAAAGCATCGGTCCATCAACTAGCCAAAATCATCCATGAATTAAGCACATCTATCCATCAATTAGACAAAATCATTCATTAATCAACCAATATTAGCCATCAACTGATCATTACCAAGCATCAAGCAATCATTACAGATCATCAATTAACCCTTACACAAGAACAATTAGCCGTTCCCAATCACCAACTAGCCTTGTCAACAGGATTCATACCTTACCAGCAAGGCCACCAAGCTTCGCTACAAGCAGCCGTTGCCGGCGCAGACATTTGGGACGCGAAGTGGGCGCTGCAACTTTGCGACTTCGATGATATGGTCAGCAATGGCCGATGGTGGTGAAGGGATATTGGAATGATCATTGGTCAACGATGCCTCATGAGGGTTGATGATGGTGTATGGGTTGAAGGCTGACTGTGGTGAGTGATCATTGAGGAAGGGTTTTGAACGATGAACAATAGCCATAGGCATGATGCAGAAAAGAACAGAGGTGATCATCCAACTAATCTAATGGCTGGCAATCCACATCCGACAAAGTGCTGTGGAAAATGGGCGCCCCAATTGTCTGTTCTTCCATTTTGCATCTAGTTTAAAGCTCTGAGGAAGCAGTCGAAGCATGTCGTTAGTGATCTCGGAATGTCATGGGATATTTCGTTTCACGATTCATGAAGGTTGGCGGTGATTTCATATGACACTTGGTCATCTTTCACCATTGTGGTGTTGGTTGATTGGAACCCATCAACAATAAATAAATTCTGGATTAATCTCTGTTGCTGATGAGTTCCAATCAACCAACGACAGCTTATGAAATAGCATTGAGAACAAGATGACTTCATTGCAACTCGCTTCAAAGCCTGTCCACATGGCACCCCGGAGGCATGAGACCTCTGTTCACCACATCCTGAACTGGTTGCCGGAAGCTTCTCACCTGTAATGATGGATGAGGGGCAAACAGAATTGATGTATCGCTTGGACCACGTACAGCCTCAAAGATGCCTAAATTGACATCACCTCGCCTACTCTCTTTGTATCTCCGTTGTTTCTACACCTCACCAAACTGTCAACGTAGAAATTAAACGAAGAGACAAGTGTGATGATGGTTTCTCCAAGCAAGAGACAAGTGTGATGATGGTTTCTCCAAGCATCCTTAAAACAATAGTTGAAAACAAAAACACATGAACATGGTAATCGACCATAGATGATGAGAACAGTAACGAAACTGATAACAACATGTCTTCACGACAATGGTAAGCAATAACGAAGTCAATACTGCCAAAGATCGTCAACCTTGCAGTTCCATTATCACAAGAACACTGCAATCAAACCTACCAATCAACTAGGAAAAGTCCAAGATTACAAACCATTGTAACCACCAATGAACGAGTTTCAACCGATATCAACCCCCATAACTACCTATTAACCACCAATTAACCAGGGTTAACCATTCTCAATTAACCACTGTCAACCATTATGAATCCCAATTACCCATTACGAACCATTATGACCATCAATTCACCACCACTAATCACCACTAATTAATCACTATTAACCTCTTATTATCAACCACTATTGTTGGTTACTATCCCCTATCATTGCCCACCATTCACCACCTCTTCTGTTCACGCCGCTTACATCAGCGCCTGCCGCCAAAGAGTAGCTCTCGCGATCGTGAAGCACACGGTCTGACGGCTTCCGTCCGATCCTGGGAGCTTCTGATGACGGCATGCTGCCATGTCTTGGTTTATTAGTGGTTCATAGTGTCAACTGATGGTCAATTAATGGTTCAGATTCATATTGGTTGATTGTTGCCGATCAAAACAGGCATGGCTAATACTGGGTGATGGGAGGAATCTTTATAAATTACCCTTGATCATGGTTCAGCTAAATGATTGCGATTGTACACCGCTTAAACGTTGAAGTCTTACCCACCGTGCTTATGGGAGTTCGCTCACCTCATGGCGCCATTTGCTATGGCCAAATCCGAGTGACAAGTTGTAACCCCAGCTGCACATCCAAGTATTTTCATCTAATTGGTTTTTACCTACCATCTCTGCGGATTATACCGTTGAGAAATCCGTAAACTGGGAGGTATGATACTCAAATAGTTACCGTATCAATTCAGTGCACGCTTCAGTACAACATCAACTCAAACAACCCATGTGAGCAGTTCTTGATAATGATGATGTCAAACATGGTGGTTGAGAATGACATAAACAAGGCCACAGGCAATTTGATTCATCCCCCCCTTGAACGGTACACTACTCGGGGGATTCGCATCATCGATTTTCTAACAAATGTAGTCGTCGGTGACCCTGCAACGGTACCAAGAGCCAATCTGTGGATTTATTATCAGCATTTCGCTAATTGGTTGGTCAAAGTAAGTCTGGTAGCGTGCTGAAGACCTTTTAAATGTTCTCCCAGTTTTTTTCGGACTTTTCTCGCCCTCGCAAAAGTCGAGGAAAGTATTCTTGACGATGATGATGATCGTAGTTTTGCACAAGATGGTCTTGTATGGTCTCGGCAGGCCGCTCTGCTTTCACATCTTCTAGATTGCAATATGTGCCCCATCATGTGAAATTTGGGGCGAATCTTCCACATGAGAACATAGAACATGGTCCTGCACAGCTTGCTCTGCAAGTCGAAGATATGTATGGAAAAATGTTGCCCTGCACTTGCACAGTTTGCCGTTTGCTGGCTGAAAGAAACTGGCCTGCATGGTAAAGTACCCGCATGCATTTGTTGGAAGTCCACAACATGGTGCACAAGTCCCCGCACAGGTTGGTGAAAGGCTGCAGCAAAATGTTTCTAGCCATGCGCCAACAACATGGGCATTCGATCCTGAACCTTTAAACTCAGGATGTTTCTTGTTGCTCCAATTGATCTTATTCTTGGAGAGCTTCTTGAGTTTCAGCAAATGCTGGTGACCGGTAGCGAGCAAACTGCCTGAGAGAGTCCGTGGCTTTTTCGAACCGCTCATCTATATCGTTTCCGTGAAACACAACAGTGTCCCGAACCATGATCTTCAGTATACACTCGATGATATCCCGAGCGACCCCAAGCGAAAATACGTGCAAAGGATCGGTTCGTAACCATGGGTGTGGCGAAGGCAGTTGTTAGGTACCTTACTGACCATAGTTAGTAACAAGTAATTACATGTAAGTACTATGATACCCATGGGTAGTTTTTATTCAAACAAGGTAACTAGGTGTTACTGACTGTGGTAACTACGGTTGCTTCACAACTGCAGTACCTATGGCCATGGGTAACAACTATGGTGAGTTAAGAATCGATAGTGACCCATACTAGCAACATCAGGATTCTCAAAACCACAGTATGATCACCCACCCGGCTGTGAGTCAAACCCCAGTACCCCTGATTCCCCTATCATTAACCATTGTTTCCCTTATTATTGCTGGTTATTAACCTCCATTATTGATGATTAATATTGACCCATAGCCACCCCAACTACGAAGAACTGTGCCAAGCCGCTCAGCCACCAGGAGTTCAGTCATCATCCGATGCCCTGAACCTGCGAGGTCACTGAGTGCAGGGCTGATGGGATGCCATGGAAGGGACACCAATGCCCCCAAGGCTTCCAAAATGGGAAGGGTAGGATGTGATGATGACAACGACGAGGACGAGGAGGACGAGGGCTGAAACTGATCGTCTAAACTGATGAGTTGAATGAAGATGTCAAGTGCCCAGTCAACAGAAGCGAAGATTGATGGTCAGGGGCAGCTGTTGGTTTGACTGCTGATGCTGACAACAGCTGTTGTGCCTTCGCAAAAATGGTAGCTGTGACAGACATGTCACCGAGGATTCCTCCTGTTGGACAACAGACTTTCCCATACCTCATGCATCGCTGTTCATCCCCCCTGCTACATACCCCTCGCCAGCCCTCGACAACATCCACCGCCAGATTCCCAGCCTGCATAAAGCAACCCCAGCGACAAGACGGCGCTGCACTGCACAGGGCTTGACACCTGCGGCCGTGTGAAGCAGATAGATCCAATACGGCGAGCTGGGTCAAGCAGTTAACCAAGCAATCTCTGGGGGACAAGTTCACCAACAAAAGTATAGGGAAACCGCCTGGTTCATGATAGGGGAACCAGGGGGACTTAGGGTTTTCGACCCACTGCCATATGATCATAGCATTGATGAGAAGTTGGGACAGTATCATCCAGGCAGCATCAACAGGAAATCAAAATAGATCCAAACAACTTACATTGAAATCTGGGGACAAGTAGTAGCTTCCTACTTGGCCTAGAAATGAACCAGGACAGCCAGCTCCCTCTCATGTGGGCCAAGTAGATAGGCTCGTTCTCGCCACCTTTAGCGCCAAACGGCTTGCCCTGCTGAAACCTTGTGGTGGATGACGCTTGGTACGTGATAGATTGCCACATGAAAACCAAACATGCCTATTGGCTTCGCTGGGGCGAAACATTTGCTGATGTCGCCGATCACTGGAATGATGGAAAAATCTAAATTAGATTGGAATCATTGGAATCTTTTGTTTTAATCACCAGTTACAAGGGTTTGCCACGTAGATTTTCCCATCAACCGTTTGTGAAAACCGACTTTTGATGTTGCATCTTGTCTAAGTTTTGCCCCTGGACTGAGCACCCAACCCGAGCCATTGCCCATAGCCAGTGGTTGCATCGGAATATTTTTTCGCCATCTCAAACATAATCACTCGACAGAGCCTACCACAATGATCAACTACTAATCGATTTTCGATTTCCTATCTTTAATCCATTCTAAAATGAACAATTTGACCATGAAAATGATGATTCAAGAAACCTTTGTACAGAACCTAGGAATCCTGGCGAAAACTGCTGGGTTTCACGGCAACCGCCATAGCGACAACCGCCAAATGGCCGCAGGCGGGCCTCCACATCCGAAAACGTGGCCGGCAGCATTGATGGGATGTGCACACAACACCTGGGCGACAGTTGGTGTTCAACCAATGGTTAACTAGCTGGTTCTTGGTGAACAATAGGGGGTTCTAACAAACCAATGGTGGGTTCTTAGTGAGCAATAGCTGGTTCTTAGTGAACAATAGTTGGTGAACCAATGGTTGGAATATGGCTGGAATAATGGTGTTAATGGTGTGATCCAATAATTGTGATCTTTTTTTAAGGTTTTTTAAAGGTTGTTTTTTATATTATGGTTAGCTGGCTAGTGGCTAACAATAGGGGATGATAACCAGCAATAGTAGTGGATATACCAACAATATGGCTATGGGTCAATATGAACCAACCAATACTGCTGGATAAGTGCACCAACAATAATGGTTGGAATGTAATGGTTAATGATGGTACACCAGGTGTACAAGGTTTTGACCCACAGCCACATAAACTCTCCAGTTGGTGCGTGACATTGGGGAACTAAGAGCTTGTGTCTCACACATGATTTGGACAAAACAACTAAAATACATGGAGCTTAGACTAAGATAGTCCAACAAAATGGTATATATATACATATACATGTATATATCAATCTTTAATCTGGAAGATGTTGGTTCCACAGGGTGTTGGGTCCATAGTTTCGCACTCCGAAGGTCTCCTGGTTGACCAAGCCAGTGCACGGAACCAGCCATGGCCCGGCCTGGCCCCAGGAAAATGGGACCCTTCACATCCAAGAGGCCACACATAACCCCCAGGGAACCATCAAGCAGCTGAGAACTAACCATGACCCAATGATTTAGTGTTGAATGATTAATCAACCATAAATTCCCAACACTTGTAGTTAATGAACCATCAAATTAACTACATATGGTTGATTGTAGTTCGCAACACTTGTGGTTAATGAACATATCAATCAACCATCAATTCGCCATGAATCGACCATGAATCAACCATGATCTAAGCTTAGCAAATTGAGCTATCAACTAGCTATTAACCCGCGATTAAGCATCAATTCGTCATTAACCGATCACGAACCAACCATGAGCTCCTTGACTTCCCTTTTGAAAGGCTAGGGCAGGATACCCCGGCTCCTTAGCTCCCTCCCAACCACCAGCCAGGTACCAACCAAGTGCCCAGCCACTGTTAATCTAATCATTCAACACTAATTCCCGGTTAACTCATTAATTTATCAACCAGCTACTAACCATCCATCAACCTATCAACCATCATGTCACCATCAATTCGCCATCAATTCTCCAGCAACCCCAGCAAATCTGCTGAATTCCCATCACATCCCCTGCTGTCACCATCCCAGGCATCCCCGCGTCCGCGTCAGGCCCGCGTCCATGCTGGACACGTGGGACGCTGCCAGGCCCAAAATCACCGCCGCGCTCCTCGCTGCACCGTGCCGGCGGTAGTGGTCCGTACCACCCCAAGGACCGGGGAGCCGGAAGCGTTGGTGAATAAGCCGTGGTCCATGGCGCTTAATGGTGGTTAAGGGTGGTTAATGGTGGTTAATGGTGGGTAATAATAGGGGATAGTCACCAACAATAGTGGTTGATAAGAAGGGGATAATGGTGGTTAATCAATACTGGTTAGTAGTGGTCGATAGTGGTTAATTTGGGTGGTGAATAGTGGTTAATAATGGCTTAACTGTTGTTGATAGTTCATGATTTTGGCTAACTATTGTTAATAGTGGTTTATAATCACTGATAATAGTCCATAATGATTGTAAGTTGGTGAAGATTTGTCAATGAACTATGGACCATGGATATCTATGGTTACGCGGGGTTAGTACTGGTTAACGATGGGTATCAGTTGGTTATGGCTTGGTTAACTAAAAACGACTATGGTTAACTATGGTGAATAATGGGTTTAAGTTGGCTAACGGCTAATCATGGTTATAACAATGGGTATTCAAGCTTCAAAAATCAAGACAGTGTATAAACATGTTTATGCTTAACTAAAAGAACTATGGTCACTATGGCTTACTATGGTTAACTACGGTTAGCTGTGTTCAGCTATGGCTACCTATGATTAACTATATGCTTAATGCGTTTTATCTATGTTAATTTCATGGTTGTCAGTTGTTTTTAGACTCGTCAATTCTCCATTTCACATTCACATGCGATTTTTACAACTACCAAATGCCTGGCAATTACCCTAGTTACCAACCGGTGCTGCTAACGTTTGGGGGTCTCACCTTGTAGGTCCGCACAAGTAGGTAGGTAGGCTGGCTTGGTTGGTTGGTTGATCGCGTGGTTCGGTTTCGGTGGGTCGGTTTGCACGTTGGTAGGTGGGCAGGTTGGTTGGCTTGGTGAGCCAAAACTACACTTGGATGATGTTCTAACACTTAGTTCACTGTCAACGCTAGATCTGGTGCTGGGTCAATACTATCACCCGCATTTTTGATCTAGAACATCCATGCAAAGCTCATGGGAGATTAATGTTGATAAGCAACCCTCTTTTGATGGCAAATGACCAGTCTGCGTCACATCCAACATCTTGCACGCTTCCATCACTTCGTCTGTCGCCCGCGTCCACTCCTGTCCATCCAATCATGGTCCCAAATGTTGGTACAAACAATCATGGGAACTGCGTAAGCAACCGCAGAGTAGGCGTGTTGTCAGCGCTGTTGGGTGCCGCTGGGCGAGGCCAGGTCTTTGTCGCTTTTGGCGCTGGCACGATTGATCAACACGCTTCCCTCTTCGCCGGGGTACGCGCGAAGCACACGGATCGAATATGCCTCCTGCAAAGCTATGGCTACGTGTCCCAAGCCTTTGCCGTTCGTGCTGCTGGCTCCCCATGGACTGGCGAGGATGCCGCCTCGCCCATCCTTTGTTGCCCTGGCTCTAACATGGACGGTCCAACCATGTTGCCAGTATTGTCGAACGGTGCCCTTGGTTTAGAAACCGTTGTTGGCCGACAAGTGCTCAATATACCCATATTTGCCTTGTTTTGACTAGTGACGCATGGTGATTTTGATCTCCCCAGAAGAGGCACTATCTCCAGGCACAGCGGAAACGGTCTCTATGATTGACAGGGATATCAACCAACCACAACAATCTGAGCAGTTGAGCCCTTCCCAACCTCCTGACCTACCATTGCTTCGTGGTCACTTCTGGTAGCTCCCAACCGCTCTCCCTTCGAAGGAATAGCATCCCCTGGCTCCAAATCGCTGCAGGCACTTACACGATATCGATCGCCAAGGCACGTCGTTTCGTGCTGAAGACGCAAGTACTTGTAGCCTCAGCCGTGGCGGAGGGATGTTGTATTTGGGTTTGTCCAGTTCGCCATGGTAGTAGCTACCAACCACCCAATAATGACCATAATTAGCAAAGGAAACCACCAACTCGGGGCAGTTTTGGGGGTTCACCATTTTTGGACAAACCATGACAAACCCATATTGAGATACTCTCCGTTCTGTTATGTCAAAACCACCTGGTATAAATACAAACAATGGTGCCCCTAAACGACTGGCCCATGATCATTTCTTGCAGTGTACCCATCAACTTTGGTGGGCACTTGATGATAACGAGGAAAACGCCTTGGTTCATGCAGCTTCCTATCTCCCAGTATTAGGCAGTGGTTTCTTAACATCGGAAATCCCCAAAGATGGATGGTTTATTAACAACATGATTCATTTACAACCTATGGGTTTTATTAGGCAGTTTAGTTAACCATAATTAACAACATGGTTTATATAGGGCAGTTTAGGGGTACGGTGGGGTTCCATGTACCTTGAGAAACACCCAGTCGTGGTCCACCACCCCGCCGTGGCACAGGTTGAAGTCACTGCAGAAACCGCGCTGGGCTGCCCGGCAGTCGGCCACGGGGAGCACCTTCAAACAACCGCGCCTGGGCCGATCTCGAACACGCCATTCACAAGCCACCCACGGGGTTGGGAGAACCCGAACTCCTTGGATCTTCCCACCACGGATCCCCACGGATCCATCGTTGAAACCATTGAGTCTATGACTTGTAAGGATCCCAAACCGCATGCATTTTCTCGCTAACGAT
This sequence comes from Symbiodinium kawagutii, assembly GCA_009767595.1. NCBI lineage: Eukaryota > Dinophyceae > Suessiales > Symbiodiniaceae > Symbiodinium > Symbiodinium kawagutii. Next base: position 178,980 of record VSDK01013808.1, read on the forward strand.
CACTTCGAAATGCCTCTCTGCCTCTCTGCTCTTCTTCCATGCCAGTTGCTGACTGGCATAGCGGCTATGTGCATGTATGCAGTAAATATAATAATATATACATGATATGTTGTATATCAGTATATATCAGTACTGCTGTCCCCCAAAACAAGATTCGAATCCCAAAAAGGTTGACTGGGAACTTGAAGCAGTTCCTTCAAAGCATGAATTTTTCAGGAGTCTCCCGGTTCGGGTTTGCAATTTCAGGCTGCTACATGCGAACGTGGAAACGTGCTTATGATCCGCAAATCGCCATTCTGCAGGAAGCTTTGCATTGACATGTGTCGTTCAACCCTGGGAATCCAGCTCACCAGCGGTTGAAGAGCAACAATGCTAAGCATCATCACGGCGTCAGTTGCCTGGGATGATTGAAGCTCTGTTGGAAACCGTTGTTTGAGCCATTAGCTGGCTGACCATGGTCAATGACAATGGTTGATCATGGTTGTCAAACAATCACTGGCATGTACCATTATCATTAATTGACCGTTATCAACCATCATCATTGACCATATCTAACCATTGTCAACCATGATTAAGCATCAATTATTCACCATTGAGAACCATTGCTTTTAGAAAGCTTTCCCTTCAGACATTTCCCCTCATCCCCAGGATTTCCGCCCAGCGGCAAGCCCAAACCCAGCAAGAAGCCGGCATGAGCATTGCTGGATGCCTGGAGGATGTGCTGCGGTCGACTTGGCCGATTTCCAACATGTTTGACACACGATTTCAAACGGCTAAGTCTGGTGGCTGAAAACCCAACAATGAGATGACATGGAACTGGTGCAAGATCTGTCCATCACACCCTGGACTAGTCGCTTACATGGCCTGATGGACAACAACTATCTGCGCAAAAGTGGATGATTGTTCCATTCTATCGCCACCATGGTTGATAGGTACCACGGTTGGCACCAAGTGGGTGAATCAACCATGGTAACTAATTACTTACTGACTGGGATGATCATCCAAGTAGACATGATCGTATCCAACTAGCCATCCCCTGATGATTTTGAGTGGCTTCATCCCGTCCGTCATTGTCCCCTTAGAAACCAAGATGTAAACGCCTCCCTACAAGGTGGGCCCCCAGTAGTTACAAGCAGGGTTATAATCCCTATAACTGGTAGAAATCACCCCAATTAAGTTAGTTGTGAGCCAACCAAGAAGTGGTTGGGGGCCCACCTTGTAGAAACCAAGGAATGCAACACCACAGGAAACGATTCATTTCCCAGTTCCCCTGGGATGGGAGGAGCTGAACTGTCGCCGTGCCTGGCCATCTGTAGAAGCCTCAGAGCTACGCGACCCAAGCCGTTGCTGTGTCGCGGCCGCTGTTTGTTGCATATGCAGTTTCTCAAAATCGGGAAACCCCAAAGTTACAGATGGTTTATTACTATCAATGATTGATGATCTGGATAATTTGTGGGTACGCCGCTACGCCCATTTTGAGAAACCACACATTTTTGAGTAAAGCAACAGCTATTAAGCTGGCATATGCCGGGGATCTCCCATCAGGGTGTTTTTTCCCGAGAATCCGCAGTGCTGTTTTCCTACATGCCTACAAGGTGGGGCCCCCTTAATTAGCAACAATGGCTATATCTAAGTAGTAGTTACCCTAGTCATATTCACCATCTTACTAAGGGTTAGGGGCCCCACCTTGTACATTCTACTTTGGCTGTGGGTCAAAACCCCGTACCCCTGGTTCCCCTCTCATTAACCATTGTTTTCCTTATCATGGTTGGTGATTCCCATTACTTGGTTGGGTAATATTGACACACAGCCTTTTGTTGAGATGGCTGGCGTTCACATGATCGAATCGATGGAAGAATGGATCTGCACTTTGCAAATCGTGAATAAAAAACATGGATTAATGACTCTTAAGTCTTGCAAGGCCGGGAACTGAATGAAACCAACCCAATTTGGGTGGATTTGCATGGCATTGGAAGATTTGCCTCGGTCCAATCGTTGCGGCTTTGTCGTAAGAAAATGCCCAAGGTGACATTCGTCAAACTTCAAAGGTGACCTTCCTAAAGAGAAACACATATGGTGGTTTCTCAAAATAGAGGTGCCCTTAAATCATCTAATATAAGCCAGCCACAGTAATTAATTAATAAACCATCCAGTTTTGGGGGTGCCCCAAACTGGCTAGGTCGAAACCACTACATGGCAAGGAAAAACCGATGGTGCCAGCTCATCGGCGATCCCTTGTTGGTAAATCACGCTCCATGGCGAGCAACTGATGGTGGTTCAACTTGCAGGACCACTACCACTGGCAACTGGTGCCAACTTTCGATCCCAAACGACACACCCAGTTCATGGCTTAGCAAAGATAGCAGTGCTTCAAGCAGCCAATGTGGCGGCGGGTCAAAGCCCTTAGTCCCCCTGGTTCCCCTATCATTAACCAGGCTGTTTCCCTATAGTTTTGTTAGTGAACTTATCCCCGATATTGGATGGTTAAAGCCTTGACCCATAGCCGAGTCGCTGGACTAGACGAAACGGACCTGCCGTCGTGGCAGCTGGGTGCAGGGTGCCCGGGTGTAGCACTTGGGACCGCTGGCGGCTACCTGACTTGGATGGCTGGTGATGGTCAAAAATCAGTGTTCCAAGCCTACCCTGTGCAGAAGGATGCCCAGAATCTGCATGTGACTGCTGGGATCTTTAACCCAATGATGTCCAATGTAACGAGACCTATGTCACAAGGAAAACCAATTAAACAAAGGCTGTGTGCCCTTCATTTCTATCAATGCACACCCGGCCATCCATCAGAGTACTAAAGCCAAGTCATCATCAGTGAGCGGGCTCAATCATCACGTTCATTAATTGAACATGCTTCACGAAACTCGCAATGACCAACAAATCCAAGAACCTTCTGGCCACTGGACACTACAAATATCCTTATCCAAAAAAAGTTTCTAACAGGAACTATCCTTGGCAAGATGCCCATCTTCCTGGCAATATACCTGTCTGGTTACTGGTTTGAATCCAACATTAAAAAAACTGGTGCCGGTGTTGGTGATGTCAACAACCTAATTCGGTGGTATGACAAACGGGGTTGCCCAGTCTTTAAGAGAATGCTTCCTCCCTTTAATCATGGGAATGGCAAGAAACTTTAACGAGGCGACTTCGATCAAGGTGTAGGACCCAACAACCATGCAGCTCGGATTAAGCGCTTGGGAGATACATTTCCTAAGCATATTGTGAAGGATGCTCAGGAACCTTAATGAAACGAACACAACAGGCCAAACAATGATATGACAGCTCCATAAGGAGGCTTGATATGAATCAACATTATGCCATCGTAAAGATAACAGAAAACCAAGGGCCATTTTCCAGTTTTCTTGGCAAAGTTCTCTTGCTTGGAATGCTAGAGTGTCGTCATCAATGGTGAGCTCGCTTGGCGATTCTTCCTCCATCCTGGGTGCGTCATTGTTGGTTGGAGGCTGTGGGCACTCCGCTCAAAAAATGTGCAGAAAAGAACGCGATCTCGGAGAAGTGGGGCCCTGCTTGGTGACCAGCCACTCCGGCTAGTCCTTGTTGGGGCCCTGCTTGGTGACGACCTTGATGTTGAATGCGAGGGTACATGGGTCCACAGGGGTCCCGTTCTCCGCGAGGAAACCTCTGTTCTTGGAAGCGACAATGGATGCGGCACAAACGAACGGGATGGCTTGAGTTGAACCACCGCCGCAGCAGCTGGGAGCACCGCTTGTCCCCCAATTGTCTGGTTTTGTACTGAACGTCCTGGACCCCTCATCAGCAGATCGGCCCACGCTGGTCTGGTTGATTCGGTGCCTGGTCTGCACCTGCAAAACGTCAGTCAATCAACCATCCCAAATATGAGGAACAAGAAAAACAAGTCAATCAAACCAACAATAGTAGTGGTTTAACAAATATTGTTAGTTCTTACCCCCGACAATTAACCAGTATAATCGCCTACTACCAACCAGCCATCCAAGCCCGTTCGATTCTCTATTATTAACCAATAATAACCCCTATGAAAAACCGTGCGCTAAACATTTATTAGTTATCCAACGACACAAGGGTTATATAATATAAGTTAGTCAACATTTATTAAACAAATCAATCTCGAAACATCACCAACCTTATCTGGTTGGCGGTTTCAACCCATCTGAAAAATATCAGTCAACCAACCAATTGCTAATAGCGACTAGGAAAATTCGAAAATATCAATCAAACCACCAACCAATAGCGGTTTAACCATCATCGTTGCTTAGTATCCACTATATATTATAAACCGTACTTAGCTGCTTATAACCGCCAAAAAATCAAATTTCCAACAATAGCTGGTTCATTACTATATAGTATTTTTATTAACCATTTTTAGCTGGTTTAACCATTATTGGCTGGGAAACACCACTATTAGCTGGTTAACGAATCCAAAGAAAGTCAGCAAGTAGTTGTTTCACCACTATGGTTGCTTAAAATCCCCTATGATTAATCATTGTTAGCTGGCTATCACCCATATTAGCTAGTTATATTCCCCTATAAGCAAACAAATCCATCTCCACAACCTTTAACGATTAGACACACTGCTTGGATCAGCCCGTGGGATCTGCCGCGCCTATGGTGGGCAATCCAGCCCCTCGAGACTTCGGCAGATGCAGCCACCTGTCGGGGTGTGGCAGCCTCGGTTGAAATTGGTTATATCATGGGTAACAGGGGTTATTAACAAGGGGATAACAACCAATAAGAGGGGATATACCAAACCATAATGGTTGGTTTACTGCTCTAGATGATCAATATTGTGATATTTTTATTTACCCAGCCCGAGAATGAATGGGGCTTGGCCGCCGGACATGTCAATTTTGAGCTGCTCAAATGAACTTGCAATTGGACCCCCCTGCTGTTTCGAGATCACACGGTAGCTTTCGATGGCTGACGGATCACTAGTGGCACCCTCAGTAGGTAGCTTTGTTGCCCTCTTCCTGGCCTTTGCCACGCGTTTTCTTCGGCTGCCTTCTGGTTTGCAGCGGTTTTCACCGTTTGCAGCGCAGAAGACATGTCGCCGCCTCCACTCTTCAGGATCTTGGACATCGACCCAAAAGACAAGATTTGCTTCGCTCGCTTCGTCTTTTCTTCGACCCTAAACCTGTGTAATACCACCTGCTCTCCTGGAACCACTGGAACCTGGGGCGACCCCCGCAGCCATGGGTGGCATGGTATGGGCCATACCTCACCCCCTCCTCTTTAGAGTCCTCGTACAAGAAAGTGTGTAGATCCAGCAGCTTGGTCACAGGCACCACATTTGCCAACTCCTCTTGGAACAAACCATGTGTCCTGAGTCTCGTGGTCTCAGGCTGATACCACAATTCCCAACTTCAAAGAAGAACAATGCGGTACTTCAGTGGTAGATGCATTTTGCATTTAGTTAAACGAATATGGCCGGGTCATACATAGTAATTAGTGATATAGCCAATTTCAGCATGGCATTTCAGTAGTGATTGTAGTTGTCGTTTGCCAAACGGCTGATCAATGGCTGTCGATCATCAACGCCCATTGATCATAGTATGTTGCGGACAAAGAAAGCAAATCGCAAGAATCCCACACCCAACATATCTTCAAAGTTTTCTGTTGAACCTCGCCGTTGTCCCACCAAGAGGGACCCCTCGTGATTTTGATGTGAATTCCTTCCTCCTGGTACTGCTCAACATGACGGAGGTATGGGTGTTTCTCAACATAGGGGTAACCACTATAGGTTACACACCGCTTTGACAGAAATCAGTCAACCAATATCAGAACTGTAATGAGTGGCACCAGCCTATGCTTGCTGCATATTCCCAAATCACCATCACCTGCTATTACTGCAGACCAACAGCACCCATCGTCAACCACGATGAACCCTTCTTCGCCATTCTTGACCGTTGTTAGCCATTATGAACCACTATGGAGCCATGGACCGTGATCAACTATTGACTTATGTTTAACCACCATTAACGGGAAAAAACATATATGAATACTGTAAACCATGTCATTGACGCACATTTTTTCTAAACATCATGCTGACTTATTGTGATGATTCCATGGTATAATTTGCAATAATATACATACTCTAACTAACGGCAATTTGAATCAGCTTCGAATTTTCCAGCACAAGTGCGGCCACTAATCTATGTACTCGCGGAGCAAACCTCATGTAGTGGTGGGTTGTTGCCTTGACTTTTCTCACTCTTGAAATTTATGGTTCATGGCGAATATGGTGGTTTCTCAAAAGAATCAAAATAGGGGCACCCCAAATCATGCTTTATTCATCATTCATAGCAACAAACCAAGCATTTGGGGTTCCCTATTTTGAGAAACCACCATTGTGGGAATACTCGGGTGGTCAGCCAAACCAGCAAGTGGCTTTTGACAATTTTGTGCTACTTGAGGGTAGGTAACGAACGTGTTTCCTCAAGTAGGGCTTAAACTAAATGTTTGTCCAAGCAACCAACATTAACCAAGGAAAACTCAACCAACCAGCTTTACTGGAAACAAGTCCTGCAAACTATCGATCGTTATCGACACTTGTAGTATACATGAAACTGATGACCAGCCAATGACCCGCACAGGAACATATAGGGACCATACATCCTTTGGCTACCACCATCAAGCCACCAAGAAGCACCCAACGATCGTCCCAACCTCCACCATTTAGCATAGGTACCAACCAATGTTCAGGCATTGTTAACCACTCATTGTGATGTTCCTATTCTTGTTGGTTCACCAACCCACCAAATCACCTAATAACATCTAACAACCAATGGTTGGCCATTGGCAAAGTCATACATGAACAATACTAACAATAGATATCATCAAAGTTGCCTAATTATTGTTTTGGTCGTGTTTGGTCAAGGGTAAAATCATCTCATTAACTGGGAAGAAGTGGTGGTTATTTACCACCATAAGGGGTCCATGGTGGTTTCTGTGTACTTTTTTCCTTTAAACCCATTGGTTGAATCTGATCAACAAATAACTATCATCAATGACCAATTAGCCATTCATTGATCATTAAAAGATCATCATTGACCATGAACGAACCCCCGATTCCACCCATGTTTTATTGTTTTTAACTGGTTGGTGGTTATAAACCCCTATCAAAATTTTTTAGTCAAACAACTAAGGATTTGTTAATACATTTGGGAAAGTAAGAAGTACTCAAAAATCACCAACCAGTAACTTCTGCAGTGAAAATGATCACTCAACACAAGTGCTTGCCATGCACAGTGTACAAGGTGGGCCCCCAGTAAGTTGGGTTATAACCTCTCCAACTGCTATATAGTTCACCCTAGTTAAGTGAGTTAACCAACTTATAAGTGGTTGTTTTGCATATATAGGTCGTTGGTTATTAGCTATCATCCCCCATTAGTTGGTTGATTAATGCTGACCCATAGCCAACTAATGGGGGATAATAATAGCAAATATTTGGTATAGTTGATACTGATATATTGACAATGGGGGATAACAACGACTGGTCAATTAATCTAATAGCTTATTATTTTAGACACAGCTGATGTTGATATTATCCTAAGTGGCCTATTAGTTGACCCATTATTAACTAATTAATGGGTGGATTATTCCCCATTAGTTTGCTCATTATCCAACTGGTGGTTTCGCAAAATAGGGAGCCCCCAAAAAAGTTGGCTTTCATGCTATAGATGATTAGTGAAGGATGATTTAGGGGTATCCCTACTTCTGAACCACCAAATCGTCTTATTGTTGGTGATTATTCCCTAGTATCAACCATCATTTAACATTATAACCACTATGCAGACACTATTTTCACCATTTTCTCCATGACTCCGCGGCGGCCGCCTGCAGGGCGGCTGCTACCCCGTTGTTGAACTCTGCCCAGACCTGGGTTGCACGCTGGTGGCGGTGCCGAGAAGGCGCCGACAGGGAACCCTGGTTGTACAGAGTGGTAGCTCCCTCAGTTAGTGATTCGTTGGCGAGCACAGCAAGTTGGGAACTACGAGTTGCAATGGCTTATTAGCTAACTAACTTGGTGAACATAACTGGGGTAGCTACTAGTTGTGGAGGATAATGGTAGATATAATTTTAGTGGGCGAATCGAATCACCGACTTATGACTGGGGGTACCACTCTGTAAGCAGCAAATGCAAGAAGTAGAGCAGGACGCCGCCCAGAGCGCCAGTGCGGGGCTAACTTCCGAAGTTGCGGCAATCAGCGCAAACCAAACCCCATCCGGCTGTTGTTGGCACAGTTCGCTGGGCCAATCTGCAACGCCATTGAAGCTGCGCTGATGAGTATTTTTTGATTGCCCCACAAGGTCGAGCCAGCTCACGATAGGTGGCTTGGCGCCCTTGGCCTCAAGATGGCAATTGCGGCCTCTAGCGAGGTCATGTGGTACAGCAGGGGTGGCACCTCAAAGTGACGTCATGTGGAAGCCAGGGATGTTTGTTTTGTCACTGTTGCTTTGAGCAGTGATGCCTTCAGCTACCATTGGCCGACCATGAACAGCGGCCTGCTGCATGGCCGTTGTGCCTCCTTTGTCTGGGTGAAGCCTTGACGCCTCAAGCCGCCCACTGCGTTTACAGCGCTCACATTCGCTGGCCAAGCCGTTAGGCCAAGAGCCTCAGGCGGAATGTGTTTTGCCACGATGGAAAAAATGTTTCTGTTGAATCTTCTCAACAAGGCCTCTTCGGGCAGTCCGTTGGTGCCACAAATCTCGAACTTCAAGAGCTTCCCTAGGAGATCGAGTGGCAAAACTACGGTCGTCCTGGATTCCAGGATTTTGATGTGGAATGATATTGGCGATCGGGAGCAAGACCATGCACATGCCAAGCTTGTTTGCTGCTTATTTCATCTTATTTCTGGATATCTTTCCTGTTTGTCTCAGATATCATCCGTTTTGGCTTGTTGCCCCCATATCCCTTCGGTTGCAACCTACTTTCACTCCCTAGAATGGTCAACCAATGACAAGTTGATGCCGGTACTCAATCATGAACCAACTATTGTAGGTAAGCCAATCATCATTCCTAGTGTCACCAGAATCAACCAGAGCTACAAAATGAGGAATTGCCTTCCTGGATTAAGCATTGCCATGATAGCTGCTCATCCTCGTGGCGCTCCTCTCTAACACTTTAACCTCGAATGCTTTGGATGTAAGAAAATTGATTGGGGGTAAGTTCCTGGGAGAGCTAACCAGGGGGCCACCTTCAAAGGTAGGTGAACTACCACCGTAATGAACCGTGGTGCATGTCACCAGTTACCAGCAGTGATGGCTGGGAAGAACCATTTGGCTATGGGTCCAAACCCTGCACCCCTGGTCCCCCAATCATTAACCATTGTTTTTGCTATTGTTGTTGGTGGTTATCCACCATGAAAGTTGGTTGATTAACTGCTTGACCCATAGCCAAATAAAAATTGTTGGTGATTATCCCTGATTATTAAGCATTATTAGACATTGATTACAAACCACTATCAACCATTATTATGTAACCATAGTCTAATAGCAAGCATTATCAACCATTAAAAACCGTGATTAAGCAGTATAAACCATTATTAACCATAGTTTAATTGCCATGGTTGTTATTAACCATTATCAAACATTAAGTACTAGCCATTATCAACCATTATTAACCATAGTTAACCAACTGGTAACCAACTGGCACATACCCTGATGTCACTAGGCAAATCCACGTCTTGTTGTCACTCGTGTCCCAGGGGCATTCAGCTCCTGCTTGTGGTGGGTGGGGTCCAGCGACTGCACCCCGGCCTCTGCGTGGGTGAAGCAGGTGCAAAACCATTGGGGTTCAGAATGGTTCTAGTGATGATACTGATGGCTGAAAATGGATATCATGAATGGGGGTAAAAGCCAACTACAATTCAAAGACTTTAAGCTTTATGCTGATAAAAACCAGCTGTAGTGGTTGTAGAGATGGTTATTAATGGTGTACGATGGCTTGTTGATAGCTAGTTGGTACTGGTTAAGTGTAGATGATGGCCAATGATGGTTGATGATAATGATGGTGATGATACTGATGGTTTATGATTGCAATCATAATAATGGTTGATGATGGTTGGCGACAATGGTGGCGATAATCGGAATCAAAAGGCCTTAGACAATGTGGCTGTCGGTCAAAGACCTGTACCCCTGGTGTACCGTCATTGACCATTGCATTCCAACCATCATTGTTGGTAGTACCCGCCCATTACACATGGTTAAAATTGGCCCATCTCAAAACCATGATCAACAATAACATAAGAACCAACGATAGAATATTAGCGATCAATATCCGCCTATTTTTCATGGTTGTCATTTCCACTTTTTTGGATGGTTAATATCGACTTATGGCCAAATGGCAACATGGCGCTTCATCATGGTTAATCGCCCGTGCTGGATGGTGGTCAAATGCTTGATCATGATCCCATGAGCATGACAATGAGGAATAGCTAATGGTAAATGATTGAAAACAATATTGATTGATACACCGTACACCCATCAATAGTGAATGCAGTGGATAGTATGGGTATGGATTAACGAGAAGCAACGATGTTGATGATGGATAGCATTGGGGATAAAATTCAGCTATTCAAAGGGAGCAGACTGATGAATCATGTTCCATGCGTCCATCAATAGTAGTGTGCTGGATCACTGTTCATGGATGACTCCATGATAAACCATCAAAGAGCAACCATAGTGGTACAAGGTCCCTTAGTGAGCTAAGTAGGTTTATGACTAGGGTAACTACTAGTTATGGTAGATGCAACCATATATACTTAAATGGCTTCTTAACCAACTTATAGCTGGGGGCCCGGTCCCTTGTGAACGATGGGTTCCAACTGGTTCATCGTTGTCAATAGGGATTCCCGCAAAGGTTGCGCACCAATCATCATGGCTACCAACAACGCAAGGGTCGCTGCTTGGCTTCCGGTTTTGCAAAGCAATTCCGGAGGTTTGTGCCACCCGTCAGCTTTGGTCATTCAACGTGTCAACGTTTAGTGTTTAATAGTGGTCTGGTTTATGCTGGTTACAATGGTCAATAAACGATCGTTAGTGAGTTGTCAAGTTCACCATTGTTGCTGTAGCATGGGTACTAATGCTCAACAATAGGGGAGAATGACCAACAATAGTGGTTGAACCAATACTCGTCATGGGTTTGTTCAGTTCGCCATGGTTGTGCCTACGAGCACCATCCAAGTACACAATTTTTGGACAAACCAATATGGTGGTTTCTCAACAGGGGACCCCCTGGCATCATCCCCAGCCATAGTCTGCTTTAGATGATCCATGGGTGAATTTAGTGGCCTATTTTGAGAAATACCAATATCACCATGACACATTTTCCTCGCGCATTACATGACCGGTTGATTGGTATCACCATGGCAAACCAGCCAGGGTGTTACATGACCTATAGTTGGGTCATCTCGAACTACCATACATGTTGAACAAAATTGTCGTAGCCACTATTAGGTGGTTGGAAAATCTGGTCGTCAAAAACCAGAAGCCAGTTGTTCTACCACGCAACATGGGTGTTTCTCAAAATAGGGTACCCCTAAATCATCCATTATTAGCCATTATTAGTAATAAACCAACCATTTTTTGGGTCCCCTATTCTGAGAAACCACCACATGGTCGCCCCCCTTAGTGAACCACATCTTTGTCATGGCCACTTTCCTTGGGCACGGCCTTGGTTTACCATGGCTGTACCAGCCTTGCGGACGGCCACAGCTCGAGGCGCCACAACTTCGTGGGCTAGATGCCGACCATAAATGGGTGTGAATGGTTGAGCGAGGGTCAAAAGCCATCAGGAACCGCTACCATTTCTTCACCATCAATCATCGTAAATAATCAACCATCACAGTTGATACTTGACCATCTTTTCGCCATCAACTAACCAGCTTAACCACAACTAACCACCCCTTTTCGCCATCAACTAACCAGCTTAACCACAACTAACCACCCCTTTTCGCCATCAACTAACCAGCTTAAGCCTTACTAAGCACCCCTTGGCACCAGCTTCCCTTCGCTGCGCCTGCGGTGGAAAGCGACCGGACAAGACCAGCGGCGGGATGGGAAGCAGCTCCGTAGGCAAAGGGTGAAGGGCCTCAGTGGCGAAGGTGGGCGGCGATGGAGCCATTCCTGGTGGTTTCGACCTGGTCAGGTTGGGAATCCACCAGCAATGGCCATGAAAAAGCTATGAAAATGGCTAAGTTAATGGCTAAGTTAATGGCTATTAATGGCTATTCATGGCTATGGATAAACAGGTTGAAACTGGTCATCCATAGCCATTAATAGCCATTACTGGTGGTTTCGATCATGAATGATCAATGAAAAATAATGGCTATGAATATCCCTGGTTATGGTACCCCAACGCATCGGTTAATAGCCATTACTGGTGGTGATGGCTGGTTTATTGTGATGACTTTGAATGGATGAGTGGGGGTACCCCTATTTTGAGAAACCAGCAGCCATTCAGTTAACCATCCGGGATTTGATTCAGTTAACCAAGGGATTTGATGAAGTTAACATGAAGGTTGGTTGTCTCCTGGCTAATTCCCATATGAAGCGTTGTGCTTGATTCAGTTGACCTGTGAACCCCAAGCGAAAATGGTCATGATGTCATCATAGCCATGATCGACCACATCCCCTGGCACCAGAAAGACTGGCTTAAGAAGCGCGCAGTACAGCTTCCCAAACGCCTGAATCCACTAGTAACGTCGTCAACCACTATCAGCCATGAGGAGCTGTTGTTAACCTTCATTGACCATGCTGAACCAAATTCTTGATAGCAACCATCCCTATCACCATCAATTTAGAATATAGTAGCCATCATTGAACCAGTGTGAACTAGCCACTGACAGCTGTTAACTATCAATTCAACTATCGTTGATCATGATGAAACGCTATCACAGTCATCATTAACCATCAGTACATCATTATCAGTCATACTTAGCCGTTATTCATCATCATTGTCATCGGTTCTCAAGCAGTACCAACCATTTCACCAGCGTTGAACAGCTAGGAACCATCATTGACCGGCGTTATTCACGACTACCGAACCACCAATTCACCATCAATAAAACACAATAATTGATGACTGAATTTTTGACCATCATTATCACCCATTCTTCGCCTGTCTAAGCACTATCGATCCCTACGAATTATCATCAAACCACTATCAATCACTCTTAATCACTATCTAAAAGGTGTTCCTTGCAAACCTGGATTAGCAACGCCTAAGCCAGTTCTAACCACTGTCGTATGATCAGGGATGGCAGGGACTTGCTTTTCAGTCGGACCTACTCGCTTTTGGGGGTTTTGACTACTTCTCTAAAACCAATGATTGCACGATGATAAAACTAATTGACGATATTGGCTGTGGGTCAAAGCCCTGTACCCCTGGTTTTCATCATTAACCATTGTTTTCCCACAATATAATGAATGTTAATATTGACCCATAGCCATATAATCACTATCGTTTCATATCTAACCAATTCCAAGCACTCTTCAGCACCATCAACCAGCTACTGGGCCCCACCCATGGCAGTCACCCGCCCGGGCTTCCCGGACCCCCAAGGTGAAGGCGCCGCGGCCCACACAGAGAGCGCTCTGGCGTAGAGCCGCCTGAGCCAGGCGTGTCCTGAGGCGTGATGCGCGGTCGTTGAAAGGGGTGATTTATCAACTGGAATGGTGAAGTGATAGTGGTTGATAGTGGCTGATAAGTGGTTAAATCATGATTAATAGTGATAGTGATATTGGTTGATAATCGTTCATTCATGGTTAAGTCGTGGTTTAAGTCATGGTTAAGTCATGATTAATTGGTGGTTCAGTCATGGATAGTGGTTCAGTCATCGTTGATTGGTGGTTCAGTCGTGGCTAATTGGTGGTTCAGTCATGGTGAATTGGTGGTTAAGTCATGGCTAATTGGTGGTTCAGTCATGGTTTACTATTAGTGGATTATGGTTTAAGTCATGGCTATCAACTTGATTTTCAATTCCAGGGGTTAAGTGCTGTCGAAATAACTGGCCAAGGAATGGTTAGGCATTGGTTCATACTGATAGTTCATGGTCAACCAGGGGTGCCACGTGTTTAACGACTGAAAATGGTCAGCTGGATGGAATAAGCCATGAAGACGGTGAAGTCATGGTTTTCCATTAGCGGCTAAAGAAACGTTAATGGCTTGTGAACTATGGATGGTTAATGTCTACCCAGGATTAAAAAAACCCGGGTTGATGATCATAGGGGGTATCCCCTAAAAGCCGACTGGTTTTCCATTAGAAAGGTAACCCCCCTAGTTAGTTAATCAACCTGGGGTTTAGCTTCATCCTGGGTCAACATATCCTCCGGTTCGAAATGCTTACCTGCTTGAGTGGATGATGTTGAAGTCATGGCTCGTGGATGGGTAATCTGGGTTGACAATCATTGGTTGCTAGGATTAAGCGTTGACAGCGGCTAACCGGCCCGTTGATGGTTCATTCTCAACTAGAATGGTTCATGAATGCTTAAAGCATGGTTTGGTAGGGATTGAAAGTGATGATACATGATGGTTATTGATGGTTAATGAGAATTAATGCTGATGAATCATGACTAGGGATAGTGAATGACTGTCGTTGATGGTTGCTGGATGGTTAATGATGGCTTAATATATTCTTCATGACAAGCCGTAACAGTTGATGATGGTTCCTACTGACAAAATCATGGCTAAAGATGGTGCACGGGTTACTGTAACCCAGGTTCTTAAACCATATTACTCATTAATGGATCATACTTGTAAGTTGGCTACTGATATGATTAAGCATATCAGCCATGATATTAACCTCAACCCATGTAAGATTAACCACAGTTAACCAGTATTAACCAGGATACCAAGCAATCATGATAAAGGTTGGCTAATGAAAGCCATACATAGCCAAGAGCTGGCATCAGTTGCTTCATCAACTTCCCACACCGGATCTCCCACCGCGTTTGGCCGTAGGTCCCAACTTGGTAGACAGGAAAAGGGTCCCAGTCGGTGGACAACCCGTGGAGCATATTCTGGGGCTCCAAATGGTATGTCTGGTGGTACCAATGGTGGTTTCTGAAGCCAGTTTCGGGATCCACAAGGATGGTTTATTGCTATAGATGGTTTATAGTACCCTTATATTACTATAGATGGTTTATAGATGGTTTATTACTATAGATGGTTTATATTGGATGATTTAGGGGTACGTACCTCTATTTTGAGGAACTGCCAAATGACAATCTCCTACAAGTCACCTGCCTAGAGATGTCACCTATTGTCACCTGGTATTTGGGCTGGTTAAAAACTTCTGACAAAAACATGCGCCAACGACAAAAAAACAACAGTTGGTAGTGAGTCACATGGCTCTGGGTGCCCGGTTCCGCTTCTGGTCATAACTCGAAAACGGTGGTTTCTCAAAACTGGGAACCCCCAGAATGGTGGGTCTACTACAATGCTGAATAAACGGGATGATAACTGGGGGTACCCCTGTGACTTGAGAAACGACCAAATATGGATTTCATCCATTCGTTTTGTTGATTGCCAATAGGAAACCTTTCAATAAATGTTGAAACAAGTGAATTAATCCACATACCAGCACTGATCTGGTAAGAGACTTGCAAGCGGCACGAGGTATCTGCCTCATGAGCCCTGGAATGGAAAAAAACTGTCAACATCACTGTCCCTGGTTTTTCTCCATAGATAGCTGGTCACCTTTCGACTGCTGGCACGTTGTGGTTATGCATGCTCCGGAGCACCGAGGCACTGCTTGCTATGTTCGAAGTCCAAATCCGTTTGTTCCTTGGCGTGCTTGGAAGGGTTGCTCAGTAGCTGGATAACAATGGTTAATGATGGATGATAGTGATGGTGATAATGGTTAATGATGGTTGATAATTATGAATTAATGATGGTTGATACGGGTTAGTGATGGTTAATGATAGTTGATCATGGTTAGTGATGGCTAATGATAGTTGAGAATGGTTAATAGTAATGGTTCATAATTAGGTGACTAGGTTAATGATGGTTAAGAATGGTTAATAGTTAATACTGACCAATGATGCTTGATACTGATGATAGCTGACGATGGTCAACAATGGTTCGTAATGGGTAAGAATGGATAATTTGATGGCTGATAATAATCATGGGCTGGCAAATCCGTAGGATTATTAATTGGGAGGTGTAGCATTTTAAAAGAAAACTGGGGCGAACATGGGAGTTTTCACCCCATCCATCAACCAGGGGTCTATTACTCCAGGGTGGGCGTCGATGGTTAGTGATGGCTGACAATAATGATGGTTCATGACGAGATTAACAATGATCAGTGATGATTAATAGTGATTGATGAAGGGCTATAGTAGCGAACAAGGGTTGATAGTAATGATGGTTCATCATGGTGAAGATTTGATGATGGCAAAGGATGCCTAATGATAGTTGACGATGGTTGACAACGACAATGATGCTTTAGAACTGGGAGAGTTGTCAATGAAGCTGGCAGAACATTCTCCGTTCCAAGAAGTACAGTAGATCACCAGCAAACAGCAAACATCATGACACTGATTTACTGATATTGTTGGCCACTGCTGAATGTCAACCCCTATCATGAATCATTAATACCCATCAGTAGCCATCATGAACCACTGCCAAGCATCATCAACCATCACTAACCAACCATTGACCAACTATTTGCCAACCATTAGTCATCATTGACCATCACTAATCACTAACCAAGCATGAACCAACCATGAACCCAACCAATGGCCCACTATTAACCACTATACACTATAACCACTAACCAACCACCGATCAACCATTAACCAACTATGAACCGACCAAGCAACCAACCAACCAACCAACCATTTGTTAACACCAAATGGCCCACTATGAACTACTATAAACCAACCAGAAACCCTCACTACCATGACAGGTGACCACCACCACCAGTGAGTCCCGTCACCGGCAGCTGGGGTCCGCACCGGGCGCCGTGGCACACGCAGCGTCACGGGACGACTGGAACTCAACAAGCGAGCCACCTGGGCCCGGAAGGCTGGTAGCCATGGGGGTAGCTGTGATCGATGGCTAATATGAACCAACCAACCAATGGTTGAGTAGCTCTGCTCCCCAACCAACAAGTGGGGGTTAAGCAACCAACCTGGCTGGTGATTTCTAGCTGGTTAATGGTTGTTAATAGGGGGTGATAACTAACAATTATAGGGGATATACCCAAACTATATGGCGAGCTGGGTCAAGGCTTTAACCAACCGATTTCATGGGGGGTAATGACCAACCATGTCATAGGGAAAACAATGGTTAATGATAGGGGAATTAGGGGTACAGGGTTTTTGAGAAACGGGATAACCTGGTAGTAGTCCTGGTATATTGGTGTTGTAGACCCCGTTCTGGTCAATATTGTATCCCACAGCTCAGACCGAATGGGCAATGCAGTGCATGCAAGCGCAGCGACGCAGCTATCTCTTTTCCTTGGAAGTTTGGCGTCCTTGAGCCAAATGTTACGTTGTTTGGTAGCTAGAGTGCTAGTTCACTCGTGGTCATGTGTGACTGCAGTTCCACTCGCACCCCCCATGAGCGACGTGCCCAAGATGGTATGGTGCTCAAAAGTATTGAAAGGTGTGGATGCAGCACACGGAACCTCACTACCGCATCGGTTCATACGAATCAGATCTATTCTGGACAGCATGTCCTTCGACGGGGTCAGTATGACCACCAATCGATTCGGACGTGAAAGCAAGTAATGCTATTTCCGTTGAACTATACATTTCGATCGATCATGTCTACCAATGCTGCAATTAATTAATGGGTATCAGATTGAAATGTCGCACAGCGGTGCAGACATAGAAATTTAGGTCATTTTGACCAAAGAGAAACAAACTACGGAGCCAGGCTCACGTGTTGATCTCAAGAACATAGTTCATCCATCCTCAATCATCGGGTGTCTCGATGTCGTGGACGACGACCGGTGTGATCCGTGCGATTGCGCACTCGTTCCTGATATTCTTCAAATGTGTTCATAGCGTCATCACCATGTCCAGAAGAATGTGATGTGGAATC
>VSDK01013809.1:6067-59334 GCA_009767595.1 Symbiodinium kawagutii
CCAGAGGAACGGGATGGCCACGGGTGGACGCCATGGGCGCACCTTAACGAAGATGGTCAACGTACACAGCAGCAAGAAGGCGCTGCTGCCGGCCGTGGACCTGAGCTTTTTCGGAGGCCGTGGATGTGGCGGGATCTGAGGGCCAAATGTAGTAGCTGTTCCATTGAGATGTGATAGAATATAGAGGATATCTTTGTAGAATTCACAAAGAAATAGGTGCTACACATACAAATATGCATATACTATCAATGCATTTACACATCATTTATGTGTATATGTACTTCCTATATAAATAAATGAATATATATATATATGGATGCAAGAACTTTCAGGTATATGTGTAGACGTAAACAAATGTATTTAACACAGTTGAGCGCCCAAATATGCAAAGATGAGACAATTGAATAAACAACTGATGGCCACATGAAACCAGAATGCACACTTGATGATTATGTGTCATTATGAGTGTATTTAAAAAACACTGATGCCACAATGAGTATCTGCAACATATTCTGCGTGACCCTATTCACAAACCAACAAGCAAAGCAAGCAACAAAAACAAAAACACAAGCAGAACAACAGAAGAAACAAACATAATGACCGATACATTGATGAATAACATGTATTTTCTTTTCTTCACTGCTGGTTTCCCAATGCATCCTGTAGTGTTGCTTCAAAAAAGACCAGGGTCCAAACAATGAAAACCACTGACAAAAAGTATGTTTGATAGAGACTTCTATTGGCGAGTTTGGAATACCAGTTGACATACCAACACTTCCATGGGAATAGACTAGTCATGGACAGAGTCATTGGGGAGTGAAACACGAGACGCTGATGTTGGAGCAAACTCATTGTTGTTGTAACTGCTGCGTTTTGGTTGCATCCAGTGTGTCAAACAACAATCCCCAATCCATTCCGTGTATATAGTTTGTGACATCCTGAATGCAAACGAAACGACAATAGCCTCTGCCACTTTACAAGATGCATAATGTACATATGTAAGTAGTCAAGTATGTAATTATGCAAACATGTACGTATTTATACAAATATAAATATACTGTAAATAAACCAATAAATAAATATATGTATATATATACTGTACATACTCTGCAGCAAATGTCCAGATACATATATCTTACATAGTTGGTCATTGTTGATCAAAAAACAATGTGTAGATATGTGTAGATACTCTGGTTGGTGGTTGAACCACCCCTATGAAACATATTAGTCAACCAACCAGTTGTTAATCATTACCAGTGAAAACAAAAAATGTTTAAAATCACCAGCCAGTGCAGATCCTTTTGGGGCAAAAAACCGGTCCAATAGGTACAGGCACTCAACATTTTCTGGTTGGTATCTAGTTGGTCATCATTGATTCAACTTGTAGATACTCCAAGTTTAATCAATGATTGTTGATACTCCTTGTAGATATCATTGCTCATCATTGATTCAACCAGTTGGCACCTAGTTGGTCATCATTGATATCTCCTGACCCCTGGTTCCCTATCATCAACCATTATTTTCCTTTCTTGGTTATTACCCACCATTATTGGTTGTTTAATATTGACCCATAGCCCTATCTCCTTGTTCGGTGCCACTCTGTTGCACCGCTCACCCTAAGCTGCCCAGCAGTGCACTGCTCAGCGTGGCGCCACCCACATGTAGCACAGCAACACGGGTTCGTGCCTGAGAAGGCGGGATGGTGAGTCATGCCCAGTATCCATGACGCAAGCTTAGCAACAAGTAACTAACATGATAGGCTATGGGTCAATATTAACCAACCAATAATGGGGGATTATAACCAACCATTTTAAAGGGAAAACAATGGTTAATGATAGGGAACCAGGGGTACAGGGTTTTGACCCACTGCCGATACAGGATACAACTACCATCGTAACTGGTGATACAGGATACAACTAACGTTAACTTAGCTTAGCAAGTAACGTGGTGATACAGGATATTAACAAACTGACATGATACAACTTGTTAACAAAGCAAAACAAGAGTGATTAAGTCGGTTAATAGTATTGAAGTTGGCTTGCAACAAGTAACACCTATTGAGCAATTTATTGACCAACTTATTTACCAACAATAGTGATTAATAGTGATATGAATGGTCAATAGTGATATTGACATGAATGGTGGTTCATGAGATAACTAACTAACATGATACAACTTATTAACCAACCAAAAGAATTAGTTTTGATACATGAGATAACTTCTGAACCACCAAAAGTGATGGTTTGTGCATGTTTAGTGGGATGACACTGTTCTGATACAACACCAAGACGACCTTCAAGATGATAACAAAAAACATGATATAACATATCTGCATCACACACACAACAATATGGTCAAATACCCTGATAAATTCCAATATGCCCCAATGACTGATATATATATATAATGAACTGTCAATTAGTAATGACTGGTAATAATTGAATATGCCGTAATTTACCTGCAACACGTAGCATAAACCACAGATGTTTCTATGCCTGGTGCTTGCCTCAATGCCTCTGGCTCAGGCGTGACCATCGGGAAGAAGGAAATGACCCGAACATGTTGTGGCTCTGGCGTAACAAAGGTGGTGCTCACTGGCACCCATGGTAGTGGAGGTGTTGAAACCTCGGAAAAGAAAGAAGATCTACCCTCTGGTGAACTAACCTGGCAATGGAAAAGCACCAGATTTCAGAGAGAACCGTGGCAAACCATCAATACTTGGTGGGTTTTCCATTGCGAGGATAGTTCACCAAAGTGCACCTCAAACTTACTCGCTGCCTTAATGGAAGGACCCATTCAGCAAGAACTGAATGCCTGTCTTCGGACTTGTTCGGGACCCAGTAAACGACGGTTCTCATGCTCCACAATTGGTTAGAAGACCTTTATGGCTATTCACCGCTAGCCGCTAACCAGGACTCCCCATTGCTGGTCGCCAGTTCTCAACCATGAACCACTATCCACCCCTTCTTGACATCTCTTAACCTATCATATACTTAGCATAGATCATCAGTCATTGCCATAATTCATGCCAAAATCTTATCCATCATAATCAATCATTTTCACAAATCATAATTTCAATACCATAATTATTAATGCCCTGTGGTTGAGGATAATGAGTATTGGTCACCCATTTAATCAATGATGGGTATTTGTGATAAATATTCAATAATGTTCATGTTGTTTACCCATCTTGGAAAGACTAATAACATGTTCATTAAATACCTTAATCATTAGGACATCCTCATTATCATAAGTTTAATACCTAATGCCAAAACCATCAAATAATCAAGGTATTTGGAAAACATGTCATCACTATCAAATTAATACCATACCATACATGCATCACTAGTTCAAACTGCTTATCATCATCAGTATGTTTATTAATCATTCTCAGTATGTTACCACAATCATGAATCATTCATCATGATCATTATCTTACCCATTCAGTTTATGGTTTTATGATATGATTATCATTAGATCCCTCATAACCACTATCATTATCATTTAGTATCATTAATAAACATGTCATTATTATTAGTTAATACCATAACCATCAATCATTAATCATTAGATTACCCTTTTCAACCGCTTGGTTCCCCACGGCCTTTCAGCTTCCAGCACTCGCCGCCCACTCGCCGCTCGGACTCGCCTCTCTCAGCTGCGCAGGGGTAAAGGTGATCTCTTCCAGTGCCTGCAGCGCTAGCGTGGCTGCCTACAGCGCGACCATGGCGGTCGTCCAGGGGGTGAACATAGGATGAATGTGGTGGTTGATAATGATGATAGGTTCGAAATAGGTTAATTATAGGTTAACAATAGGCACAATGATATGGTTAACCTATTATAATTGTGGTTGATGATCATAGGGCTAATAATAGGTTCACAATAGGCTCAGTGATATGGTGAATTATAGGTTAACAATTGGATGAATAACATGGTAAATAAAGTTATGGTTAATAATGATATGGTTAATAATGATATGGTTAATAATGATATTGGCTAATAACATGCTTAATAACATGGTTAGTAATATGGCTTAACAAAAGGTAAATTCAAATAATGTTGTTAATGCTAGGGAATGATAATGGTTAATTATGATAGATAATATGGTAAATGATGATTAATAATGGTTAATAGGCGATCAGTTCGCCATCAATTAGAGAGGATATACCAACTATATGAATATGTTCATGGTTTCTCGAGCCAGTTTGGGGAACTGCACAGTTATGCTTGGAATTTATTACTATCCAGGACTGGTATTGATGATTTTTTGACCTATACTATAAAAGGTGAAAAAAACTGGATGATAACTGCGGGTACCTCTATGACTTGGGAAACGATGCACATCTCTGCATCCGTCCAAGGTGGAAAGAATTACATGTTCATATTACCAGCATTGAAACATCAGTAGACATAACACATGAAGATGTTGTATAAGATCGGTCTCGAACAATCAGTGGGATACACTTCCCACAAGACTGCGAGGAATCTTCCGATTGTTGGTAGAGTTGAAACCAGAACTGATAATTGTATGATGACACAACAACATGGCAGCATGTGGTCATCATTTCAGCCACGGCATGCCACGGCCAATTCAACCGAGTCCATGGCATAAAATGGAATAAACCAAACAAGCAACCACAACTTGAGCATAGAAAGCAATGACATAACGCATCATGTATAATATGTGTAGATATATCTACACGTGCACACATATTCACATACACACATACAGACACATACACATCTGTACATAAACATATTGCGACCAACAGCCGCCCATAAGTTGTACACTCGGTGCGGATGACCATAAGGATTAGACTTGTCTGAACTTGTCATAATGAGTATAAGATGTTGTATCATATATCATTGTTCGGTTTACGATTAGGAACGGTTGATCGGGTGTATCCCAAGCATTGGTGACGAATCATGGTGCCCTTCACCAGTGCCAGCACTGCCATGACTACCCTGAAGGTATACCGGTGGCCCAGGGGAGTTGCCAAAGGCAGGTGCGATTCACAACTTTCGAATCATGAAGCGATGATCATCTCAAGCTGAACATGTCGTCGTTCGTGTTGGATCCATAGAATCTATGCCATAGAAACATCAAACATCAGAAAACATCATAAATCATCCACATATATTATCCAAACATTTGGAAGAGATCAACCAGCTATGGCTTCTCTGCGGGTGCTAAACAAACGGGTCTATCATCAACTGAATCTTGTGGTTTCTCAAAATAGGGGACCTTTCAAATCATCCATTAATAAGCTGGTCTAGATATTTTTAGTAATGGATGATTTGAAGGGTCCCCTATTAAACGGACCAATTATCTAGACCAGATTTGGTTGGTCAAAAATTTATAGGGTGTCAAAAAACCAGCCATTTTTTGGTATCCCTATTTTGAGAAACATCCATCTCCACGACTTGGCAATCGCTTTTCTCGCGCTTTTCGAATGCTGGATGGGTCCCAGGGGACACCATTGGTCCCACTGACACCCGAGGAAGGTGACCAAACAAGCCACCTTTGTAGGAGCTGTGAATGGAGGTACCCAATGTCAGCCGGACTACCCATCATCCCAAGATTTGAAGGGCTTAACTACTGCAGGTCGATTCTGGTTGGCTATGACATGGGAGAAACGGCTATTAATACAATGGTTCAGAATGGTATGTAACATGATGTTTGATACTTTATAATGGTTGATGATTCTCTTATGGTTAGAAATAATATCCAACATTATCTAACCATTATGGTTAATGCAATAGTTCATGCAATAGGTCATAAGTCCATGATGGTAATGGTTATATGGCTATGGTATGCCATGGGTGGGTGTTTGGAGATTAGCCTTGGTCTAGCCCTATTTCATTGAGGTACCCATATGGATGTCATTACATGTCATTAGCCCCAGATTTGGTTACCATTGTTGAGGTCAGTGCACCCCCGTCCATGAGGGCGCTGCCAATCATATTTCACAGCTGCACACCATCGTAAAGTTTCTGAAAACAATCCAGTGTTGAAACCTGAAGCGACGAGATCCACAAGCTTGAGGATGGCCATGCTCCTTGAACCATCTGGTCTGCCCTGTCTATCTTTTGCTGACAAACTCCAGAGGAAATCAATGATTGTAATCATAAATTGGAATACCTGCAGTAAGTCATGAAGGTGAACAGTGAAGAAAACATATCCAACCGGATCCTATTCCACGGTACCACTGAATTAACGGCTGATCCCATCATGTCTTATACAATTCCCTGCCCGAGCTGTACCCGCCATTGTGAGCTGGCTGGTACAAACAGCTCACTGATGACTCTGTATGATCTCACCGATTTCACCCCAACTGTTTCTTGGTTAATCGCCACGCATAATAGCTGCTAACCCGCAGACATGCACCATCAATTAACTCATTCGTTCACCATCAAACAGCCATGTTCATTGTCGATTATTCCTCGAAATCACGAGTTGATGGTTGGATACGCAGTTCCTTACCCCCACCCCATCCTTTGGTTGGATATCTTAAGCTTATGCTTACCTTCCCGCTGGTTGGCTACCTCCGAGCTCTGATTGGTCGCGATAGCTGCGCTCAGGCATCACTTAGCCTGCTCACCAGCTCGCTCTTTCGGCCGCTGACCTGGAGTCCGTGGCAGATGCAGCCGGTATAGCCAGGCCTTGGGAAGCCCCAAAAAAGGAATGGTTTCATGGCTATACAAGGTGGGCCCCCCTAGTTATAAGTTGATTAATAAGCCATTTAACTATAGTTATATCTACCATAACTGGTAGTTACCCTAGTTATAACCCAAGTTAGCTAACTAAGGGGGCCCACTTTGTACAAGGACGGGAACCATCAAAATGGAGGGTGTGAGATCCAAGGATGGTTTCAAATCCAAGGATGGAACCACCAAAATGGTTCATATATTGGATGGTTTGAGAATATTTGCGGGGTTCTGAAGCCATAGGGAACCCGAGAAATGCTTGGTTTACTAGTAGTATTGGATGATTGACGAGTACCCATATTTTGAGAAACCCCACATTCTCAGCTGCACTGCTGCGAAAATACCATCACCACCACCAGCAGCATCATCATTGTCATCATGTGATGTCCCAAATCATGGTAACTTTCGCGAGATGTGTTGTTTTTTCCGGAGCTAGCTAATTCAACAAAAAGAAATGAGAAAACTCCAGTTGGAATCCAAATTTTGAACGCTTGCCAACAGATCGCCCATCAAAAAGTGGTAACAATTCCCGCTTTTGAAACCAGCACAAGTCCCTACAGGGGCCGAAATGATGTGATGCGTCGAGTGCTGTATTTTCTATATGCGTGCTTAGATGTTCATGCTGTAAAATGAAACAAATGACTATTAATACCTACCATATATATTTTAGAATACATATATGAATACTATCTACAGTAATGTTGGTTTCTGATGATCGTATCTCCCTATTTGGTTTCATGCCTATTTTCATTACTTTAGGGGGGGTTACACTAATCCGAAACCAACATTATGCAGTACGATATTTGTACCACAAGTTGCTGCTCATATTGTCCACCATGGTAGAAAGCCATGCTCACCTGACACAACTGATAGCGATCTGCTCATGGATCAGCCTAAGCAAACTTTCCAAGCCCAACTCAAATCAATAAATACAATTAGCCTATATTAACCTTGGTGGCTGAACTAGATCCCTTGCTAAAAATGTATTTTTCCCCAACAGCGTAAGCTTATGGGGTCTTCAGCCCAGTTAAGCTTCGGTGTGAGCCGGTGCAGCTTCCAGGCTCAGGTTCCGGAGGTTCCGAGAGGTTCCGGGAAGTTCCGGTGCAGTTGCCAGGCAAGGTTCCGGAAGGTTGCGTAGGGTCCCGGAGGGTTCCGGGGAGTTCCGGTGCAGTTGCCAGGCAAGGTTCCGAAAGGTTCCGGAGGGTTTCGGAAGGTTCCGGGGAGTTCCGGAGCAGTTGCCAGGCAAGGTTCCGGAAGGTTGCGTAGGGTCCCGGAGGGTTCCGGGGAGTTCCGGTGCAGTTGCCAGGCAAGGTTCCGAAAGGTTCCGGAGGGTTTCGGAAGGTTCCGGGGAGTTCCGGAGCAGTTGCCAGGCAAGGTTCCGGAAGGTTCCGCAGGGTTCCAGAAGGTTCCGGGGCGTTCCGGTGCAGTTGCCAGGCAAGGTTCCGGAAGGTTCCGCAGGGTTCCAGAAGGTTCCGGGGCGTTCCGGTGCAGTTGCCAGGCAAGGTTCCGGAAGGTTCCGCAGGGTTCCAGAAGGTTCCGGGGTGTTCCGGTGCAGTTGCCAGGCAAGGTTCCGAAAGGTTCCGGAGGGTTTCGGAAGGTTCCGGGGTGTTCCGGTGCAGTTGGCAGGCAAGGTTCCGGAAGGTTCCGGAGGCTTCCGGTGCAGATGATGTCAGGCAAGGTTCCGGGAGGTTCCGAAAGGTTCCGGCAGGTTTGGGAAATTCTGATGCAGTTGCTGGAGATGGGCAGTGGCTCTTGCCGTTGGGGATACCACCTTAGCTTATTTTTGTGGTTATTAATGGTAAATCAATCATATCCCAAAAACACTAAAAACCTAAGTTAGTGGGTATAAGCCATCCAGTAACCTCTAGGCTTAGGATGCAGCTGTATCGCCCAATCCATGTCTGGCGTCCATACCCTGGTTGCCATGTCGAACCGCTGGCCCATCCATCATAGACTGCGGCGGGGCCCCCACTTTTTTCAGCCCGCAGTTGGAAGTTGCCCAATGAGCCGTTCAACTATATAGGGTAATAATAGCTCGTGATAATAATAGCTGGCTAATGGTTGATAATAGGGCTTAACAACCAACAATAATGGGGATATACCAGCTAAATATGGCTATGGGTCAATATTTACCAACCAACAAAAGGGAATACAGTAATAAGCAACAATCATAGGGAAACCAATGGTTGATGAGTACAGGCAGTACAGGCTTTTGACCCACAGCCGTATAGTTACGAATGTTGTATCAATTTTGTCCCA
Organism: Symbiodinium kawagutii; assembly: GCA_009767595.1. Classification (NCBI taxonomy): domain Eukaryota; class Dinophyceae; order Suessiales; family Symbiodiniaceae; genus Symbiodinium; species Symbiodinium kawagutii. The sequence goes on from VSDK01013809.1 coordinate 15,035, forward strand.
TAGCTGGTAGTTACCCTAGTCATAACATATTATATCATGTTATAGCCCAAGCCAAGCAAGTTGGGCCTCGCTATGTAAGCATCTTCACATGAAACAATGAATCATCCTCATCAACCGTTGACTAGTCCTCCAGCACAACGACCCACACTTGAGGCTTCAGATTCTGATGAACGCCCCACTTGCAAATGAGCTCAAATGGTTTCGCCCAAACGCGCGGATCAGTTGTGGTGGGTTCCCATCAGTGACCAGTACTTCAGACTTGGACCCCCTTCTTGGAACCCCTTGCAAACCCCTTGGAACCCCTTAAAACCCCACCCCTTGGAACCCCACCCCTTGGACCCCCTTGGAACCCCTTGAAACCCCTTGGAACCCCCTTGGAACCCCCTTGAACCAACGAGCAAATGGGATTCCTTCTCGGTGGCTCACCTTGAGGCCCTTCTCTTTCAACAGTTCCTTCAGCTCCGACACCGTCAACTTCGACAGATCGTCACGATCGAAGTCCTGTCGAGCAGAGACGTTCCGTTCAGTGGCATGCGGGGCATGTATATATAGAGTCGTAGGGGTACCCCTGATGTTAGATCTGGGTGTTTTCTCAATGAGGGGACCCTTTCTGATTTTCAATCAATGATGGTTGGACAATGGTTGGATACGGGTGTTTCTCAAAGTGGTACCCCCAAATCATCCACTTTATCAAGCAGTAAGAGGTGATAAACCTCCAATCTTAAACATGGATAGGTAATAAACCACCCATGACTTGGGGGTCTGCCATTTTGAGAAACCCCCATCTACAGCAACGCCTGTTCGTCGTAGTGCCGGCCTCGTCTGCGTCGTCGGCATCTTCGCCCTCGGCCTCAGCCTCGGCCTCATCTTCCTCGAAAACGAGGCCACTCTCGTCCTGCCCGGCGCATCCCAAATGGAACCCTGGGTGGCAAGGCTTCATGGTGGCTAAGCTGATGGTTAAAACATGTTTAAGAATGATTAATAATGGTTTATTCACATTGACAATTGTTGATGGTAGATCATTGATCATGGTGAATCGCGGTTAGTAGTGGTTGACAATAGTTGAATGATGTTGAATGATGCTTAGTCATGGCTGCTGATGCTTGATGATAGTTAACAATGGCTGATGTTTCAGATCCAAAGAGTGGATGCCTGGAAAGCTGGACCGCCATCGATTCAGCACTTACGTATGTGCCAAGCCATAGTGGGACCCCCAAAACGCCGAAGGTTTTCCTGGTAAAACAATCATTAGCAACCTGGTGGGGCCCATAACAGTTACCCGTCATTTCTTGGCACTTGGTCCACTTGGGCATCATGATAGCTATCGGTGAGTCAGTAACCGGTCACTGCAGCTCATGATGTCTTCCCATTGTTTCCCATGGTGTTCCCCATGGTGTTCCCCATGGTTTCCTATGATTTCCCATGGTGTTCCCTATGATTCCCTATGGTTCACCTATTGTTCCCCATGGTTTCCTATGGTTTCCTATGGTTCCAGCCACCGGTCTTGCTCACCTCATCACCTCAGCAGCTGGGCTCCTCCAAATGGTCGTCCGTGTTCTGCGGGTTCTTCGTCAAGACCCGCAGCCAGCTGCGCAGGGATTGCGCCACCTGACCCGGCAACGTCGCTAGGAACGCCCGCGAGTGGGTTGCGACTACGGGTTGGGGTGGTGCAGTAGTGGATGATCTTTGAGGCTTGGATCATGGCTGTTATATATGAATATATGTATATATATATATATACATAGGGATAAACAATGACTTATGGCTGCTATACTAAGGATAAACAATGACTTGAGGCCTTCAGGTAGATTCGCAAGTATCTTTCATTGTGCCAGTTGGTGGGCGTTCACTCAGCCAGCCAACTACTGTCGCCTTTGAGTTTCAACTGACCAACAGTTGACTCATACATCCTCGCTTGGCCATTTCTCCAGTCATTTGAGCAGCGGTAACCCGTACGCAAGCCACTTACAATAATTTTTGTTATCATGACATATCTATCTATACGAACGTACCTTCCTACGTACGTACATACCAAACTTAGCTAGCTATCCATCCATCCATCCATCTATCTACCTACTTATGTAGACCTGCACAACCGTACAAGCCGATACATCAACCAACACGGGTTGAACAGCACAACAATTTCTTGATTGCTCGTGACGGTGATTTACGAACAATAATCACTTCCTACCCTGCGAGTCACCTATTTGTTGTAGGTAATCATGGAACCCCTGGCATAGGGATGGTTACGTCTTGTAAATTGGCATTTGGAAAGGTAGGGATTCAGAATGATGACGGTTGGTGTATAAAACAAATAGTTCACATTGGGATTCATGGGGTAAACTTTAAGCTATTCAAAGGCTGCTCTACACCACTGCATGCCATTGCTCATTTGAGCGGATTCATCGTTGTCACCATCAATCAACCACTTTAACAAGCAATCACCCCAAATCGCTGTCAATCATCTATTGATTCATATTTCCAAACCACAACAAATGGTGGTTTCTCAGAATAGGGATACCCCAAGATCATCCTGTTTATTAATAGTTTCATTAGTCTAAAGAAACCACAGCAACTAGTTGACTTGATTATAATCCACAAGTATTCACCGACGGAGTAATCTAACGCCGGTGATTCAAATCATTGATTTCATTATTGGATATCATTGGTTCATGATCTTTAAATCAGAGGTAAAAACATATTGGTGAAGCATCGGTTTACAACCCCAATGGTCATTCACTTACTAATACACATATCAATTCACTGGTTAATTCACTTTCCAATTTGCTGACTAATTCACTGATTAATTCACTTTCTACTTCACTTTTGAATTCACTTATGAACCTATCTCCAACCCACCTATCAACCAACGATTCAACACCAGCTCAGTGGCCTGCTGTGATTCACCGGCCACTTCCACATCTGCTCCTTCCAAAGCCTGGTTCGATGCAAGGGCAGGTGATGATGCGATATGACATAACATGATATGGGTGTTTATCAAAATAGTACTGATTATCTAGAATGGTTATACTATTTACTATAACAATGAATGGTTTATTATTGCAAAATACGGGTAATAAACCGTGTGTAAATAGTAATGAACCAACCATTTTTGGGGTACCCCATTGAGGGATAAAATAGGGGGGGCCCCCAATATAATAGTTGATAATAGGGGATGATGGCCATCAACTAGAGGGGATATACCAACTATAATTTGCTTTCTCAAGCTGAAGGGAACCCAACAAATGAATGGTTTATTACTATAGATAGTTGATATTGGATGATTTGGGGGGGTCCCCTATTCTGAGAAACACCCATATCAACAATATCAACAAAGTAATGAATAGAAGCGTAAAGAAATGATGATTGGATCAATTGACTATTAATCAATCAATGTATGCATAAACACATGCACGGATCGATTACTGTGTAAAAAGTACACATGTGATTCATGTTCCTAATTGCAATCATGTTCCTCGCTTGGACAATTTCTTAGACTGTTTCCAAGCCCCTGTGACCGCTTTCAGGGTTGGTTGCTAGGTATTCAACCATGAGTACAACACACAGTGAGTCACAACAATTCAATCACCAAAAGTCCTCAACCATTGCCACCATGGTTGGTCTTCTTTCCACAACAGGAACACTGTTCTGCAGGGGCTGGGTACCAGTTTCGATGGACCGTGACTGCCGCGTGTGCCCCAGTTTAAGCTCCTCATGGGATCTGAGTCTTTGTTGCCTCGACCCTAAATCTCTCCACATTTGCAAATGATATGAATAATATTTTTTTAGGCTTTAATGTGTAATACCTGCTCAAACTTGCACCGCAACATGCTAACTTACTAGAGTAAGAAAAAAACTTAAGACATCTCAATTTCCATCCTATCAAGTATCTGCATTTTAGATTGTGCACATGAGGGCTAGCTTGTATCTTTGTGCCAATAATGCAGTCCTAGGTCACAAAACAGAAACTCACATGTTCATAGCACAATAATTCAAACAATTCTAGAAACCCAATGAAGCAAAATTCAACACAATGTGTTTCGGTGATGAAGCACTCGAATTGCCATGCAAAGCAAACGAGGGATCCAGCAGGTTGCAAGTGTTGCATTAGTGATTTCACTGAAACATCTTCCCATAGCCAAGTGATGGTTTCTCAAAACAAGATGAAGCCCAAATCATCCCATGTTAATAAAATTAAAAAATAAGCTAAGGTGATATCCCCAACAGCAAGAGCCACAGATCTGAATGCTTCCGCGCGTATTTTTCTTTGCAGGAAATTGCTATGTAACAAAGAAATCTGAGGCATGATCACGATGGCATGTTGAGTTTGTGTAAATTTCGCCTAGGCTGCTTCTGCGCAATCTCATGTTTTACTTCCAGATCGTTCCTGAACTTTCCAGAACCTTGCCTGGCAACTGCATCGGAACTCCCCACAACATGTCGGAACTTTCGGAACTTGAGACTGGAAGCTGCGCCGCAACTTCCCGGAACCTTCCGGAACCTTGCCTTACATCTGCACGAACATACCGGAACCCTCCAGAACTTTCCGGAACCTTTGCGCCAGACCTCCCCGGAACCTTGCCGGAACCTTGTGGAACCTTTGCACCAGAACTCCCCGAAACCTTCCCGGAACCTTCTGGAACCTGTGCACCAAATCCCTCCTGAACCTTCCCGGAACCTTCTGGAACCTTTGAGCCAGAACTCCCCAGAACCTTCCGGAACCTTCTGGAACAACCTTCCCGGAACCTTCCGGAACCTTTGCACCAGAACTCCCCGGAACCTTCCCGGAACCTTCTGGAACCTTTGCGCCAGAACTCCCCGGAACCTTCCCGGAACCTTCCGGAACCTTGCCTGGCAAACTCCCCGGAACCTTCCGTAACCCGGCGGAACCTTCCGGAACCTGCCCTACCATCTGCACCGGAACTCGCCGGAACCTTCCGGAACTTTCCGGAATTTTGCTTGGCGACTGCACCGCAACTCCCCCGAAGCGAATTTTGCTTGGCGACTGCACCGCAACTCCCCGGAACCTTCCGGAACCTCTGGACCCCCGGAACCTGAGCCTGGAAGCTGCACCGGCTCACACCGGAGCTTAACTGGGCTGAAGACCCCATAAGCTTACGCTGTTGGGGAAAAACATAAACCAAATATATTAATGAACCAAATTTTCCCTATAATGTTTTAGTATTAACGCCAAATTTAATAAACCATCCTTTTTGCCGGGTTCCCAAGGCCTGGCTGAACCCGAAACACCCACTGGTTCCATCTCTGGAGACCGTCTCAGCGTGGCCTCCAATGCCTTCCATGCGATGGCACAGTTCACCATGTCCCGCAGCTGCACCAGCAGCGTGTTGCTGCGACGGAGAACGCCACCCACCTGGCTATGGGTCAATATTAACCAGCAACAATTGGGGATAACAAGCAACCAGGGGTACAGGGTTTTGACTCACAGCCACCTGGAGCCAATGGTCCAAGGTCATGCAGGTGTGCTTCTTCTGATCCTTGGGAGGAAGGCGGGCATGAGATCCCAGGTTTGAGGTCCTGGAGCTTGATGTTGGAACTGCCAACGCCAGCTTCCCCGGACAAAGGCCCCTGAAAATTGCGACCAGGATGGAAGTTGGAATTGAGTTTAGAATATTGCAACTGAAACACATCTGATATCTCATTGATGTTGAACCGCAGCAATCAGCGATATCAAGCTCCGTGTTGAATTGAAACCCCGTTGTAGGGATGACGTGTGCTCCACCAATTCCTGCATGTTGTGACTGAACTGCAAGTCAATGTCAACAACCATCGAGGGGAACCAGCAACAACCACAAACAGCAACCACAATCACAAAACATAATCAACAACAAGCAACAATCACCGCAAAAGCAACAAGCACTTTGACGCTGACAACGTTTCAATCCCAAACAACGCATGAACACTGAGCAATACTTCAAAGCGACACAACTTAAATAGCTCCCAAATCTTGAACCCTTGATCTCTGAAGTTGAAATAGCTCAAAGCTTGGGCACAAGCGGCTCAACCTTCAGCAATGGAGCATGGTGGCATGGTGGTGATGGGAACCCGGCAGCCTCCCATGGCACAGCTCCGCGACGCTCCGCGTCCGCGCCCCCAGCAGCACAGGTCGCTTCCTTCGCCGAGCATCGTAGGACTTCTTGACGCGTAATCCGCCGAAGAGCGCGATCTGCCAATCGTGGACCAGCGTGGTGCTGTGCCTTGCGGAGGGGCTGAGGGCCGATAGGCGCTGGGTGAATGATGGTGAGTTGATGGTGAGTTGGTGAGTTGATGAACCAGGATAATTCCCCTATACTCAGTGGTTAATAGCTGCTAATAATGGCTGATATAGTGACTATAATGGCTATTCATGAACATTACTGGTTGGTGGTTGAAGCACCCCGTCATGAAAAATGTTTTGTCGACCAACCATTTGTTAATGGTTACTAGGGAAATTAAAACATATTTAAAACCACCAACCAGTGATGGTTGGCTAGTTGGTGGTTAATTATGATGGTTGATTAATGGTGAAATTCATATGGTTGATTGATGGTCAATGATTGGTCAATGTTAGTTCATGGTCAATGAATGCTTCAAAAGGTGTCAGCTGATGGTTACTTGATGGTTAGTTCATGGTTGATTAAGGGTGGATTTATGTTAGATGCCGACCAATTGATGGTTGACGAATGGTTCATTCAATGGCTAGTGAATGGTCGATGAGTTTTCATTTAGTGAATCGTTGAATGTATCATACATGCTGAATTAATTTTCAAGGTGAATCACTGAGAATGATAACATGTTCTACAGTGGTAGTGATCGTAGTGGATGATCACCAGAAGCTACAAGGTGGGCCCCCCTAGTTATAAGTTGATTAATAAGCCATTTAACTATAGTTATATCTACCAGAACTGGTAGTTACCCTAGTTGTAACCCAAGTTAGCGAACTAAGGGGGCCCACTTTGTAGCAATGGTCAATACTGGAGAATCACAGGGAAAATGCGAAAGTGGTGGTCATCCCTTGTGGGAAACCGGATGATACTCATCTCTCCTAGAGCCGTTATCATAGCTTATTAACCTATAACAACCACTAATCAGATTATTAACCATAGCTTTAACCATCTTAATTTGCTTAGTTACCATTTTAATCTTAACCATGTAAGTAACCATGGGTTGAACTACACATTATCTAATATTAAACCACAGGTGTTAAACCATGCATTCGCTCGAATGCTTGGGAGATCGCCGTCATCATCTCCTCAGTTGGCACGGTGGACAGCGGCCTCAATGGTCACAGTTAATGACGATGACAAAGGTCATATGCTTAACCAATGCTCGTATAGTGGTTTCTCAAAATATTGGACTACCCAAAATGGTTGGTTTAGTGCTACTCAATGACTACAAATGGATGATTTAGGGGTACCCTTATTTTGAGAAACCACCATATCGCCATCTAGAGTTATAAGCCTGTTGTAATCGTTAGAGGGATAATGATTATTATTGCTATTAATACCAAACATGTATAAACATGTATCTTTATATGCTCAATGTTGGCAAGTAGTTGTTGGATGTCCCTGATCTAATTACCACAACAAAAATCAGGAAATGCGTGCAGAACCTAATCTGATGATAAGTCCCAGCTTATGAACACATGCGAATCAAAACAAACAATTCATTCCATGAACTGGTAATCTGATAAGATCAAATTAGCCTTACTATATAAATCAGATTAGTTTGTGGGCATCTCTTAAACAAAACACATGATCAGCTTGCAATCCCCGCTGCCTGCCCAAATACCAAGCGCAACACACAATATCCTACAGTATGGTTCGAACCTCAATATTACCAATCAACTTGCAATCACTTAAAAGGTGAGTCTTCGAACCATCTTATACATGTCAAAACCACAGAAACAGCTCCCCACCCGCCGCCAGCCCATCAAGTTGCATGTAGGTTCGATGCGAGGCAGCGACATCACAATACAGCCACCAGGGATGGCCCTCATGAGCGTCTGCGTTCACCGATGCCGGAGACATCTTGGCTTCCGAAAAGCTGCTCAACCTTCAGCGGCGATTGCGAGGCTGCAGCAAAAAAAGGGCTGCCATGCAGCAGTCAGTAGCATTCAATGGATTTCATATGGGGGTTTCTCAAAATACGGGACCCCCAAAATCATCCATTATTGACCATAAATAGTAGTAAACCAACCATTTTTTGGGGTACCCACATTTTGAGAAACCATGAGAAACCACCATATGATTTCATATGATTTCATGTTACCATATTAGTTACCTATCCTGGCACTGTTCCACTGCCATGACCGCCATGAATTTCCCACCACGGGGGGTGAAGCTGTGCCACCACCGTTGACCAACAGACTCGATGGTGGCACCTCCCAGGATTTGGAAGTGATGAAAAGGGTGCGAACAAACGCAGTCCATGTGGCAATGGGTCAATATTGACCATCAATATTAAGCAACAATAATAGGGAAAACAATGGTTTTTGATGGGAACCAAGGGTACTGTACAGGGTTTTGACCCACAGCCATCTCTGAGTGGCCAGCCATTAAACCCTGAATGTGACAATGGGTGAGGGTCAACAATAATGCTTGGAATATCTGATCCATCTACCAACAAAAATGTGAAAACAAATGGTTCAGCTCGCATCTGATCTATCTAATCAATCTAATTGATCTACCTATCGTCTGTGGCTTTGCATTCACTAGCGATCTAAAGGAGTTTGTAGATGATGTTCCTGCGGCCAGGTGTGACTTGAGTTCCCCCCGACAAGAAACAACATTTGAACTCTTCCAATGAAGCTCGGCCGTATGAGAAGGCCCAGGTTGCTTGACAATCAGTGGTCAAAATGTTAAAATGCCAGAAAGGCCTGGTGTAAGTACATATTATAGAAATACTGTATCACCATATGGCTCCTTTAGATCTTGCAACTTGTAAGGCTTGATAAAGGGCTCGCTTCAACCACTGCAGACCCCCACCAGAGGCACACCAATCTCCACGACGCGACCATCATTGCAATCCTTCCCCAGTGGATTCGGAAGTCCCTCGTGAACCTTCGGATGCATCCATGTCTTCCACGTGGTTGCTGTGAATCCACACAAGCTGGGCCCGTAAGTTGCTTCAACATCGCCATTTGACCAGCGATCATTGGATCTACCATGCGGTTCACCAACGGCTGATCCATGCGACCAAGCAACTTGAAGTTCCTCTTGTTGTCTTGGGACCTCATCGCCACGTTTCCAGGATAGGCGCTGCAAAGCACCGTCGCCAGCAACGCATCGAGATCTGGGGGCTCAGATTCTGCTTCCACCAAGCCTCAGCCGCGAAGCGAATGCTCAGCCGGTGGACGGCTCCTGGGTCTGACTGTGATCACCAGTTCTGAGAGCGACCACCGTTCCGAGACCCCGAAGAATGATAGGCTCTGCACTGATCATGTCTTTCGGTGAGTGGCTTTTTGGCTTGCGGTTGGTGCTTTAGACAATCAATTGCTATCTGTTTCAGGATTCTCAATGCCTATTTTCACCTCTACATCTACCATCAATTTGGCAATTAGGGTCCGAACGGTTTCTCAACGCCCCCTAATGCCTCGCACTGATCTAATGATCTAGTGCCAATGGCCATGTCCATATTGTGGCTACTTGAGATGGTACTGCAGTCGGCCACCCTAAACACATTGAAGTCAAGCATCAACAACCTAACAGTACTGCCTTCAGCCATATATAGCAGGTATATCCCCTATAGTTGCTAGTTGTTATCCCCTTTTATGAACCATTTATCAACCATTAAGCAGCTAGGCTTCACCATTGGTTGGTTGCTTAATTGCTTGACCCAGCTCGGCCATGGTGACCGGTGCCCTTGCAGCCTGGAGAATCCTCTTCCTGCTCCACTTCCAGCAGGGCCTCCTCGAACTCGCCCCTGTCGCGTGGCACATGAGAATTCGCTACGAAAAACTAAGCTATGACGACCTGTGTGCTCTGAAAATTACTAGAACAAGTAAATGAACAGGTATCTACATATTTCATATAACATATTTGTACAAACAATTTTCATACAACATATCTGTACAAACAATTGAGGTGTTGCGTCTCCGAGTTACTTCCGTATCCACTGAAAAACATATTGTTTCCTAATCCGGGGCATGCAGAATCACCCGCAAGGTGGGTTTCCCATAGACTTAGAAGTTGGTGTGTGTGTGTGTGTGTCCTTATTTGAGGCATGCAATCGTGCAAATGCAGGTCCAATGAGACAAAATTCCGCATGTGTAAATAAACATAAAGATGCAGGTATGTATATCTTATATAATTATCTTAGTTATATAAATTAAAGAAAGAAAAAAAGAAAGAAAGAAAGAAAGAAAGAAAGAAAGAAAGAAAGAAAGAAAGAAAGAAAGAAAGAAAGATAGATAGAAAGAAAGAAAGAAAGAAAGAAAGAAAGATAGAACGAACGAAAGAAAGAAAGAAAGATAGAACGAACGAACGAACGAACGATAAAAAAAGAAAGAAAAAAAGAAAGAAAGAAAGACAGAAAGTAAAAACGAAAACAACAGCGAACGAGAAGAAACCGAGAATCAACAGATACTGCACTTTTTATTGGACCCAACAAACTGACAGAATGATTTGCCGCACCTCTAAGTTCACCAGATTTAATCCTAGCCCCAACCAACAGCTGCATCTCCATCGGCACCTGGTCTCCAGCACCTCAGCGCTTTCGCTGTCCGCCGCTGGCGTCGATCCTCGAAGAAGACCAGCTCTCTTCATGTCCTGGTGCAGGCGGGCAGGTGGCGACCCATCCAGGGATGTACCGCCACGGATGCCACGGATGCCACGTGCGGATTTTCGAGGATTTCCTGGATTTGGATATGTGGATTCGTGTTTTTTTTTTCGGTTGAAATGCTGGATGAAGTATATAGCAAAGAATGCAAACATGTGTCAACCATTTAGTAACCATCCGCAACCGCCATGGTTTACCATTCAGCCTAGATATATTCCGATTCGGACCTTGCGGAACCTGGGATCTTGGATCGCATCCGCTCATCCAACAGCTGCGTTCCGAAAGCACGAACAGCAAGGGGACTGGATGCCACTGTTAATGAAGAATGGCGGCTAGCAAATCAACGACAAGCTGGTGCCACCGAGCTAGAGCAATCCAATATATGAACATAGTTGATTTGTAGGCGAACTCCATCTATTGGCCTGGGTCAAGAATGGTCTACTAAAGGTACCACCAACATGCTGGTTTCATGCAAAAAAACAAGGATTGAACAAACAACAAATTCAAAAAATCGATCTGTTTGATACACAATAGCCTTCACCACAGCTCAACATGGTTCTTAAGCCCGCGACAAGCATCATTGACCTTGCTATTCTTCCACGGGAAATGACCATTGTCAACCAGGATCAATCATACAGACCAAAGCACGATCGACATGATCAACGATCATTAACCGCTATTAGTCATGATTAATGCTAACCCTAGGTGAATAAACCATAGTTTGTTAAACAGGGGAAACATTTTAATACGAAACCGAGGCATTCAGGAGATACCCCATTAATGATGATAGATCATTCTCAATTCTATTTGCCATCGTCAGCCATCAACTAACGAGCAGCCATCATAGCCAACCATTCATCCACCATCAAGAAATGCTCAACCATCACTGCCAGTAGCCCATGTTTACCGTTATTTACGGTAACTAGCCAGTATCAGCTATCATGACCCCTGGCGATGAGTGGCCGATGCAACGGAGAGCGTCCAACCACTAGCGATCCCCCCCAGGCAGGTCCCGAAGCAGGAAGGCTTTGTCGCGAGACAAGTTGCTCAAGCGGCTGCTGCTCAGGCGATTCTCTTCGGCCCATTGATTGGCAGCCTCGGCTGCTGGTCACCTGCTCGATTTAGTATGCAGGTTTACAAAATACGATTCATCTTCATGTTTCTATCAAATCTGTCCAATTGATGGCAATTGATCAAATTTATCAAATCTGACCTATCCAACGCATCAAATCTATGCTACCAAATCTAGCACATCATTTTTTTGCAATCTATCTAATCTATCAAACCTATCAACTCTATCAAAAAGTCTATCAAATATTTTTAATCAATCAAATCTATCAAATCTATCGGATTTATATATATATCCTATATATATCCTATCTATTTGGCTAACTGGCTATCTATTTGTCTATCTGTCTATCTGACTATCTATCTATCTATCTATCTATCTATCTATCTATCTATCTATTTCAATCTATTTGTCGAGGCATCTATCTAAACACAAGCAGGCACAAATACATGCCTGTATATATCTATACATTATAACGCAGTAGAAATAACGATCATGTACAAATAATGTGCTAGAAATACATTTCCACGCCTACACCTCTATGCAAACATAAACGCAAACATGACCCACACGCGTGTAAACCAATCACCACGTTTAGCGGCACTCACCAAGATGGGCCAAGGTACGGTGGGATCGCCTTGTTGTATCAACTTTTCGAAGGCCAGCACTGCTTTGGCGGAGGCCAATGGATCGGACCACGAACAGAAGGCGCTTTGGGCCTCTGCCAGTTCGCTCCGAGTACCCAGGAAGGGCGTCCTGCAGCGGACTACGGCGGGACCCGGCATCCAAGGGTGATACACTGGTTGGTGGTTATAGTGGTTGATAGTGGTTACTAATATTCAATAATCTTACTAGTGGTTATTAATAGTGGTTAATAGTGGTTACTCATATTTAATAATGTTTAGTATACTAGATATAAAAATGCCCAGCAATGATCATACACTGGTTGGTGGTGCTCACCACCCAGTCATGAAAAATATGCGCGAGTCAACCAACCACTGGTTAAGAATCAATAGGGAAAATCAAAAAAATGCTTGAAAGTTCCAACCATTAGTTGGTGGCTTGTAGATCCCTTGCTAAAAATATACTTTTAGTGGTTCTATGGTAAATCCATCATATCCCAAAAACACTAAAAACCTAAGTTAGTGGGTATAGGCCATCCAGAGATCTTTTTGGTGAAACACCGGTCCAATTGGTATCAGCACTCAACATTCTCTGGTTGGTGATTGAACCGCCGAGCGCGCCAGTAAACAGCTCCTCGCATGGGTCAAATATCAACCATCATAAGCTGAATTGATTGTCTACCATCTGGTTTCACCACTCCCTGTAGCTCTTTAGCTCCCCCTTCAAAGGGATTTAGGTATACCGCTGGCTCCGAATCGCTCCCTGAGAATCACCAGCTAGTTGTAGTTGTAATTTGTTTCTGATAATCACAAATGGATTGATGATCATTTTCGCTTCTGATATATTTCCACTACAATCTGATCTACGACACATAAGTGGACTGTAGTTTTTTTTCTTCAACTTCTGTGTGTTGATGCATGCATCCATCATTGTGTGCGTGGTTGTTTCATCATGAGTCAAATGTGCAAATTGTAGGCAATATATGTACTATTGAATTGTGAATAAAACTGAAAATACCATCATCAAGAGCATGAAAAAACAGCCAGAATATTACATGGAAACATTAAGAACATCAGCCACAAACGCACTTGGAAACCTCTCACCACACTGGCGCGCCTACCACCAGCTGCAACCAGCAATGTCGCCGATTGCTCAGGGATGCCCAGCAAACATCCCAGCAAGGCAGCACGGCCTGGTGATCGGTCACCAGGTACTGATCACCGAGTTACGATGAGTTATGATATGTTGATGGGATGATATGTTATAGCTGGTTAATGGTGAATTAATAGGGGAAAATAAGCAACAATAGTAGGGGATATACCAGCTATATATACTGTATCACCATATGGTGGTTTCTCAGAATAGGGGACCCCAAAAATGGTTGGTTTATTACTATAAATGACTCGTAATGGATGATTTAGGGGTACCCCTAATTTGAGAAACCACCATATGTTAATGGGATGATATGGCGAGCTGGGTCAAGCAGTTAACCAACCAATTTCATGGGGGATAAGTTCACCAATAAAACGATAGGGAAAACAGCCTGGTTAATGATGGGGAACCAGGGGGACTACTGACCCACAGCCATATGTTAATCATGGGATGATATATGATCTACTGATTCGTCTACTGATCCGAGAGTTGGCGAGCTGGGGATAAGATATGATAAGATGGTTGATCATGGCGAACAAAGTGGCTAAGAATGGTCATCTGGTTTTCTATGGTTGGTTGGTTGATAGATATGGTTGTGGGGGAATATTAACCAACCAACTAATGGGGGATAATCACCAACCATTATAAGGAAAACAATGGTCAATGATGGGGGAACCAGGGGTACGGGGTGAACTGACCCACAGCCAGTCAGACTTGTGATGAGTTATGATCAGTTAATCATGGGGTGATATGGTATCTACTGAGTCATCTATGATCTACAAATCACCAGGAAGCAACGGAATGGGATGATATGTTCACCACCAGGAGCTTTGCTCAATTCTGGTGCTAAAAATGACCTGGGATAAATTATGGAGATCACACATTTTTAACAATAACAAATATGTTAAAACGATCAGTTTCTTAAAACAAGATTCTGGCTGTTTGCAATCCTACTTGCCATGTTGGACATGATTTGCAAAATGGTGGTTGCATGTGCAAGCAGCTGAGGCAACATTTCATCATGATCACTTCAGCTTTGTTCATGATACTGGCAGCAACATCTTGAGATCATTGCTTGATGTTTCGCACGTTAAATTTACTAGTGTGATGTGGGGGGTTCTTAAAATACGGGACCCCCAAAACGATCCTTAATATGAACCATTTACATGACAAACCGACCATTTTTGGGGTCCCCTATGGCTTGAGAAACAGCCGCATTCTTATTGTCAAATGCAAAGGTTTGCAACACACTTCTCATTTTCCAGCGCCTCGAACTGATGGCTAATCATTGTGTGCTCACAAATAGGTCAACAAATGCTTTGATAGTTGCATAGCTGTGATTGAAAGGAACCCGTCACGTACGACAAGATGAGATAATCTATTACTCTTTATGTCTTAATTTGCAGTTTACCACCGTTTATGTATGCGTAAAGACAAACGCATATATTACCATACACATTTTTTCACATTTTCACACATTTCAACCATTGCTCACGTAAATGTACCTATATGTATAGACCACATATGCATGTATTAAAAAATCTACCTGTATAATTAGATGTATACAGTATATGCACAAAACGTCATTCACATCTCCATACATCGTCACTCATATGAACATCTCCTACAAACAAAGCCTGTTGATAGCTACCATGGCAGGGCTCTGGACCGTCCAACACCACAGGGAGCGCACCTAGGAGTGGTTCCAAGGGCAAGCGCGCGAGAACTTCACCGATGGGAAGCAGAACGGGGCAAACTTCCGGATCAGGATCCGAAATATCCTTGGCCAACCAGGTGGTGGACGCTCTGGGAATATGTCAGTTGAACCAAACATATCTATAGTTGTACAAGTGTAAATATCAACAAATAACACATTATCTAGCAATATGTTTAGCTATATGTTTGTTTGGCAGCCATACATGGTTTATATATACATACATGTATCTAGATAAATCAAGATGCACATGTATATACATCATTATATATATATACATATACGAAAATCAGGTATGTAAAAGACATATGTAGATACATAGAGCAAATGCAACCGGTGCTGTAAACTCCTCATCCATTTCAAATGAAAAAGGTGACATCCTCCCATACGAAACCAACTCCAAAATGCTGCATTTCTTCTGGAGTTTGTAGCTCGTTCCCACCATCAAAGCGCATGGATTCATCCCATATAACCGCCGGCAGTGACTCTGGCCCTGTCATTGCTGGGCTCACTGCCCCGGCAATGCGCATAGCTTTACAAGCTCCACAAAAAAAAGAACTACGCTTCCCACTCGCCATATGCACAGCCAAAGAAGCACCAACAAAGCAAGCAAGCATTCAACCCCACCAGCACTTTGAAACCAACAGAACCAACCAAACGGACCGAACCAACCAAACCGACCGAACCAACCAAACCAACAGAACCGGAATCCAACTGAACCAATCGACCGTGAGGTCCTTGCCCAGCATCCACCGCATTGATCCCTGCCAACTGCTCCATGGCAGTTTCCACGGCGGCGACGCCCGGTGGGTCGATGGCACTGGCGAGAAATGCCTGGGGATGACGTCCCAAAGCAACGGCCTCGGCGGAGCCACCCCGTGGTCACCGTTGGCTTCGTAGCGATGCCATGGTGGCCCTTCAGGTGTCTCTGCCAACATCCAAGTCACAGCAACTACCCTCTGGTAACATAGCTGGTGGTTTCTCAAGCCATAGGGGACCCCAAAAATGGTTGGTTTAGTAATTTAGTACTACTAATAATTAATAAAGGATGATTTGGAGATTCCCCCCCCCTTTTGAGAAACACCCAGCTGGCTGGCAGCCAACTTGAGGCAGTTGTAACCATGGACCGTCAAACCAAAGTCCCTTGACACGCACCAACCCTTCACACCCGACCAGAGATGCCCGTGATCATGGCTGGCTGGAAAATCCACCGATGATCGCCATGTTTTCCCAGGGTTTCTCTATAAAACATGGTGATTTTCCATTGCTATGTTGGTTTGCTGGAGTGTAACCCATCATCTCAGTCCTGTGAACACGAATGTGAACACTACATCCAACGAACCAAGCTTCCCCCATCATCTGGGTGGAACACTTCCTGGTTGGTGGTGCTCACCACCCCTATGAAAAAATGCGAAAGTCAACACAAACCAGTTGTTAATCATGACAAGGGAATAGAAAACATGTTTAAAACCACCAGCCAACAACTAATAACTAATCCATGATCTGGGCCATCTGAATACTACATGGCAGTGGGTCAAAACCCTGTACCCCTCGTTCCCCTACCATTCACCATTGTTTTCTCTATCATTGGTTGGTTATTCAAAAACAATTATTGGTTGGTTAATATTGACCCAGCTCGCCATATATAGCTGGTATATCCCTACTATTATCAAGGCACTAACCAACTACATAGCCATATAGGCATACTACATCCAACTAACCAACCAAACTTCCAAGGCACCCCTCGCTTCCAAGCACCTGCTCACCCTCACAAGCGAGGCACCTGCAGGCAACTTTGTGCCAAATCGCAGCGCTGCATCTCCGGCGACGGCTGCAATGGTAAGGCATCGAACTGCTGCCGGCTATAGAGGCCTGGTTCCGCGCGGTGGTGGCCAAGGGCAGGTAGACCAAACTTAACAAGTTCATGGTTGATGGTTTGAGTAGTGAATGATTGATGATGGTAAATGGTTAATGGTTGATGGTTCATGGTCAATAGTTAGTGATTGATGATGGTTGATGGTAAATGGTCAATGGTTTATGGTTCATGGTCAACAGTTAGTGATTGATGATGGTTGATGGTAAATGGTCAATGATTTATGGTTCATGGTCAATAGTTAGTGATTGATGATGGTTGATGGTAAATGGTCAATGGTTGATGGTTCATGGTCAACAGTTGGTGATTGATGATGGTTGATGGTAAATGGTTAATGGTTGATGGTTCATGGTCAATAGTTAGTGATTGATGATGGTTGATGGTAAATGGTCAATGGTTTATGGTTCATGGTCAACAGTTTGTGATTGATGATGGTTGATGGTAAATGGTCAATGGTTTATGGTTCATGGTCAACAGTTAGTGATTGATGATGGTTGATGGTAAATAGTCAAAGATTTATGGTTCATGGTCAATAGTTAGTGATTGATGATGGTTGATGGTTAATGGTTGATGGTTCATGGTCAATAGTTAGTGATTGATGATGGTTGATGGTAAATGGTCAATGGTTTATGGTTCATGGTCAACAGTTAGTGATTGATGATGGTTGATGGTAAATGGTCAATGATTTATGGTTCATGGTCAATAGTTAGTGATTGATGATGGTTGATGGTCAATGGTTTATGGTTCATGGTCAATAGTTAGTGATTGATGATGGTTGATGGTAAATGGTCAATGGTTTATGGTTCATGGTCAACAGTTAGTGATTGATGATGGTTGATGGTAAATGGTCAATGATTTATGGTTCATGGTCAATAGTTAGTGATTGATGATGGTTGATGGTCAATGGTTTATGGTTCATGCTCAATAGTTAGTGATTGATGATGGTTGATGGTAAATGGTCAATGGTTTATGGTTCATGCTCAATAGTTAGTGATTGATGATGGTTGATGGTAAATGGTCAATGATTTATGGTTCATGGTCAATAGTTAGTGATTGATGATGGTGGATGGTCAATGGTTTATGGTTCATGCTCAATAGTTAGTGATTGATGATGGTTGATGGTCAATGGTTTATGGTTCATGCTCAATAGTTAGTGATTGATGATGGTTGATGGTCAATGGTTTATGGTTAATAGTCTATGTAGTTAATGATTGATGATGGTTGTAGTTGACGATAGGGAATAATAACCCGTGCAGTCGCAAAGGGCAGGTGCCAACCAAGATTCAACAAATGACTTGGAAAGTGTCAGGGACTGAAACTTCAAACACTGACGACTTAAAGGTGATGATCAATTTGAAAACTCATTTTGAACAAAATCTCATTGGAATTCGTTGAACCAACTAAAGATGATTATAAGGATGCGTTCATCCCCAATGAAATGAGAATTCCTCAGCTGGTTTCCCAGGATTTCCCCCCCCCAAAAAACAACAAAAACCTCCCATTTCTCCCAGGATTTCATAAATGGGATTTTCCCAAAATTTCCCCAAGACCTACCATTTCTCCCAGGGTTTTATGGGATTTCCCCGGGATTTCCTATGAAAAACCATGAAAAACCCAGGCCCCCGCCCTGCTGCCGCGGCACGCAAGAGGCGCCCCGCCCGCACGCGGCCCGCGCGGCCACGGCGCTGCACGGCGCCGCTCTGCGAGACCCAAACCGTGTCCAAGGAGGAGAGGCGGCGCTTGGGGTCGTAGGTCAACTCGCGTTGCCTCGGTGGGTGACCATGGTGACGGTGATGACCATGGTGACAGCAGGTGATGGGCATAGTGATGGGTAGTGATGGACATGGTTGATAGTCTGATGGTTGATGGTGATGACTATGGTTAATAATGGTGAATGGATGGTGGAATGATGGTTAAATGATGGTGAATTGATGGTTATAAGTTGTAAGGATGGTTAATGATGAATACAACAAGTGATGGGGAGTGATAGTTAGTGATGGGTATAGTGCTGCTTAGTGATGGTGAATCAATGGTTCAATGATGGGTAGTGATGGCTAATGATGGTTAAATGATGCTGAATTGATGGTTATAAGGATGGTTGATGATGGTGAATGGATGGTTGAATGATGGTTAGTGATGGGTATTGATGGGTGGTAATGACCATGATGGTAACAAGAAATGATGGTAACAAGAAATGATGGTAACAAGAAATGATGGTAACAAGAAATGATAGTAACAATAAATGATGGTGACTTTGGTTAGTGATGGTTAGGTTGATAGTCTGATGGTTGATGGTAAATGATGGATACTGGTTGTTAGATGATGGTGGATTCGTGGATCATGATCATGGGGGTAAGGGTCACAAGCAGATGAATGACCAACCATCATGGGTAGAAATCCAACAATAGTGGATGCAAATGGTGATGGGGTAACTATGGTTTCTTGGTGGAGTATAAGGGAAAATAACCACAGACGGAGTATATATGGATTATTGATGATTATCAGTGTAGTGAATGATGGTTCATGGTTGTCAATTAATGATTGCTGACAGTTCATGATGTTCATGATGGTTGACTACTGGTTGAGGGCTGACCAGTGATGAATGATGAACGATGATGGCTTGAAATGATTGGTTAGAGGTGTCAATGATGGCGAGGATGTGATCAATGATGAACGATGATGGCTTGAAATGATTGGTTAGAGGTGTCAATAGCGTTGGTAGTGGTCCACAGCAGGTTACACTTCACTAGTGACGAGTGGCCATTGGTTCACACAGGCTTACTTTTGGTATATTGGTGATTGAGCCTGAATTAAGAAACGCATGTCTGGGCGATGAGCCGATCGTAGGTAGTTGTCAGGATTTACAAGGAAACATCCCTTTTTGGGCCAACTGTACGAGGACACACTCATCTAGTTGGTGGTTGAACCACCCCCTCATGAGAAATATGCGCAAGTCAACCAACCATCTGTAAATACATTTGGGGAAATGAAACATGTCAATCAATCCACCAAACTGTCATACTTGGATTAGTGATTAGTTTCTGATCCAATTAGTTTCTGTTGGTCAATCAAACCACCAACTAATTGGATCAATGTAAATCAACTTGGATTAGTTTGGATTTATTATTGTTGGTTGTTAACTATTTATTATTGTTGGTTGTTAACTGTCATATTTGGACTAGTTTCTGCTGGTTGTTGGCTGTGCAATCCTGGATCATTGCCTCATACTGCTGGGTGGAATTGTGGTTGCGGCTCGGGGCGACCTCCATCTGCACATGGTGTATGCCGTTTCAGTGGCCTGCTGATAGGCGCTTCCCAAACTGGAAGTATCCTACCAAGCCATATGGCAGTTTGCTGAACACGAGGATCAGAAAGTTGCTCTGTTTTTGGGGCTAACAACCGTTCTGAAAAATCCTTGGGTTCATGGAGACATATGTGTTGTCCAAAGATTGACTTGAAACATTCTATCAGCATCCAAGCGGCACCGCATCCCTGTTGGTGGTTGAACTGCAGTATTCATTGCTTTTCTCAAAAACACATGTGAATAGCCAATCATGGTCATGGTCAATCCATTAGTGACGCTGAATGATAGGCGCCAGCAACTTCAGAGAGAAATACTTGCAGTGGGCAAAAGCATCTGGCTAGATCTTGCTGAGATCTTTCGGATGGGCAAGCGTCCATTTTGTTCCAGCGGTTTAGGACCGCTTCGTGCGGTCCAGTCAATACCTTGTGTTTTGTTGGACTGTGTTCTACCACACCCCAATCATCGGTTCCAAAAAATCAAATAACCACAGAATACAAAACTACACATCTGAAGTTCCCAAACTGATGATGACCCCATATACTTGGACCGTTCCATGTTCTGCAGCAGGTACCATGTTGGTGCAATGCCAAGTCACAGCCCCGAGTCAATGACCACCTCCACGTCTCCAATGGTCACAGAACTCTCTGCGATGTTGGTCCCAAGGATCACCTGAGCACGCGCCGCGCAATGGCGATTGGCCATGTTCATTTTGCCTCATGTTTACCATTTGGGGAGCTCTCAATTTGATGTGTCGCTTTGATCTGTGATTGTCAACCAACCGGTTATTTGTAAATACTAGGGAACATGAAAAATGTTTGAAACCTGAAGATATCAAGTTGAATTCGAATGTGAAACGTCTTGAAAATCATCCGCATCTTCCTCGGATGCGACTTGTTTTCGAATTCAGATACTAGTTTGACCATCGTGGGTCATTGATGTACCCTTATGTGCCCAAAGCAAGTTGCCGATGTTCACATTGGTCCATGTTCATATTCTTACCAAGCCTGCTGCACATACAAAATAAGACAGTTTGCTTCTTCTCATCAATTGAATTCATGAGGGGTCTCTTTGATGCCACAGTATAATAACATGAACTATGGACGTCTGGCTGGTGACACACTCGCAAGGTCACAATGTCGGACTCACAAATCAACCCTAAACCCGACAGTGGAACCATATGGCTATGGGTGCTCCACTACCCCAGCCATCCAAAGCATGAAGCAAATGACCAGGGTGGTCGGTATTGACCCAGCTGGCCACATGGATCCACATGGCATATCCTGCCATGACGAAAAACGGCGGCTGAAATCGGCAGCCAAAGTCACTTTGATTTTGCCTCTTGGCGGCTTCCTGTGGCTTGGCAGCTGCTGGAATCAGCATTGATCTACCCGCAGATGTACACCCAAGAGGATCAGGGTGATCATCACATTCTCAGTACCAGTGCTTACTAACCCTGAACGATCCAAGGAACCTGGTTATTCCCAACGTGCGAAATCATGGTTGCCATCGGTCCAACACTTTCAATCCACGGTTGTCAACAAGGATAATCAACCATGGATAATCATTAGTCCATAGTTGTAATCATTGGTTCATGATCACTTCACGGCTGTCAACAGATATAATCAACCATCCCTGAAGCATCAGTCACTTGCGCCGCTGTCCCATCCTGAAGACTTCCTGTTGCTTGTCTTTGGGCAACGTGGAGTGCAACCTCAGAGCTTTCCGAAGCTCAGCGGCCTCGAAAAAAACATCGGGCTGTGACCAACAGTGATGGATGATCATTCTGACGAGGTCAAGCTGCTTTGACTGGCTGACAACTTTAGGCATTAATCTGTATCATATCATCATACAATTTGGTATATACTTTACGTCAACGGATCGTCAACGAAGAAAACAAACGCTATAGTAACGTTAGCCATTTGGGGGGTTCTCAAAATAGGGGACCCCAAAGTGACTAGTTCACTACTACAAATCGTTAAATTTTGGGGGTACCCTATTCTGAGAAACCACCATTTGTTCCCACAAACCATTGACCAATAGGTGAACGAAACCAGAACCATTAACTGGTTGGTGGTTTCAACCCCTATGAAAAATAGGCTAAGGGGTCGTTTCGGGCGTTATTTTTTGCAGTGTTTTGGAGAACTGGTTTGCTGCATTGTTGTATATGGTGCTGCAGATACTGTGCTGCAGTTGGTGTGGTGCAGTTACTGTGAAGTTACTGTGTTTTAATTACTGTGTTGCAGTTATTGCGTAGTAGCTACTGTGCTGCAATTGCTGTGTTGCAAAAAATGTGCTGCAGGTATTGTGTAGTAGCTACTCTGCTGCACATATAGTTCTGCAGTTATTGTGAAGTTGCTGTGCTGCAGATACTGTGGTGGAGCTATTGTGCTGCAGTTGGTGTGGTGCAGCACATTATTTGTAGCACACTCACTAACTGGAACACAGTAAATGGAGCACCGTAGCTGCCACACAGTGACTGAGGCACAATATCTTCACAATAAAGGTGGCTAGGGTAGGAGGGGGGGGTGCTGGCAACTCTTGAGGGTTGCCCACTCTGACCCCAAGACTTGCCACCCCCCCCCCCACCTACCCTAAGAGAATGAAAGAGTAGACAGTTGCCTTCCTGCTTGTCATTTCCCATCAAAGCATAGTTGCCAGTAGTTCTCGTTTCAGGAAAATGTTGTAAGTCTTGTGCTGTAAATATTGCACTGCAAATAGTGTGCTGCAGACATTGTATCGAAGTTATTGTGAAGTTCCTGTGCTGCAGATACTGTACTGCAGATACTGTGAAGTTACTGTGCTGCAGAAACTGTGTTGCAGTTGGTGTGGTGCAGTTACTGTGAAGTCATTGTGCTGCAGAAACTGTGCTGCAGGTATTGTGTAGTAGCAATTGTTCTGCAAGCATTGTGCTGCAAGCACTGTTCTGCAGGTATTGTGTAGCAGCTAGGGTGCTGCAAGTACTGTGCTGCATGTACTGTCCTGCAAGTACTATGTTGCAATTTCTTTGTTCCAGTTGAAAGTTTGTGGTGCAGCTGTTGCACTGCAGATACTGTGCTGCAGACACTGCGGCTTTACTGTGTTGGAAGTACTGTGAAGTGAATTGTGCTGCAATTTCTGTGCTGCAGATAGTGTGGTGCAGCTACTGTGATGCAGTTGCTGTGTGACAGTTACTGTGTTGCAGCTAGTGTGCTGCAGGTAATGTGTTGAGTTTGTTGTGCTGCAGTTACTGTCTTTCAATTCCTGTGTTGTGGTTACTGTGCTGTCCTGGGCATTATTCTGTATATTTCAATTAGAAAAAAATCAAGCATGAAGGGAGGCCAGAAAACACTGAAAAAAATAACGCCCGAAACGACCCCTTAGCCGAAAAATATTAGTCAACCAACCAATTATCAATAACTACTAGGGAAAATAAAACATGTCAATCAAACCACCAACCAGTTAGCCATATATCCAACAGCTCAAGTTGGGCAGCACATTCATCACCATTCGCTCCTCACCATGGCACCATATTGAAACCCCACGTTTTCGTGCGCGGGTCCAAGCGACGGGATGGCCCAAATGTGCTTGGCTTGGTCGCCCTGAGACAGGCGCTCTTCCAGTTGGCGAATCTCCCACCATCCGGGAAGGAAGCACAGGATGGAGCCTCTCAGGCGCGAAGCACAGGATGGAGCCTGCTTATAGATGTCAATAACCGGCCAAGATATCACCGTTATTGGCAAATCTCTGGCTATTTATATGGTTTAATTGGTGGTTCATTGAGATCTATACTGCTGAATGCTTTGGATCTTGCAGTGACAATCCAAGATATATCACCGTATTGATACCTACGATAGAACCTGTGATGGATTCCCACCTGTGCGATCAAACGACGAGCAACCCAACAAGTTCCCTCCGGCCGTCCCGACTACCATCCCTTCCCACCGATGTCGCCGTGGCTTCTCGCACTCATCTCTTCCACAATGCTGCAAATCGCAGAGTCCATGATGTCCAAGCATTTTTCCATGTCTGGACCATCGTTGTTGTCCTGACAACCCGCTCGCTTCGATGAAGTGCAAACAAAGTGCCGGGGTGTGCCAAGACGTGTGAAATGGGTAAGGTGGATGGAGTTGCAAAAGCCGACAGTGTGCCATTAAGCAAACATCCTCCCAGTAATCAAAGCAACATTTGCTAGGAGGACTTTCAACAACAAAAAGAACATACCAAAGATTTCCATACCCATGCACCGATACTTTCCACCAATGTGTGTATGTGTGTGTATTTGGACCCATCACAACGTTTGGAAGTATGGTTCACAGGAGATCTCAAGTTTTTGTCATCTCAAAAGTCGAGACTGAAAAAATATATCATCTATATCATGTAAAAAAGTGTTTACCAATGATTTAGTTTCTTTTGACATGCACACATGCATTGGATTCAAAAAGGGTCCAACATCCTTTTTCCTTCATTCACCATCCATGCGTAAAATCCATTTACATTTCAAATCAAACTCAATCAAACAAAATAATCATCATTAATGGGATGATCATCTATATAATTACATATAATCCATACCAGG
Organism: Symbiodinium kawagutii; assembly: GCA_009767595.1. Classification (NCBI taxonomy): domain Eukaryota; class Dinophyceae; order Suessiales; family Symbiodiniaceae; genus Symbiodinium; species Symbiodinium kawagutii. The sequence continues at coordinate 40,105 of VSDK01013809.1, forward strand.
TGTTCATCATACTTTTCATACCAGGTGTTCATCATTAATGATGGGAATAAAACCTGGATGATGAACACCTGGATAATCATCATAATTGGATGGTACCAGGTTTTATTTACCCCCGTTCTGAAACTGGGGAATAAGACCTGGAATCCTGCGTAGTACCGAGGCTCAGGGTCAGTTTCTCTGGCTTGCTTCTCTGCTGTCAGCAGGGCATTGGTGTGGATGAAGTCGCGGAAAAAATCATCTTCCAAGTGGATCTCTTCCTCGGTTGAGATCTGTGTTCGTGGCTGGTTTTGGCCATGGCCATCCCCACAACACCCATGGCCGGCGGATCCCAGCCACCTGTGGCTGCCGAGCCTCCACTGGGAACAGCGATTCTGATTTGACTTGAAGGGATGGACAGTTGAAGTACTCCGAAAAGGACTTCCTGAGCGCCCCAGTGCGCGGGCTTCACAGCGTTGCAGGTGCGGCTGGGTGGAGATAGATCAGAATGTGGAGCCACTGAGTCAACGGTTGGCAAATCAGTTGGAATATCAACATCCACTGAAATGAAACGCACACACAAACACATCTTGATCATATTGTATTCTGTGCACCACTGTGAACATCTTTAGATGGTCGGCGTTCAAAAAAACAAGTTCTTCTGGCGTTAGTTTCGGGCTGCACCAGTTGTTATACCAATCATTACCGATCCAGCCATGGCTAAAATGGTGATTTCGACCATTGTTTGGTTGTTGACCCGGCTTTCAACATGGCCGGCACCAAGCCCACTGCTTGGCTGTGGCCCAATGATGACCTCCGACCACAAGCGGCTGGGAATGCTTGAGACTCAGCTGTAGGGATTGAATGAATCATGACGAACAGTTCATAGATTATCCAGTACCAATGAAATGATCAATTAGCCATGACCAACCATTAAATAATGAGCCATGATCATCCGGCATCAATCATTATCAGCCATCACCAACCATCACCAACCATGTTTAAATCAACCATGATCAAGTCAACTATGATCAACCATTATCAACCACAGTTCGTTACACTAATCAATGAACATTGCAAATCATCCTCACCACACCATCATGAATCAGTCGACCAGGCCAGCTTGCAAGGGCGACATCACTGAATCTGCTCGCTAGAAACAGGCTGCAGGGTCAACACAAACCATGGCCAATCTATGCCAATACCCCCAATACCTTTCAAAACAGCCGCTTGGTAGAACTTTGCTTTGCGCTACTAGCGACCCAGAAATCGATTTCCGTCGAGGTGATGTTTCGGAGCAGTTCGTTCTCACGAAGGAAAAAAAAACACAGAAATTTCAACGAAAAGACACGTAATGGGAGATCCATTACGAATAAACCTCGCTGTATTGAATTTGATCTGTATTTAAGTCCAAGTAAAAATCTTAACCATTACAATTGCGTATAGTTTTTTGAGCTATATACTTCTGGTTTTCGCAACTCATGGTGACTGGTGGTTTTTTACCAGCTGGATCTATCCCTTGCACCGCCCCCTCCCTTACTTGCCATGGGTTCGTTTCCCAGGGCGAAGAAACGCACCGAGTGACACGTCCAGAGTGGCGCTCATCAACACCAAGCGCAGGTCTGGCCGGGAGGGGAGCAGCTCTCGCAGCAAAATCAGCAGAAAATCCTCGGAAACGACCACCAGTGATGGTGGTGACGCTGATGGCTAGGCCGTCGGCTAGACCATGGCTGAACCATGGTTAAACCATGGTTGAACCATGGCTAAAACTATGGCTAAACCATGGTTAAACCATTCTGATTGTGAATCTTTTTCAGATTGCTTTTGATAAGAACCAAGAATAGAGAGATAACAGACATGCTTCTACTGATTCCTATAGTGGTCATATATGGTTATTGGTAATAGCTCTTCTCAAATCCGTGACGGTTAATAGCTGCAAAGCACAGTGTTAATGGCTGGTTCGTGGTGGTTGTGAACATCCGGATGTTGTGGATTTAGTCACATCTGTTTTGCTGGTTTAGCCCAAACATGTAAAAATCCATGTTTGTTTTCGCTTGGTCATAATGGTTCCCTTCGATTATGCATCTTATGCTGTATGATATATCAACCGTTGCGACTACTATCAACCGTGATTGGCAGTTGCCTACCGTTCACCGTGATTAGCCAGGATTGACAGCCATATTCACCATATTTTTCTATGATCGAAGCATGGTTTCTTTGGAAAGCAGTGCCTTTATTTCTGGAAGTTTGGCTCAGGAGTTGTTGCAATCCCATTCAGGTGTTGCCAGTTGAATATTTTCATCTCTGGAGACTTGAAGTTCCATTGATTTCATATGCTTGGATATAATGCATAATATTCATATATGTAAATAAATCAGTCAAAAAGAATATGGTTTTGTATAGATAGGGATTGGATGACCTCATCTGGTTCTGTGTCAATACCCTGTACTCCTAGTTGTTCACATCCTACAAGATGACCGAACTCTTTGTTGGGATGATCATGCACTCCTGTTCGGGATTATTGGTAGTGACCCATATCTATGTCTAATGCTTATCGTTTTTTCTTGTCGACCCAACTTGGATGTGCAGCTGGGGTTACAACCATTGTTATAAGCCCTATAAGGTAGCTTATAACCCCTAAAAACCATGGTTTGTGACCACTTACTAAGTGGGGTTGCATATCCAAGAATCATTAATAATCATCCACTATAAACGGTAACCATCATTAACCACAATCATTCGATTTGTTCAACCGTCATTAACCATAATCATTATCGTTTTAATCATCAAGGTTGGTTGGTTAGGACAATTGATTATTCTAACCCGGAAGATTTTACCTTTGCAGTTTATCCAATAGCCCCAGACTGATTTTGTGCAGGCAATTCGGCCAGAAACAAACGAGACATATATCAGACCTGCGAGATGATGTACACATAAATCACTTCATAAACTATGTATCTATCTACAATGTAGATACTGCTCAACGTTTCGACATTCCCTGCGCTAAGCCACCCTCAGCAACAGCCAGCAAAGCTTGAAATGCTTGGGAAACCCATCCCACAGGTCGGTTGCCTAATTTGCTTGGGTCAAGGACCAGAATATACTCAGACATACTCAGACATACTCAGACTTCGCTTCCAAGAACAAACCTGCCTGACCACCAAACATTTGGCTACAGCTGCATCGACTCAGTTTTAGCACATTGCTAAGTTTGATTGATGAGAAATATATGGTCAAACACCATCAGTTAACCATATTTTAGGACATCGACTCAGTTTTGGGACGTTGCTAAGTTTGATTGATGAGAAACACAGTCAAACACCATCACTGGTTGGTGGTTTCAACCCCTATGAAAAATAGTCAACCAACCAGCTGTTAATAACTACTAGGGAAAATAATCAAAATGTTTGAAACATTTTGAAACCACCAACCAGATCATGCTTGTTCCCTGACAACCCAGCGAACCATTCGGCACCAGGTTTCCGTGAGCATGTCACGTTCGTGCACTTCATCAACGATGACTATGTTGCACTGCCTCAGGGCTGCGCTGGCACCAGAGTTTCGCCGTGGAGACCAAAGGGCTGTTTCTCAAGTCAAGGGGGTACCTCAAATTCTTCAATATTCTTAATACTTAGATTAGTATTCAACCATCTTTATAAATCTATTACTATTACTATTGATAGCAATAAACCAACCATTTTTGCGGGTTCCTTCTTTTGAGAAACCATCATCGACTTGTGGGCTCCAACAGTGGTAGACTAAGCCAATGGGCTGCATCGATCATGAACCACAGTGAGGTGGGGAGCACCTACGGAGAAGGTAGTTCTGTTCACCTTTGGGATGCTACAAGCAAAAGGTGTAGTGTGAATGACCCACTCCAGTACGAGAAATCATGGCCCACGCGTGGTCCAAGAGAAACTGAGGGTATGGACTTCCGATGTTTGTTTTGTCTCGGTTTTTCGATGATTGGGATGTGGGGATGTAAGCATGTATATATTCTCATGTGAGTACGTAAGCACGAATCACAATATCAATATGATACTAAGCTATTCTAAATTCTGGATTCTACGGCATGCAACAGTGAATATGCGTTCCGTATGATATCATTTGACATGTTTTTTTCCCCTAAAGGGGGCACACCTTTTGCATGTCACCAGTGTCACAAGGGTATATGATGTGCAGTACCAGCGCACATGATCACATTGGTGTGTGCGGGACAACTGTGCAGCTGTGACTTAAAAACCAAAGCTGAACGCCGGCCAATTGAGACTCCCAGGCACTGCAAGGAGATGTCACTGACAGCGCGTCTCAACAACGTGCCCACCGTGACATACTCGATGGAGCCCTGCCATGGGCATCAGGTACGGTCATAGAAGACAGAAAATACAAGTACCAGTAACAATCATCGCACAACAAGAACAACGAAAACCTGAAAGGAAACTTTCAAGTTATTTCGAACACGAAGACTGCAATCGTTGTGACCTGTCCAAGGGATTGGCTCCAAGCCATACGATCATCATTAAAACTTCCTGTTGGCAAATCAATCGCAAGCAGGATTTCCATCATGGATTACTTCGCAGTGGATCTTAACCCCGAAGCATGGACCAGCCATCATCATGAATCACATATCAATCAATACAGACCACTGTTTGGTGAATGGTTCTCAGCATTCATCACCATGAGCAAGTATCAATAATTGACCATCACCATTCATTAACTCTTTCACCATTACCATTTTGCACCACTATCAAGCTTTGCATCATCAGACCAATTCAACCATGAGTCATCCATCAGTAATAATCCATGAATAACAACCATAAGACTCAGTTATCTCCCTTGCTGCCACCATCACCAATCATTCCCACAGTGGAGCCAGCTGTCCTCGGTGCTCTGAGGCCTCTTCATTTCCTCAGGACATGGTAGATTTTGGATCACTTTTTGTTCAAAAAACGGTTGTAGAGGACACTTTGTTCATATGGTGGTTTCTCAAGCCATGGGGGTACCCAAAAAATGGATGGTTTATTACTATAAATGACTATTAATGGATGATTTGGGGATACCCCTATTTTGAGAAACACACATATTCCTTTGGACACCAAAGTCCTCCCATTCTCTGGGGGAGATGCAGTCTATGATGATCTTGTTTGGTATAGGGGACAAGTACTTGGTGTACTAGTGATTTGTGTATAAATGATGAGGTTTGATGGTGAATTATGATTTCATATGATTTCTGGTTTGATAATGATGGTTCACAGCAATGGTGACGCTTCATGAACTTAATTCATAGAAACTTAATGCTTGCAGTGGTGCATGGACAATGATAACGGATAAACCATGATCACAACATGATTCTTCACTAGATGTTTTTGTAAATATAGTGAATCAAGGTGAATACAGCGGCTACTTGAGGTATTGTGAAGCAAATGATACATTTAACTGGTATGAAGTTGGGCATGATCCTGATGCTGAATACTCATAGAGAAGTCATTTGTTTTGGATCTTTGGGTCACTACCCTGGCGAAGATCCCACTGACCAAACATGATCTCTGTTGGGATATGCCTTCATCAAATTCTGGGATTATTGGCTGGTTGGTGGTTTCAACCAATTTCAACCCCTATGAAAAACATTAGTCAACCAACCAATTGTTAATCAGTACAAAGGAAAATAACAATGTTCAAAACCACCAAGTAGTTGGTAATGACCCATACCGGCCCATACCGATATTGGTGGTAGGGGGACAGGCACACACACACCCACACACACACCTCCCCGAAGAAGGCTTGACAACCACACCACATTGCCAATCCAACGTGATGCTCTTAGGCAGGGTCAGCTCTTCTTTTTCTCCCTATGCCGACATGGCGTACATCGCAAAAGTGCCCCACTTGGTTGTGCTCAGAATGAGTTTACATGTGCAATACTCTTGTTGCAGTCAGCAGGTTCAGTCTGCTCTGTATGGGCAGAAAACTCAAGTGTCATATGTTCATTGAGAAACATAAGCTAGAACAACACACACAAAATCTGTATCATCGTTAATCCAGTGTTTGCACCTGCTGGCCGGCAATTGTCAGCAGTTCCTGCAACTTCGAGCGAACATTGTGCCGAAACATCTGATAACTGATTTCTTGAAATGCATTGATCAAAAATGTACCAAGCTCATCCCAGGTCATCCACACCTTCACAGGAAAGCTCTGAGCTTCAGATTCCACCAGGCGTAGCAACCGCACCACTCCCATGGTCATCTCCCACCCCGGGCCCCAGTGGATCCTCCCCACGTCCCCACGTCCCCCGGTGCTTCACCAGGCCACGCCATGCACGGAGTAGCCCACGGTGTCCCCCAGGCGGCTGCGCCGTTCCCAGGCCACGCGTTCCGCCACGCTGATGGCCGCGATGCGCCGCGGCTGCGTCACCACGATGCGCGGCGGATCACTCGCCCCGGAGGACCGGGCGTCGTCCAGGAGGAACTGCGGCAGCTGGGTGGTTTTGCCTCAGGACATGGTGATGGTTGCGGGTGGTTGATGATCAATGGTGATGATTAAAGTTGTTAATCATCAGTGATCATCAATGATCAATGAGATTGGGTTTAGCGGTTCATGATCACTGGTGATCAATGGTTCAGTTTGATCCAATGGTGATGAGCTGGTGATGATCAATCGAAATGATCAATGGTTGATCTATTGTGATCGATTGGATGGTGATCAATGGTGATGATCATTGGTGGTTAATGATCAATGGTGATCAATGATCCATGGTTAATGATCAGCTGGGGGTGGATCCAATGATGGCTTGAGTAGTGGTTAGTGATCACTGGCGATCATAATGGTTCAGAATGATCCAATGGGGATTGATAATGATCGATGATGATCGCTTTTGATCGATTGGGGTAGCTGTAGCTCATGAAGGGCAAATGTTGAGAACACTGTTGCTAATCACTAGTCATTCCAACTAACGATTCATGGGAACGGTGGCAGATCTCAACCTGACCAAGCGTAGGATGGGACTATGGTGACTGTGGCTTACAGTCAAGCAACTATCGGTGCACATGCACGTGAGCCATAAACGGAAAAGGGCTGAGCCCATCTCAGTTTCTACTTCCACTCGTTTGCAAGCATAGTCATGTTAGGCCTTAGTCATGCCAGTAGCTATACTAAGATCCCATCTTTAGATCTATGCCACTATGCCATTGTTCATGAGACAAAGAGTGTCTTCTTCTGCCCGCCATGTAGCCCCAGTATCATGCCGGGAGCCATCCAGGTCCCATGGGGAAGTCAGGGCCATGCCCCCGCCATGCGCCAGGTCGCCACTGCCGGTGCCACCGGACACCACCAGAACTTGCGTGTCCTGCAGAATTCGACCCAGGTCAGAACCTCAGAGGTTGGATGGTGGTCCATGCAGTTGCTGCCTGGGAGCTTTCATGGTTGGTTGATGCTTGGTGGGTGCTTCATGTTGCGAAGCATAAAAGGGGTTGGGACCAACACAAAGCAGTGCATGGTGGTTGGGGTTGAAATTTTGGTGAATATTTTGATAATTTTCAAGAATACATGGTAGTGGTGGTAAGTCAGGCACGCTCGTTTTAAGTCAGGCATCCTATTGGGCACAGGTCAAACGCGAGAAGTCAGGCAGATCGCGAAAAGTCAGGCGAAAAGCCAGTAGGAGGAGAAAAACTGGAAGGGGATGATGCTGAGGGAGATGACAACGATGTGGGAGTGTTCAATACAGCTTAGGGTCCTCTAGAGACCTCGAAGCTGTGCCTTGCGAATGGAGATTGATTCTCAACAACTTGGTGGCTTGTAGATCCCTTGCTAAAAAAAAAAATAGTGGTTCTATGGTAAATCCATCATATCCCAAAAACACTAAAAACCTAGGTTAGTGGGTATAGGCCATCCAGATTCTCAACAAGCAGCAAACACATCGAATGATTGGTGCCAGTTGTGGTTCTCTACCTCGCACCTCTGTGCAGCGGTGCTTTTCGCCCCCGTAACCGCCGTGGCTTCCCCCTTCATGTAAACCAGCAATGGTGTATATGTCAACGGCAAGGCACAGAAACTACGGCAATTTTCTTGAAATCCCTTTGCCCGAGCCAGTGGGCTCTTAGAGAGTTGTATGACTGGATATAGATAGATTACTGTATGGATATTGCCAATGAAATAAATACGGAAATATGATGTTGGCTATTGGTCCAGGTAAGGCAAGCTTGATATTGACTGTAGAAACTTGTCGTAAAAATATGTATGTTCACACATGTTTTCCCAAGTTTGGGGAGAATTGTCCGCGTAGTGATGGGTCTGCAGCTACTGGCTTTTTTGGACAGAATCTTCAGAAACATAGCAGGATCCACTGATTCCGTAAAGGAACAGATTTCTGTGACACGGACCTTGATATATACTATGGTGTAATCTAATTACTGTTTAGAGAGCCCCTTTGCTGGTAATATAATCACCTTTTGCCTCAATTTCTGGCGGTGTCGAGAACCTCCAACACTAGTAGCCAAACAGGATGCTGCAAGTAAACCAGGAGATCTAACAGGATTTGTTGTTCAATTGCTGCCATGGTCATCCACGGTCACCATGGGCATGGTCGTCCTTATCATGGCGACCCCTTCAGATTGATGACCACGTTTAATAAGGAGAACATCGCCCAGCTCCTGAATACGCCACATTGAGGATGGCACGCATGGTGGTTTCTCAAAATAGGGGTACCCCCAAGTCATCTAGTTATTAGCCATTTATAGCAATAATCCAACCATTTTTTGGGTTCCCTATTTTGAGAAGCCACCACATGAGTCGGCCCCGGTCCCAGCATCAACCACCATGGACTGTCAGTTGCCACGCCCAGGAACGGATCTGTTCAATGGGCAGTGCTCCACGCAATTCAGGGCGCCTTGGGTCCTGTCCAACAGCGCTCGCACTGCATGTGCTGAGGACGTGAGCCGAGGGAGAGAGCTTGCATACTTTTTTCGCCGTCATTTCAGTAGCAGCTTTTGATGTGAAAGAAGTTCATCATATATAGAATGAATGTACACACACACACACACCTCTGTACAGTCTATAATCAAACGATATACATGTGATAGGTGCTTACATGTAGTTCCACTCACTACCACGAATCATTGATGGCTGCAAAATAGTCCACAATTGAGGTCCATAGGTTCAGCTCCACCCATGATTGCTGAAAACTAGAAGGAATGGCTGAAAACGACGTGGAACTGACAAGGAGCATGCTTTTCTAGTGTTGGACAAGAAATCCTAGTCACCAATGATAGCGTTTGATTATTTCTATTGTACTATTCTTGATCATCCTTACTAACCATGATCAACCATGATTCACCATGATTCAGCACCTTGAACGGGTTCTTAACCATCAATCACCATCGTCAATCTAGAAAATCATCAGCGGACAATGAGCTCATCTATCAACTATCATCAACCATCAACTATCACTTATCACGTATCACCAACCCACCATCAACTATACTGACCATGATTCACCATTAATCAATCGGCTTTAGCCATAAACGACCATCTAGATCATTGACTAATCATTGATGACCAACCCACCATCAACTACTGACCATGCTTCACCATCAATCAATCAGCTTTACCCATAAATGACCACCAAGACCATTGATTAATCATTCTTGAAACCATGAACAACCTTCATCACCATTAATAATGAAGCTTAATCAATCAGAATATATCCCTCATAACCATCCATAAATCACCATCAATCAATCAGCTTTACCCATAGATAACCATCAATAACCCATAATTAATCATTGAAAGCCAACCCTTCACACGTCACCTCTCCTCCCTCCTTCAACGCTCGGTAGCGCAGCTCGGCTCCTGGTCACCCTGCACCGCCTGAAAGCTTCGGCTCACCGCAGCCGCATCATCCACGGCGCTACCCACGGCCTTCTCCTTGGCATCGGCCAAACGCGAACCTCGGCAGAGTGGTGAACTGCTGAAAAGTATGCTGAAAAGCAGTGAATGATGGTTGAATTGAATGGTTACTTGATGGTTAATTGATGGTCAATTGATGGTTAACTCATGTTTAATTGATGGTTTAAGCAAACTGAGAAGCATGGTGAATTGAATGGTTCATTGATGATGGCTAATGATGACAGTTCATTAATTACTGTACTAAATAGTAAGCATTAGCAAAGATGTTATATCAAGCAAACATGACATATCTTGATATAACAGCAAACCATTTGTAGTTTAACCACCGTGGTCGGCTATCCATGATGTTCCACTGCCGATCTAACCTGGAAATCGTGGATTTTCCAGCTCGCCGGGTAAGTCTCATCGTTGTTGGTCAACGTAACCAGCTTCGTTGCTTGACCATGGCTTTAACTCTGGCGAAACAAGTTGTGTGGAACATTCATGAAAATTCACCATTTGACCATAGAAAAAACATGAAATCGCTGCTTCACTTGCTTAGGTATGCTTAATTTGAAATGTGTGATTTCGAGCCCAACGAGGTGAGGCTCTGCCATGGTTCAACTCGTCAATGTCCAGCCACCGTTGCTCTCTGCTTGGTTTGACTACTTAGTTGAACCAACAGCGCTGGCAACTAAGTAGTTGATTCTCCAACTAATTAGCTGGCAATTAATTGTTGTTCTCCCCTTAATTGATTGCCAACAGCGCTGTCTGTCCCCTGGTCAAAACAGCTCTTTTTTCCGTTCATGTTGTGTGATGTTGATGCTACGTCACGGATGGGGTAGGGTGGGGTGGGGCATCTTAATGTTCATTTGCACTTGCGTCATGAAGTTGATGCAACGTCAACGGATGGTATGGGGTGGGGTGGGGCTAATAATGTTTGCTTGCACTTGTGTCATGAAGTTGCTGTCACGAAGTGGGTCTGGAGCCGAAGTCTCCACAATGCATGGCCCAACGACTTGCTAAAGGCATTGTTGAAACACATGACGAAGAACAAATGAGAAGAAAATAAGTAAATAATTTCTGCTTCGGACAACTTTCTACATTCTTTGTGTCTTCATGTGCCTGAAATTCCACCGTCGTAAATCGCAAAGACGCACATTTCACCCAGGCGACCAGCGGCATGCTTCCCAATTAGTTACTCTCTGGTCAACCAGTCAGATACCCCTCGTTTACCACTAGCCGTTGTTCCCCTCTGCCTAGTTTAAACCCTGAGTTGAACCTTGTTCTCCACTCCTACCATTACTTATTGTTACCCTCTGCTTATAGTTAACCAGGTGTTACCCTCTGGTAAACTAACCTGGCAATGGAAAATCTAGCATTTACTAGTGTTTTCCGAGGGTTTCACAATAAAACATGGTCAAAATCCATTGCCAGGTTAGTTTACCCGAGGATACTTCACCAAGTCACTTACAACTAATTAGTTACTTAACCAAGTTACTTACCCAATTAGTTACCCTCTGCTTAGTTAACCATAGTTCACCAAGTTGCTTACAATTGCTGGTTCCACCCGTCAGGGTAACCACTGAACCACTAGCGAGGCGCGGCAGCGCAAGGCTTGAGCATCCGCCAGGTTCCTCTCAGTGGTCTTGCGCAGCGACTCGCCTTGGAATAGCCAGGTGGTTTGTGGGCATCCCCTGGGAAACCTGTGGGAAAAACCCAAGGGAAACCCATGGGTTTTCCTCAAGGTCGGGCTGGGCAAGCTATTCCAGGACTCAAACTTGGTGGCAACCTGAGTCTGTCCACATCTCCGGGGAGCGAACCCAGCTGATGTGCGGTTCAATGGATTCATGTTCCAACTCGATCCATCAAAGACAACCATCCAAGGATGGCCATGGCCCACAGGTAGTCGTGTAACCGGTAGGGTGACCACAGGATCCCAGTCCCAGTGACTCGGTAAGAGTCTCAGGATTTCATCTTCGTCACCTCGGCGTTGGCAGTCACCTCTGGAGAATTGCCAACGTGTGAAAAGCCTCGCTGGGGAATGAGGAATGATTGGTTGGTGGTTTGGATTCCTATGAAAAAAATCAGTCAACAAACCATTTGTTCGTAAATACAAGGGAAAAAATGCTTAAAACCACCAACCGAATAACAATGGTTGGTGGTTAGTTGCCTCATCCTAAAACAATATGCTGGTCAATTTAGAGTAATCCAACAACATCAAAGAACCAGGTATCATTGGAAACTAACAAATGTTTGAAACCACCGCCAAATTACCCACCAGTGAATCATCATAGTCACTAGTAGTGAGTAATTAAAAACAAACCACAACCAACCATTGAGACTCAATCCTCGCGACTAACTTCCCACCCTGAATTCCCAACAAAGCTAGTAGAACCAAGATCCACCACAGCTCATAGTGATCAGGACACCACTTCTGGCATGCATAGCTTGCGACAAGCCACTGCTTGCTTGCTATGATTCAGGATGCGCAGAATTAGGGCATTGCGTGATCGGAAATAGTTCTTGCTGGTTGGGGTCCAAATCACCCATTGCTTTGGTGGCATAGTGCAAAATTTGGCGGTACACAAATGGTGCTGATTGGGCGGTTCAAAATTTGGTCTCCGAGCCATTTTCATTCACACTCACTGCAAAATAGCCCTGGTTCGCAGTCACTGCGATGATGTGCCATCAACAACAACAGAAACCACCGGCCATGAATGGTAGTTGAATACTTCCAACCATTCTGCCCATGAATTCCTTTACATCAGAAGCTGCTAGGATCAAGCCCAGCAACAGCAACATGAACCAATAGCAACTCCAAGAACAGCGATCAATGCTCCATGACTGTTACCATAGTGGGCAATAGGCCTTGCTTAAGGTCAATCATGATCAACAGGTGCTATGATCCATTACGGTTATCATAGACCTTGTAATCAGTTCAGCCATAGCTATATGAGTGTTTCTCAAAACAGGGGACCCCCAAATCATCCAATGTCAATCATTCATACCAACCATTTTGCGGGGTTTTCCATATGTTGAGAAACCCTCATGTAACGATAATGAATCATGGTTCATGGCTCTGGTGATTCTACAGGGTGGTACCCCATAGTTATAAGTTGGTTGATAAGCCATTTAAACATAGTCACATCTAGTCATTTACCTTCTAATTGAGGTTAATTATAGTTTTATAAGTTAGGTAATGGTAACATCTACCATAACTAGTACTTACCATGGTTGTCAACCAACCTAGCCATCCGTAGCGGATACCACTCTGTAGAGGTTCCCTTCCTGGTCAATCACTCATGTCTCACGGAAGGCAGTGCAATGCGCGAGCCCAAGGCGCTGTTCTGCTTGCCCAAGCGCTGTAGCCGAAGAATCTCGTGCTTCAGCACACTGGTCCTGCACAGCAACGGCACTGGTGGCCTCAAACGCCGTTTGCATAGATACTTAGTGGTTAAATAAAGGTCAATGATAATGGTTGATAATGTTTAATATACTTAGTGGTTGATAATGGTTGATAGAGGTTAGTAAACTTAGTGGTTGATAATGGTTGATAATGGTTGACAATGGTTTGTAGGTGTTTCTCAAAATAGGGTAACCCCCTGAATCATCCAGTTTATTAACCATTTCTAGTCCTGAATCATCCGGTTTATCAACCAGTTGCAGTAGTAAACCAACCATTTTTTTCGGTCACCCCCCACATAACAGCGGACATGAATGCATACTGTGCTTGAATCAGAGCTCCAAATATCCAACCCTCATCAACCATCCACTGGAACCAATTTTCACCACTCACCACTTCAACAGGTCCTGGCGATCCCTGGCAACCCACCATAACTCAACTCCTTCACCGGTCCCTGGTGGTCCCTGGTTGGTCCCTGGTTGGTCCCTGGTTGGTTCCTGGTCCCTCCCTGGGACTCGCCCATCGGCCCTGGCGATCGCTGCCTGCCACTCCAAGGCTTCCCCAAGGACTCGCGCCGCTGCTCCCAGGTGGATCGCCAAAGCTCGGGCTCGTGGGGGTCGCCCGCGGGGACGCGCATGTACCACCGCAGACCTCCCAAGGACCCGGTGGCGCGTGGGGGCCGTGGTGTGGAAGGACGGGGGGGGGCGCCAGGTGGAGGGTGATGTCAGGTTGAGTTGCTTGAGTCGACTTAGGATTTTTGATTGAATTGGTCTGTTCATGTCTGTTCATTGTTTCGGATTGAAAGTGTGAATGGGTTTTTGGAAGGGTCGGATGGGTTTTTGGGGAGACTGAATGGGATTTGGAGAGGTTGAATGATGATCTTGATGAGCCATTGATGATTACAAATCATTAATCAAGTGACCATCCACCAATCATCAAGAACATGTCAAGCAATGAACCATCAAGTAACCTTAATCATAAACTGGTTGGTGGTCGAACCACCCCTATGAAAAAATGTTTGTCAACCAACCAAACATTTGTCAATAACGGGGAAAAGAACACATGTGAATCACACCACCAACGAGAGTCTACAACTATTGTTGCTTCTCATCCCCATTCATGATTTGGCAGTGGGTCAAAACCCTTAGTCCCCCTGGTTCCCCTATCATTAACCATCGTTTTCCCTATGGTTTTTGTTGGTTAATATTCCTCATCATTGGTTGGTTAAAGCCTTGACCCATAGCCATATATGTAGCTGGTATATCCCCATTATTGTTGGTTGTTATCCCAATTGGTTGGTCAATAGTGACCCACCAACCATTTCTTATTGAACCACCCATTAGCTGATCCCAGAAGCTGCCACCGAGCAACGGCTCATGAACATCTCCCCGGCCAGAGCCATGGCGACGTCACGATCGTAGTCGGCTGAGGGCCCTGTGACGCGGTTCTCCAAACACACACCTTGGGGCCCACGCGGCCCGGCCGGCAGCCCGGCCTGGGAATCCTCCCCCCAAAAAATGGTTGGTTAACGAAGGGTTGGCCATGGTTCGGGGGATTTTTTTTGCAAGAAGATCAGGGTTTTTGGGGGATTTAATGGTTGGTTTGGTTCTAAAATGGTTAGCCAGGTACTAGCATGTGGTGTGGGCAGGGTGCCAAGCTCCTACGCTCTCCCAAATATGAACTGATTTTCTGCCACTGCATCAATCAATGGATATGAGCTCTAGATCGCGACGCCGTGACACCCGCCAGAGAAAACACCACACGAAAATATGGTGGATCAGGTTTGCATATTGTCGGGGTGTGCATTCTTAGCGCTTAAAAACAATACATGGAAACATCAAAGAATGCAGCCATGAAGGGTCCCCGCAATGAGATTCAAATGTCATGAATTTATGCAAATATGTGACAGCATCGATTTGCCAACCCATCCGCCTCTAATCTTATTTGCGAAGAACGGGCTTAAGGTAGCCTAAAAGCACTGTTTCACGCCAAGATTGCAACACCTTGGAATCGACAACGCCACGCATGACTACAGGTGGTCAAACCAATGGCTAGGATCGCGTTCAATGTGCATAGGAAAATTTTGCTTGGGCCACGACACTGTGCTTGCCAACAGATCTATGTCTTCTCTAGACTTGGAAAAACAATCGAAATCATGCCTGCACGCTGTTAGTGATGCTGTTTCAACGGCAATCTCGAAATAAAAGGAATAAGGTGATGACCGGCAGGGAGGAATGCTGGCAGAGCACGCGCCACCTTCGCTATGTGCTTTAGGGGGCAAACAATCATCTGATTGGCAACGGACGGGTCAATCAAAAGTAAATTGAAACCACCTGCGTTCTCTGCATTAAGTGAAGCGAAAAAAATGGCAACAGAAATGTCCAAAAAAAGGTAGGTTGAAATGGGCCACAGCCACTTTGGCTATGTGATTTTTCAGATAAATATTTTCCTTCGCAACACAAAGGCCAAAAAACCGGCAAACTCAAGGCTGCCACAAAAATATTGATGGCCGCTTTAGTCATGCGCTTAGAAATCAAAAAATGCTAAGAACGGGTAAGCTGAAGGTGGCCACCAAAAAAAATACGGCAACTTTCGCTATTCGCGTTTCGAAAACAGAAACATATTTTCGGAGCAGCGAGGTCAAAGAACAAGGAAGCTGAACGTGGCCATGAAAAGACTTGTACGCGCGTTGAATAAACGAAAAATGGCAACAGAAAGACGAAAAAAATATGAAAAAACAGGTACGCGCGAGGTGGCCATAGCCACAGAATTGCTTGTGGCCACCTTCCTTATCTGCGCCGAAAACCAGACAAACGATTCTCTTGGCAAAAAAAAGTCCAAGAACAGAAAGACTGAAGGTGGTCATGAGGATGCTTGTCGCCACCTTTGTTTTGCGCACTTAGTGCGCAGGAAAAACTTGATGACAGAAAAACCAAAGAATCAAGGAACGGGTGACCATAAGTATTTAGGGCCACCTTCAGTCTCCGCGTTCAGGAAGCAGAGCAAATCATGTCGAAGAACAGGTCAACAGAAGGTGGCTATGAGGTATAAGGATGCTTCTGGCCACCGTGGTTCTCCGTGTTGGATAACAAGAAAATAGTAAGAAGTTTTTTTGGCAACAGAAAAGTCAAACAGGATGCTTATGGCCACCTTCGTTGCGCGTGTTGAATAAACGGAAAAATCGTCTATTAGCAATGGCGGCGCTTTTGGAAAATACAATTTGTTTCTTGGTAACGAAAGGCAAAAACAGGTGAGCTCCTTTGCGATGCGGCTTTAAGAAGCTGCAAGAAACTTTGCTCTGTTAACAGCAAGTCCAACGAACGTGTCAAGTGAAGGTCACCATAAGCATGCTTATGGACAGCCTCGTCTTACTCGTTAAGTCAATAGAATTTTTGTTCTTAAACCGAAAAACGGAAAGGCGAAAAAAACAAGTACGCGGAAGGTAGCGCAGTTGGACATGAAACCCGGCAAGGTTACTTTGATGCAAATATTGCTGCTTTGCTTAACACGGGGAAGGGAACTGAGACCTCTTCATGCCGAAAGAACAAAAAGGATCAAACAGAAACAATGGCGTGGCCCCACGCTTTGATATATGCGCACGCATGTAAATGAAGAGCATCCGCTGTTCCGCGTGTGTTTGGGCGCACCCGTCTCTCACCACTTCCCTTTCAAAAACCAGAGTGTTTACTACTTTTTGGTTTCAAAATCCATTCAAGCAATATCAGCAACGCTCTTTTTCAGCGATGCTTCGGTGAACCATTCCATATGCGCTGGCCACTTCAACAGGGATCCGAGTCACAGACGGGGGATCGCCCCAACAATTCACACCCTGCCGGCGTTACCTTGATCTTGGACACATGATAGTTTTGGCCGGGAATTAGATTCTAGACAGGTCTGGCCCGGCGCGAATTCGAAGGGAACAAGTCGGTAGGACCAGGGGCTTGTGAATTCAGATCTGGTTTTGAATTCGAAAGAACAGGTCCGAATTAAGAGGCCCTGGTTCTAGCAAAGACAAGAACCAGGGGTGCTGATTTCCACCAGGACGCTGTGAATTCAAATCCAGATTTGAATTCGGAAGCGACTGATCACACAAACCAGTCCACTGCAAATTCAAACCTTGCTCATTCAGTGAAACCGGAAAACCACTCAGTGGGGGGCCCGGTCAAACCCATGCCCATGTCTACAGATTAAATGCTGGCGATGGGCACGCTTAAAACCTACTTCATGTTGCTAGTGGCTGGCTACGCGTGAAAATTATTACGCTAGTAGCAGCTTAGTCCAGATTCCTTGCAAGACTCATCCGCGTCAACATTACAAGCGCGAGCGCACAATAATTTTCGGCAAAAATTGTGTTTTGTCTTTGCTGATGTTTCTCTCTGGTGTGTTTTGTCCTGGCGTTTTTGCTCCGCCGTTTTTCTCTGCTGGTATTTTTCTGCGCCGCCGTTTCGCGCGTGCTTTTTTTTTCCCTTTGGACTGAGAAAGTGATTGCTTCAACTTGCCAGCAGTCGGACGTTTTACTTGAAAATTTCCCTGCGAATATTCCATTGCATGGACGTCGCATCACGTGCGTCCGGCTCCCAAAGCGGCCTCTGCTGCGCTTGAAGCAGGTTCCAGAAACCTTGCTGGACTGAAGCTGCGGCAACGTAACGCTTTACGGCCCAGATTTTGACAGCTGTAAGCCCTTGCAGGGGTTGGCCCACTGCATCTCAAGTAAGCTTCTAAAAGGCATACGGCCTCTAACCTGCGACAAAAGAAGGCACCAGGAAGCACTACCTGGCGGAAATTAATTGCCCGCGTCGGGGTTTAGGTTTGGAATTCTAGGCTCTGCAGGTAGGTATTAGGGTCTTGGGTTTCTGATTTAAGGTTTCAGGGTTAGGGGCCCAGGGTTTGATTGCAGCCTTTAAGGGCCTGAAATGAAGCCAAATGCGTTTTCCACAGGCGTGAAAACGCATTTGGCTCAAAAAATGCCATCGGAAAAGCTAAAAGCATGAAAACTACAGGGGTTGGCCCGATGCATGTCCACTAGCTTCCAAAATGTATACTGCCTCAAACGTGCGCTGAGTGAGGCAATCAAGAAAAAAGCGAGGGCGGTAAAACCGAGTGTGGGGTTTGAGGTTTAGGGCGTTAGGGCTTATAGGTCTAGCGCCTTGGATTGATGTAAGGCTTTAAAGGCTTGTCAGAAACCAAAATGAAACCAAATGGGTTTTCCACAGTCGCGAAAACGCATTCAGCGAAAAAATGCAATCGAAAACCTCAAAACATGAAAGCTACCAAGATTGGCTTAATGCGTTCCCACCGGCTTCCAAAATGCATACTGCTTGAGACAGGCAACGAATGAAGCGCATGGAAGGATTGCATGGCGGAAATTGCCGGGTTTAGGATTTAAGGCTTAGGGGTGTAGGGGCTTTAGCATTTTAAACAAGTATGGGGCTTTGGGCTTATGACTTCGGGTTTTAAAGCTTTGGGGTTCGGGGTCCGGGGTTTGATTGCAGCCTTTAAGGGCCTGAAATGAAGCCAAATGCGTTTTCCACAGGCGTGAAAACGCATTTGGCTCAAAAAATGCCATCGGAAAAGCTTAAAGCATGAAAACTACAGGGGTTGGCCCGATGCATGTCCACTAGCTTCCAAGATGTATACTGCCCCAAACGTGCGCTGAGTGAGGCAACCAGGAAAAAAGCCAGGGCGGTAAAACCGAGTGTGGGGTTTGAGGTTTAGGGCAGTGTCTTGGGTTGATGTAAGACTTTAAAGGCTTGTCAGCAACCAAAATGAAACCAAATGCGTTTTCCATAGTCGCGAAAACGCATTCAGCGAAAAAAATGCAATCGAAAACCTCAAAACATGAAAGCTACCAAGATTGGCTTAATGCGTTCCCACCGGCTTCCAAAATGCATACTGCTTGAAACAGGCAACGAATGAAGCGCATGGAAGGATTGCATGGCGGAAATTGCCGGGTTTAGGATTTAAGGCTT
>VSDK01013809.1:66651-96447 GCA_009767595.1 Symbiodinium kawagutii
ACCGGCAAGACACGGCAGGGTGACATGCATCACTGGGATCGGCTGTGGCTTTGCTGGGGGGCGGGAGCACCTTTGGAATCTGTCTACGAAACTCTTACCTGACCTCAAAAAACAATCACTGCATAATCATTCCCAGCACTGCTACACCTCGACGACTGCAACGCGCTCTCTCAACCTCTTAAAACTCCCCATGCCTATCCAACTGCTTGTTCAGCTCGGGGCACGCCCGCCACCCCTCTTCAACAACTCACAGCGGCAAATATTCATTTTTACACTTGCCTTCCTGGATACAATTGCCATCCTTTTGACAACCCCTAGGTCCCCCTGCCACTCCATCCGCTCCATCCGCTCCATCCACTCCATCCACTCCATGCTCTTGTATTTTTGTTGTTTTTCCATGTTTCTTTGCAGACTCGAAATTTTTGTGGAACGAGGTTCAACCAGCGCGTGGTCTTGAGACCACTGGAACCAGGTACACCGCTGCCAGCGCCCGGAAGCACAGCCGCAAAGTCATTCGGTACGACTGCATGACTGGACGCGGTTGAAATCACACGACTCTTGCTTCACATGCCAAGGGGCAGCGAGAGGAGTGTGAGAATGTTTGGTGTCCGCATGTTGAGATCTATATTTTGCGACGCTTTCAATCCTCGAAAACAGCAGCAACAACAACTAGCAATAACAACAATAACAATCGCAATAACAACACTAACAACCATAGTAATAATAACAATAACAGTAAGAATGACAATAACAATAACGATAACGATCACAATAACAACAACATCAAATCCAACAATTACAACAGCAACAACAGCAGCAGCAGCGGCAGCGGTTCACATCCATCGCCAACAGTCCATATGTTTTACGCCACCAGCAACATGTATGCGATTAGCCATCAGTATACCAATGATTCACCATCGAGTAATCATTATTCACAAAATTGATTGACCACTATCAACCATTACTAATCGTCAACCATCGAGTAATCATTATATTATGGTTAACCGTCAACCGCTATCAACCACTCTGCAAATGATGGTCATAGCAAGATTGAACACGGGATGTTGGCCAGGTCACCAACACGGGCTCCTGGGTCTTAAGCTCTTGAAGCAAACCGCGAATCTCCCGCTTCGGCCACCTGCAGTGTGTCGCGTTTCGTGCGGCTGCACCAGGCGTTTTCATCCAGCAACCAGCATGACCTTTGAGTCATGTTTAACCATTTACCATTTATATAGTCATTTTCCATGATTTTCCACCATTGCCTCAAACAAATCCGGACCTTGATGCTGTTTGCTGAGATTGATGAAGAACTTCAACAAGACACAGCGAATTTACCAAAACCAGAAAATCCGATCTCCAATTCTTCTCAAAATAGGGGTGCCCCCAGTTCTCATCCAAAACAAACCATTTCAAGTAGTAAACCGGCCAACTATTTGGGTAACCACCATAGTATGAAACCCCTCCGACTGGTGATTTCTTATTGTCATGGGCTTCTTGCTGAGCTGCTTGTGGATCACCGGTGCGTTGGTGTCGGTGGCAAGGCTTTTGGCCTCAGCTGAGGACCCGGGGGTGGTGGCTTTCATCGCTGCCAGGAGCATGTTGAAATGGGCTGCCAGTGTTCCGACCATCGACTGCTCGGGAAAGTTGTTGGACAGGGGGTTACCAACAAGTGGGTTGAAATTCATTGGAATAATCGGGTCCCTAGAAATGCTTTCTAGCCACTATTAACAGAGTACAACTGTAGTGGTCTTAATCACTTGTTCATCAACCATGGCCTGGTTCACCACCAGTTTTGTTGGCCGTTGATCCCAATTATTTGGTTATTAAAGCATCAATTAGAGATGACCTATCAACCATCAACGAGATTTATCCTATTGATAATAATGATATTCAGAATGGTTAATGATCGTTAACGATCCGTGGTTCCTATTGATGTTGGTTTGTTGGTTCAGTACCATCATTGTTGATGCTGTACTGGTTGGTTCATTAAGCATCATTAGCCATTCTGATTCTAAACCCTCATGAATCATGTTTTTGTAATGATGAAGCTCACGGTTTGGGCAGTCCTGGTGGCTGCCCCTCCGAAGGGCAGGATACCCTTGGCTCCTGGCCTCCCTCCTAACTACCAATCAGTAGTGGTGGCTACAGGGTGGTACCCCCTAGTTAGAAATTGGTTAAGATTCGCCATTTAACTATAGTTACATCTGCCATAACTAGCAGTTACCATAGGTATCAACCAACTGAGCTAATCAAAGGGGTACCACTAGTGTGGAGGTTCCCTTCCTGGTCAATCACCCATGTCCCAGCTTCATCATTCACCTCACCAAGCGTCCCTCAGGGCCACTGCCACACCGGCAGCAGCGGCCGGCGCAGCGCGGGCGCCGTGGATGGCGCGCCCGGGCGGGCCCGGGGCGCGGCGGCCCGGCAGAACCACCCAGGTGGGCGAGGCACCGCGCGAGCCGGGCACGCAGCGAGTGGTCCACATGGCAGCCCGGTGGTTCTACGCTGGGCTAGTGATGTCTACTGATGGTTGATATTGGTTTGATGAGTGTTGAATGGCGGTTGAGATGGTTTAATGATGATTGACATGGCTGTTTTGCAAGTCAGTTTGGGGACCAAATCATCACCTTCATTATCCATTGAGAATAGTAAACCAAGCATTTTGGGGGTCACCTATTTGAGAAATCACCATATTGGTTTGTTGAATGATGGTTCAACCATGGTTGAATGGTGGCTGACATGGTTTAATGATGAGTCAATCATATGGTATTGGTTTGTTGGAGGCTGAGTCATGGTTGATAATGGTTTGTTGCTCGGTTTGGTGGGTATTATGAGCGGTGGGACATGTCAGCGCATTCATAGTGGTTTCAAGGCAGCTAGCTGCCAATGTCGGGCAGTGCCTGATATGACAATACCATGGGTGGACTCAGGTGGACCCATTACTACGCGCTGCGGCTTCCAATTCATCATGTGACAGGCGTCAGGTCTGGCCAAGCCACTAATTTTGAGTACTCCGCTGCTAGAAGTCATTCAACTCAGCCCCCCATGCGATCCAATGATATTGCAGGTCCTCATGTTTTTTGACGATCAATTTCCAATCTGGGTCTGCCAGTGGCCATGGTGGCACCGGCGTTCCTTTCCTGTCTCACTATGACAAGACCTCTACCCTGCACCAAAGCTCAATTTCAGCCATGACGTTGGACGGCCAGATGTATCCTTGTGAAATCGCCATGGTTTCTGTTCATGACCTGAACGTGAGAAGACTGGACCTGGAAGGAAACAAATATAGTCCCAATTCATGGCCCTGATCAAGCATCTGCAAAAGTTGTGATCTTTGATGCTGTTGTGTTTTTCCCATCCCTTGTGATGTTGGAGTGAGACATGAAATCATTACGATCAAGACAACACAAATGCCTTTATATATGCATATGATATATGTGTATGTGTATGCATGATCGTATTTCTGTACACATACACAATCACATGTATATCTAAATATAAATACATATATATATATACACATAATACACACATGGGCTGGATAGTTCATTTTCACATTAGACATGAGTACAACGTATACTAGACACAGCAAAACGATCTGTTTTCCCCTTGATAAATTTCTTGCTCCACTAGTGATACATATTTGTTCATGTGTGTCAGTGAGCAAGCCCAATGATCAAACACCAGCAGGTTGACATGGATAGTTGGCCAACCAACCAGTCCCGAAGCAAGTCAACTTGAAAATGGGAACACGCCCTTCGCCCTAAGGAGCCTGCTACACACATCCAGCAAAGAGTGAAAAAACAGGTGCATGCATGGTAAATTAATTAATGGTAAATTTATGGTTAAATTCATGGTAACAATTCCAGTTCGTTGATGTTTACTTGATGAAACATTCATGGTCAATTGTGGTCAATTGATGATTAATTATGGCTAATCGAACTTGATTAGCTAAAAAATGATATGGCCAACAGCAAGAACAAACTCACCAACACAGCAAGAAAGATCAAAACGCATTGTTGAACCAACCGTCTGGTGGGAAGTAGTAAGGCAACAACCGATTAGTCAACTACGAGCCACTAGTGCCCTCGCCAGGACATATCGGCGACCCTCCTGATGTGACTGCGCACGTTGACAACTATGGCGGCTTACGTGGTCTTACTATTGAGAAATGATGTCCCACTACTGGTTGGTTCAGAAACCCCTATATTAACCTCACCCTTGCCAAATTGGTGGTTTCTTGAAATAGAAGTACCCATAAGTAGTATCAAAGATGATTTGAGAGCTTCCCCCAGCTACTAGAACCACCACTTGTTTATGCTGATTCCCTGGAGTTGGTCGAATCATTTGAATTCTTGGAGGGCCTTAACACAAATAAGTTCCTCACTCAGCATCTCGGAGTCCCCACCTGTTCTGGCATATCCAGCTCAACCCCAACCTCAGCGGATCAGTCCAAGGGAATCGCGTGGCGGTTACACATCAAGGTTTTCTGGAAGTCACTGATGCAAGAACAGGTTTGTCCAGCCGGAATTAATAATAAGAGTTGCATGAGATTGCTTGGTGGCATGAACTTCTGACAATCTCTTGTTAGTCACATCAAGTGTGGACAAAGACCACGCAATGGACAGAATGACCACACAAATCAACTGACCAAACCAATGACCGAGGCAAACAAAACTGCAAGCCTTTGGAAACTATGGAGATCAGCTTCTAATGTATGGCTATGGGTCAAAAACCTGTACCCCTGGTTCCCCATCATTAACCATTGTTTTCCCTACTATTGTTGGGGATCATCCCCCACGAGTTGCTTGTTTGATATTGACCCATAGCCATATCCATAAATAGAATGTATCCCCAGCCGCCCAAAAATAGCGCCCCCACGGGAAGTTGATGAGTGGCTCACTTTGTCACGACTGGGCGAGGGGTCGTCCCAGTCCCCGCCTGTAGGTCCTCCAAGTCCGCTTCGTCACCGGCCTGTGCTCGCTTTCTGGCAGCCTCGCAGGTGTCATCGCTTTGTTGTTGGAAGATCCGTCATGAGGGCTGGGATATATCCATGAAAAAAATGACCCTATAAGGTAGCTTATAACCCCTACATCCGCCCGTTTAACATAAGATTTTTGCCTAAGCAGGATCTATCTTTATCGGAAACCAGCATTTAGATACGTATCATGAGATATACTGGTCAAAGGTCGCAGTCACAATGATGCTTCATGCTGAGTTCCCTTGTGGTTGCACCACAACATGCTCACTGAATGACAGCATATCCTCCAAGTAGGTCAGCATGCTCCGTATTCGCATGTGTGATCATTTTTGCTAAATTCAACAGCTACATGGTTCAATCACTGTAATCAAACCATTGCTCGGTGAAGGTTGAACGGTTCAATGATGATGGTCGAACATCAACAGCTACAGCCGCACAGGACAAGGTTTCGGACGGTGCTGCCACGGCTGGTTACAGCTGAGCACAAGCGTTTTGAAACACATAGGAATGTCCCTTCCAAATAAATATTATTATATACTGGTAAAATAATTTGTGATAAGTATTGTAATTTATCGAATAAGTATTATTTTGAGGAATATCCCTTCCAAATTTGTGTAAAGATGTATTCTACTCAGAAATAGCCGCATAATCGGCGCTATGGCCATACAGTGCAAGCAAATCTCAAATTGCTTCTGGGCCACGTTCTGGAATCATAGTTATCTGAGCAAAAGAATCCTAGTGATAGGTAAATCCCCAAATGGTCATGGCTCAACATTTGTATATCCCCTCAACGTACCATCAATTGACCATCATTAACCATTACTCAAAAAATGATGGATCTTCAGTTCACAATTAATTAACCATAAAAGTCTTCATGAATTATTCATGAACGAAGTTTGCACAAAACTAACTATTCATTAACTATTCACAAACCAACTCCTTATTCATGAACTACAGTAACTATTCATCAAGGCTCTTCATTGAGGAACTATTGATAAACTAACTAATTATTCATCAACCAACTGTTCATGGACCACTAATCAACCGTTTCAATTCACCACCCAGTCTCCGAGACCACACGTCGGTCGTCGGCTCGGGTCCCGCCTGGGCTTTGGCACGCGCCAGTTTTCGTCTGCGCACCTTGGCCTTGGGCGAACGCGGCGCTACAGGCAGGGACACCCCGCGACAGGGCTCCTTATGTTGGAAAATGGCATGTGAAACAGGTTACTTTATATGTGAAAACATGGTAGAATAGCTATACAATGTGTGAAAACAGGTGTTTCTATATATGTATATATATATAATAAAACATCTGAAGATAGCTAGATAACATGTGAAAACAAGCGTTTAATCATGTTTATTTATGGCAGGGTACCCCTAAATCATCCTTTACAAACCATTTATAGGCATTAAACCAACCATTTGGGGTACCCATATTTACATGTATAGCATGTATAGCATGCAAAGAATGTGAAACAGGTTTTTCATAGATAATTCTGTATCAAATACATATCATGTTGTGTATGTATTCATCTGGATTTTCATGCAACACGATGCACACATGTATGTACTTCACCACCTCGTGAAAGGGGTAGTTTCAACTGCGACAGCAAATCCAAAGGATTTTATCTGCAGGCAACAGACCGCTCAGAGGTGGCATGATCCTGAGAAATATTAGTTAACCAAGCAATCATTCGTTAACACATTGGGAAAAGAAATATGTCTGAGACCACCAACCAATGATAAGTAACTCATTGTGGGTTCATGACCATTTTTTTTCAACGCATGCCATTGGTGATATGATTATCCACAACAGAAGTGCTGATGGCTTCAGCATGTTCAGAATCTTATCAAAGAAACACTGGTTGGTGGTTGAACCATTCCTATGCAAAATATGCTTGTGAACCCAACCATTTGCTAGTAATTACTAGTGAAAACAAGACATGTCCATCAAACCACCACCCAGAAACACCATATTTCTCAACACAATAACGCTTCGGGGCTGGCACACGTCCGACTTGTTCTTACCCGGGAGTCCCAGCAGTTTGAACTGCTGGTTTTATGTACCATGAATTTGTGGCGGTGCTGGTAATAGAGGTTGCTACTAGCGACTACCAGGGTAGGCTTGTAGAGCATTGCAATCTCAGATTTGTAGAGCAATTGTAACCATCCCGGTATGCACCGCAACAAGATCATCAAACACAAACGTGCGTAAAGCCAAAACATCTATGTATGCCTGCACATGATGTCTGGTTTGCACATAAGCCGTTCAGGGGTTCTATTTGTGTGAGTGTGTAGTTTTGCTTTTCTGCTATGCTATTAGTCGGGGCATTGTTCTATTTTCCATAAGAGTCACACTTACCAGCAAAAATGTATGTATCACTGAAAAGTCCTAGAAGCAAAACTGGGTCGCCCCGTATCGGTGGGGAAGGTTTTCTCATCATGAGGCTTGACTATTCGGTGGTATTGGTGATGTGTGGTCCCGCCATTGTGTGTATTGAAAAGTGTTTACTACAGTCCAAGGCCTTTCGTTGTTGATATTAGCTTGACTCGACGCAATCCGTTACAAGTGATGACATATGTATTCCTGGCTCATATGTGGGAGTCGTAACGAAATAAGCTCATCAAACCCTTTCCCTTTTCTCTTTCCATCAAAGATTTGGTCAATAAACATTATCATAATCTCAAATTTCACCCTCCTGTATCCAAGTGCAAACGTACCTCTAGGGATTTTTTTACCCAGCATGTGTATAATACACCATATAACATGTACATAAATTATGAATGTATAGAGATCTTTTACTGTAAATAAACATATATATATACATATAAATATCTATGCACAACGTGCATGCATGCAACGTAAAACCATACACATACAAACACACACACACACACACATACACACACAGCGTGTGTGGCCAGGAATGGCAGCAGCTTGCCGGCTCAAGTTGTCAACGCTTTTAGCAGCCACCAGTTGTGCATGAAATCATATAACAAGTCACTTGGATCCAAATAACTAACCATATCCGGGTGATATGGCTATGGGTCAAGCAGCCAATCAAACAACCAATGGTTAATAAAAGCATGGTCAATGGTAATCATAGAGGATAATAGCCAACAATATTGGGGATATACAAGCTATACGTGGTTGTGGGTCAATAGTAATTAACCAACTAATGGGGGACAATCGCCAACAATCATGGGCAACAATGGTAAATCATGGGGGAACCAGGGGTATGGGGTTTTGACCCATAGCCATATGACCAATATAAAATTGGTTTGTGATCAAGTATAATAACAATGATGCCACTATTCCATTTGCTTAACTAACCAAATGATTAGTCATATGATTCTGAAGCTTCGTGGTCAGTGGCCAATTAAATATCACTAAATATGTATAGTAAATGAATATATATATATACATATTTTAAGTAATCAAATATATATATATAATTAATTGAATATTTCATATAAATAAAAACAGACTTAAATATTCAAACATATGATGTAACAATCTACCCATCTACTATGGCCGTGGGCACCCCCATCGCTGGCCACACAGCCGCGCACCACTGTGCTGCGCAGCCTCTGCTTCAAGGAGATCACTGTCGCTTGCTCTCATCTGGCGCAGGGGCCCAGGCGGCGCCGGCGACCGGTTACTCAGCCAGCCGGAAAGTCAAATAACCACCCGTTCTAAATACAAATGATGGATGTCAAATATTGCTACATGACATCCAAAAACCAAATGACATCGAACATTCCAAATGATGGATGTCAAATGTACCCTCTAGAAAGCTTAAATATACCAAATCATTCCAAGCAACCCCAAATACTAAGAGGAATGGAAATAAGCTTGAAACTTACAACCAAAGAAATAATGGATGTCACATGTACCAGACTTATGTCTCATGATCCTCATGATCCGTGAAAATTCATGATGAGGGCATTCATCACTCGATACCATGATTCAATGAAAAATCAATGTTTTACCGAGCCTTACAAAACCAAACACTGATCAAATTCGAATCATCACCCTCCTTGACGCTTCACCTCGAACTTTTCACAAGGAAAATCCGTTGACTCTACTGCCAAACAGCAGGCAAACCCGCCCTGACATCCGTTGATCCCTTGGCCTTCCAACGACGGGGGGGCCACCAACCCGTGGCGTGACGCCGGCAGCCTCGCCTGGTTGTAGTTGTGGGCGATGTGCAGGGCATAGGTCACCGAGTATCCCACGAAGATCACCAGGGAGATCACCTGGCAGAAACCCATGGCAGCTGCGGCCCATGCGCACGTTGCTTCAAGCCGATGTGCCATGGAGAAATCTGGGTCATGTTGGTTTGGAACGGTTTGGAATATGACATAAGCCTTGTGAATTCATGTGAATTCAGGTGAATTTCGTGCGAAGTCATGTGAATTCATGTGAATTCATGATGACATGCTTGATTACATGCTTGATGATATGATGATCAAGGTTCATCCGTGGTAATGATGAGCTGTGGACTATAGTGGTTAATGAATGGTGAAAGGTGTATGAGGTTCCATGATGATAAAACAACATGAATTCGTAACAATTGTGATGTTTCGCCATGTGGGTGTTTCTCACGTCATAGGGGTACTCCTTAATCATCCTCAGCCATTTATAGTTGCGACTTTGTCGGTTCCCCATGGCTTGAGAAACCACCATGAGCTCCTTACCTCTGTTTCGAAGTTGAGTACCCCCAGCGGCTCGTCTCCCCTCCCAACTAGCTGCGGAATCATTAGATTATGGAGGTTATCTAAAAAATCCAGTTATCCAATAGCTATAACGAACAAATTCATAATTTGGTTCTCTAATAAATAATTGACAAATGTTATAATCAATCAGAGTATGAAAATTGTTGATAGTAGCAAATAATATGTGGTACCCGCTCAGCCACCAGTCAAATGCTGAAAATCACTGCTGGTTATCAACTGCTCCCAGTTGGAAGCACTCGTTTAATTACCAGCAGCAGGGAATCTTTGCGCTTTGCAAAGCGGGGGGGGGGTAACCAGAACACCCGTTGAATCATATTGAAAGGACATGCCTGTTCTTGTGCTACCAATGTTTCAAGCTGGTATCCGTGTACACTGCTGCTTGCTGATGAAATAGCCCTCATCCTGCAAACCACCTACCCTCAATTGAAATTTCCAGGCACGTTTCGTTTTGTTGGGTTTTGCTTTCCATATTCCATTCCTCCATCGACTGCGAAGGAACGTCCCACACAACACAGCCACAAACAATCATTCCAGTGTCAACGCAACTTTCTAGGTTGGTAAAGTACTGGATCCCGTGCCAAGTGAAAAAAAAATATCCTTTGGTGGTTTCACTCAAACAACTGCTCAACGCTAGTGGTGTGATCACGAAAGCTGCTGAAGCACCAACAGCAACAGCAAGAAGCGCTTGCGCAAATTTCAGGCAGCTGGTTCCAATTTCAGAATCTGGAATACTCTATGGCATTATAATTGTACAATGTCAAAGATTCCAGAGAGAAAACAGTCACTGCCCCAGGTACTGATCAACACTTCCCAGGGGCCTCAATGGGTCCAATGGACCAGGCCATCAAACACGAAATGTAGAAGGCCAAACCTGGAGTCGAGGAGACGGAGCACTGAGCACTTCTGTGTTCACCTTTCCATGGTTCCATTCAGCTTATCCAATATGATTCATGGATTCACCAAAAATATGCTTCCAATAACAAACTTTTTTTGATGCCCAATAACAAATGTATTGATACAATGTTGGATTTTTGGAGTTGGTTTCTTCTGTGTGCAAGAATGGTGTATCTATCTATCTATCTCTATCAATCAATCAATAAATCAATAAATCAATCAATCAATCAATCCAAATCAAATCAAATCAAATCAAATCAAATCAAATCAAATCAATCAATCATCATGACCACATTAATTGCCATTGTCAACCAAATCAACCACTATGAACTATTTCTTATAACCATCATCATCATCATCATCATCATCATCATCATCATCATCATCATCATCATCAACCCATGAATGATCCTTGCCCCCAACGCCAGCCACCTGTGATCACCACGACCACCACGCAGGTCACGATCACGGCCAGCCATACGTCGCCGGTGAAGAGCTGGGTGCGGGCCGCACCGAGTTCAGTGATGGGCAGAACCAGTCGGTTCAGTGATGGTCAATTGATGGTTAAATGATGCTTATTTTTTATTTCGACCACGCGAGCGATCTCGCAGCCAAGGGGGGCGCTGTGCTCGGCCCTTGGTAACCAAACAAATGATGGTTAATAAATGGTTAAATGATAGTTCATTCATGGTAAATCAGTGGTAAAAGGATGGTTAATCTGGCTAAATTATATAATTAATCGTCAATTGATGGTTAATATGATTAATTAGTGATTAAATGATGGTCAATTAATAGTCAACCATTGATGGTTAATATAGTAATAGCAAGTTTATTATAGTGATTAATTATAGTTCATTGATAATAGTAACAATATGGTTTAGTGATGGTCAGTTAAGGTTCATTATAGTGATTATACAATGGTTAGTAAAGTGATGAACAATCAATTTACTAATAGTCAATCGTCAATTGGGGTTCATTATACCATCACGGACAATTATACCATCAACGGGTGAGTGATTCTACCATGGTTAATTGTGATTAAACAATGGTTCATTCTGATTATACAATGTATTAAACCATAGTCAACTGGTGTTCGTTCTGATTAGACAATGGTCACTGAATAGTCAATTCAGGATTGAGAGTTTATAACTATATAGTGAGATGGTCAACTGATGCTTAATGATGGTGAATCGATGGTCAATCCTTTATATTAACTATTTATAGTAATAAACTAACCATTTTGCGGGTCCCCTATTTCAGAACCCCCCAATCATACAATGGTTAATAAACAGCAGTCAAATAAGGATGAAGAGTCTATATAGTTGATGATGCATTGGTAGCTACATCAGTGATTGAAAGGGGGCAAAAACGCTTGATATCATCATTCGTTGGCTGCATGAAGCCCAAAAACAAAACACTCGAGAAACAGCTGGGTATTTCGATGACTGCGATGCCATACACAACGTACCTATTGAAACATTCCTGGTGACCAAAATAAAGTGCACAGATTCCTTCCACGAAATCCAGGGACCCGGGAGCCGCTACGCCGCTACGGGAGGAACCGAACAAGATGCGACCCCCAAACGTTATAAGGTGACTAAGATTTGCCACTTAAGTAGAGCTATTTCTAGACCAAAACTGGTATAGTTACCCTAGTGAACTAAGCCAAGTCAAGTACCAGCTAGGGGCCCCAGCTTGAATATGGTTGATACCCACGAATCAGCTGCAAAAATCAGAGGTTCTAGACAGTTAAAGCCACTAAAAATAACATGTGTTACCAATATCACCATATATCATATATTATCAATAAACATGGTGCCAACAATCATTAACTATCATTAACGCTTGAAAGTACATTCATGATCAATTAACTATGGTTCAGATATCAATCACAGGCCCTCATAGTCATAGTAAACCATTGTCAAACATTCATGAAGCATCATTAATAACAATTTACTATCCAATATCAAAGAACCACTACTAACAATCATTAACCATCACTCACAATCATTTACATTCATAATCAAACAATGTCATCAGTATCAACTGTTCACAAGCATAACCATTATATCAACACTCATCAAGCATGGTTATTATCATTAAAAACCATTAACTACTCATCACCAAAACACATGAAAACTTCTATATTTTTGCAGTATTAAATATCAATTATTAACCACTAATAACCGATATCAATTATATCAACCATCGTGAATATTTATCCATCATTAACCATCAATAACCATTATCAATCAGGAACTATCCCTGTTTGACCTCAATAACCATTAATCACCATAAAGATACTGATTATCAATAATATCACCATACAAATAACCATTATTAAAAACCAATTCCTACCCCAATAACCAAATTATAGTAGTAATCACTATTGACCATCATTAATTAACCATCAATAACCATCATTAGGTTCAGAATGGATAGTAATCATCAATAACCATTATTAACCATGGTTCCTATCCATTCTTAACCATTGGTTCTAACCCCCGGTACTCCCTGAAGCGGAGAACCTCAGCTCCACACAAAGACGCCAGCCCAGCCAGAGCAGGTGGCGATGATGATGGTGTCCTGAGGTGTAGCAGTGCTTGGGGGACCCGGTGACAAAAATAACCTGCAAAATGGGCAACGTGAAGAATGGTTCATGATAGGATAAACGTAGTAATTAGTTGGTTCATGTTGTTCTTTCAATAATGTTAACAAGTGGTTGACATCTTGTTGATAGTGAATCATGATGGCTAATACCCATTCTAACATAACATTTCAGGTGAGACCATATGTTTTTTGCGAGTAGTTCCGACACAAACATGGGGGACAACCCATATCCTGGCCAGATCCTTCCCAGCTTCAGACCGTTGAAGTGACCAGTGATTGACCAGCCACAATCATCATTTCATGCGACCATTCTTGCAAAGTGGATTCCCCCCAGTTACAAGTTGATTCCTGTTGGCTAAGACTCGCCATTGAAGAAGCGATCGTTGTACCATCTGCCTTGCCCTCGTTACAAGCTCAGTCAACAATAAGTGGTAGTTATCCACCAGAGGCAGCATGGTACCCAGCTGTTCTGTTCACCACATAGGCTACGCTACGCTACGTTTGGGGGCCCTGTCCCTGAGGTCTCTGCTGGTTCAGCTGGTTCAGGTCGGCGTCACTGGGAAGCCACACGATGGTGCTCCCGATGATGGCTTTTTCGGCTTCGGAGCGCACCCAAATCTGGAGTCCAGCGTGCTCAGCGTGCCATCCGGGGTCCACTTAAATGGTGGTAGTAGTACCTATCGCTGGTTGGTACTAGTGGTGATGATTAATGAGTAGTAGTCAATTAATGGTGGTTGTAATAGTGGAAGGACACTAGGCAGTATATGGGGTTGTCCATGTCCATGGGGTGTTCCGAACTAACAAAGGAGGTAGACCATGTTGGGACTCACGTGGAGCAATCCCCCAAGGTCGCAGGCGGGTGGCAGAAAAGTGTGTTGGATGAGACCACCGGATTCATGAAGTAGTTTGAATCCACCGATACCTATAAATTCTTTTAGATAGGGATGAACTTAGACAAGATATAGAAGGTACTTGGTAATGCAACAGAATGAAACTGCTGATTTTCAATGAAGTGGATTCAGCGTTTGACTAACTACGAAAAAGCCATCGTTCGAAACAATGGTTGGAACCCGGGCTGTGGGGTCAGCAGTTTGGGACATATTTCTGATTTGTGGGGTTGCAGCCTGAACAGCCCTGAGAATTTCTGTTGGGTTCGACCATGGGATCCCGCAGTTGGCAACAGGTGCAATGAGGAGTGGCTTGAATCTTGTGGGATTATGAACATGTTTGCTCCATCTCCTGGTCATAGTCACACACTTGGGTGCTGTTTTGATCCTTGCCTCCCTGAGCAAATGCCGCTTTTGAGGCAGTCATTCGTATACCGGGTGTTGGGCATCCTGAAAGTTGAGCCATCAAGCATATAAAACGACAACATTCTGATACTATAAATGCGGACCCACGACAAGTTATAAGTGTTGGAAAGAACACACTTCGATTATCTTCGATTTGTAGATGCTAGTTGGCCTTTCCATCGCTTGCTGCAATGAAACATTGATGGCTTACAGCTACAAGAACTTGGAAACCAGCAGCACTGGTGTCCAGCCTTGAGTGCTGCTAGTACAATATGCAGTATGCTTACTATATGTTTACCTACGACCTACCTTTCACTGCACTCTTACAGCCATTTGTGTTGTCATCATCGCTTTTGTTGCTTGGGTTCCTGCTACACACTGCTCACGTCGCGGCACTTTCTTGGCGGTCACCGGTCGACGACATTGCTATGAAACAAGTTGGGTGCCCCTGGGAACGGTCCCCTGTTGACCGTTGCAACCAGCTGGCGGACAGCGGAGCTCACCACTGAGTCTGCGGCCGAGGCGGTGTGCCAAGCTTGATTCGCGGTGATGGACCTAGGTCGATCTCAAGAAATCTTCGAATCTGTGGTGTCTTACGCGGTGGTTTCGACCTAGCCAGTGACTGTGGACACCAAAGTCATGCTTGGTTTACTGCTATAACTGCGATAGGCTATAACTAATAATGGATCATCTAGGTCTTCACCGTTTTGGCACATACTCATGTGTTGTTTGATGTCTTTGGGGTGTTTTTTCCTGCAAACAGAATGATACTCTGGGTGAATTGTGGCCTTGTCATTGCTTGTTCGCAAAGCAATTGCAAGCGGTCACAACCGATCACAAGCGATCAAAAATGCAGGAGGTCCCCCCGAAACTTGAGCTTCGAGGGTTGCTGGTTTTCTGAGAGAAAACTTGAACGATCATCATTCCGTCAACGAGAGACTGGAGGCTGAAGGGGAACCGAAGCTTGAACTTCATTGAGTAGAATGCTGCTTTGCAATGGGCATGGGTCAGTGACATAGCCTCGATAGGAGACTTACCATCAACGGCAAATGCAGTCGCCAAGTGATATGTGTTTGGTTTGAAAAGGCGGTTGCACATATGCCGACCTCATGGCTTTGGTGATTCACCGCGGCAAGCTTGACACATCCGACATGCTTAGATAATGGGACATTACGAAACTGGCTTCCAAACATAAGCTGCATCATACATACCAAATAAATCCAAATGATCTACTGAAATAACAACAAATCTAGCTTACGGCTGAAGAATATCAAACACCACAGTTAATACAAACTCATTTGCATGAAAAAACATACATGACATTTTGGGTTAGACTCGACATTCCTCTCTCAGTTCTACTGCGGCCTTTGTCCATAATATCAACACGTAGCAAGCTGGGATTCCAGTGTTGCTTTGTTCGTTTACTGAACTACCTTCTCGTATGGTCATGGCCCCAGTCATGACATGGCCTGGTATGTATTGGAATTCAGGGTCTTTCTTCCAATAGTGTGCCTTAGAAATTTTGAACATCAAACAACATGATTCTGAGTGGTAGTGTGGGGCTATGGCTACGGATACCCTGGTGTCCTACTGACCGGCTGGTCCAAAGCAATGCCCGTGCATGGTTGATGGTTGAAAATTGATGTACGACCATTCATGTTTGATGGTTCAATTGAATGAATTGATGGTGATAACCACAATCAACCAGCATGAGCCCTCATCAACAGACAAACATGCGGTCAATGGATCCAATCATGGCCATACAAGAATTCAACTACTATTGGTTCCTTGTAGAAGCTGGACGTTTAGTGCACAGTGGCCATGGCAGCAACCAATCATTCTGGACCCCTTGGGACCCCTTGGGACCCCTTGGCACTCCTTGGTTCCCGGCGCCACAGCATTCTTCGCGTTCACGAACTTGTCCCATTCCTTCATGAAGAGCAATCCCTCATCGCAGCGAGGCCCCAGCCACAAGGTGCACATGCAAACAGCGAAACTATATGGCGAGTTGGGTCAATAGTAACGAACCAATTATGGGGGATAATTATCAGTAATGATAGGGAAAACATTGGTTAATCATGAGGAACATACGGTGAATGATTGAATTCGGGTTTTGGTGGTGAATAGTTTTGATGACTAAACCAATTATAAACAATAAACTGTTTCTGTGGTGAATGCGGATTTTGGTGACTATGATAGTAATTCACCACATAGTTTATTATTCATCATTATTTCTGTGTCGATGATCATTGTATGTTAGCTAATGATGCTTCACAGTTTAAATGACGGTAGATGAATTATATGATGGTGACCAATGGTTTGGCATGATGATAAAGTGGTGATAGTAATCCTGCTGTATGTTCAAAACTATCTGTAACTATCTATAAAACCGTGGGAGGCGGCTGAGTAAAGTTTTGCGAGAAACATTGGAAAACCAACTACTTCGAGTGGTCAAAGCTATGAACTCCTTGTCTGGTTGCTGCTTGAACCACACCTATGAAAAATATGTTTGTCAACCAACCGTTCGTGAATGATTAGAAGGGAAATAAAACATGTGAATCAAACCGCCAACCAGTTGTGTTTTGAGCTGTGAAAAAAAGGCCTCGAAGGTAGCTTTACCTGTGGAGTAGCCATAACACAGTCGAGAAGTTGGCGGCTTCCCGACTATGGAACGGGGGGCACGAAAGGGACGGAATGACCGTTGTGGATGCAGCCATAAGACAGCCCATGTCATGAAAATTTCACATCACAACAGGATGATATCCAAGTTTCGCAAAGTTTCAATACTTTCAACTCATTTTTTTTGATAAGCACTGTTTCTCAATCAGTACTACCATCATTTCGTCCGGAAATCCAACTACCATCAAGGAGTATATCCAAGGTGCTTCCAGTATGATTACTCAAACAAATTCAATTGGGTGTTTCTCAAGTCATAGGGGTACCCCCAAATCATCCAATACCAGGATTTGTAGATATTTGTAGCAATAAGCATCCACAACTTTGGGGTTCCCCTACGGCTTCAGAAACTACCATATACTAGTTGTTTGACCATGGTTGTTGGTCATTATCCCCTATGAATCAGAATAAGCCCCTTACACACCACATGATCGATTACATCAACCATATCATTGTGGGTGATTCTCCCCTAGTAATCCCTATCATTGTCTATTATTGTCCATATTCACCATTATATTAACCTATTAACCATATTAATTCCCTGTATTAACCATTATTGTCCATGGTAATCCCCGTAGAAAACCACCATGTTGTGCATGTCAACGATATTGGTCCACCATTAACCATTACAATCCCCTATGGTTAACCATTCTCATCCCTGTTAGTCCCTATTAAAAATCCCCATGAATCCACTATTAATCCCTTGGTGATTACCCCCTATTAATACCTATCAACTCAATTAATGATTGTAATTATGATGAGTAATCCCCTACAAATCCCCTATTACAAACCATTGATCATTGTCATATATGGTGAGATCACCTCACATCAACCATTACAATCCCTATTATAAGCCATATATAAACCATATATCAACCATATATATCCCCTGAATTTCCATCGATGACTGCCAGGTACTGTCTTCCGCAACTCAGCTGCTGGCGGTGGATGAAGCCACAGTCACAGGGACCTGCTGGGGCTGCTTGGCTGCGGCTCGCAGGCACAACGGTACGGGGCTGTAGCACTGGTTGTGTCATGATGTGTCTTTTTTCAGTGGGAGGATACTAACTTTTCTTAGTTAAGTAACCTAAGTGAACTGTTATACTACTGGAGGTTTCTCAAGGTATGGTGGTTTCTCAAGCCATAGGGGAACTCCCCATGTTATGGTTGGTTTGTTTAATAAACACTGATGAATGTGGGATGATTTCGAAGCTATTACTTGGTGGTGT
The DNA here is from genome assembly GCA_009767595.1 of Symbiodinium kawagutii. Taxonomy (NCBI): domain Eukaryota; class Dinophyceae; order Suessiales; family Symbiodiniaceae; genus Symbiodinium; species Symbiodinium kawagutii. The sequence goes on from VSDK01013809.1 coordinate 85,074, forward strand.
AACTAGATCACTTGCTAAACAGTTAATGGCTTTCGTGGCCGAAAAAATGCAAATGAATCATATCCCAAACAACCTAAAAACCTATGGAAGTAGCTGTCAGCCACCCAGGATAGAATAGTTTGAAGTTTGGCCGTACGTATTTTGTCATCGAGAATAGTTCTTGATTTACTTCTGGACAAAAATCATCATCCAAATGGTTCTAGAATATTCTAGATATTCAGAAAACAAAGGTATTGAACGCGCATAGTCAATACATAATAACAATGACACATAAGTAAATGCAAATGTGAATATAAATAAATAAATATATATATATATAACATATATATATATATCTTTATTTTTATATAACAACAATCATTATGTGCATCCATCCATCATTCACAAGCACAATGATCGTCGGCGAGATGCTATTCTTAACACAGCTCATTCAAACAGAAAGGCTTTTGCCAGCGCCGAATTCGTTGAGCGTTATTGGAAACACGCCTGGCTGTGTGATGCACCTGCTGATGAAAGGATAATTCCACATGATTGATCGATCAGTAGTGATACATTATCTATCAGTTAATGATTGGTTATAACACATGATTGATCAATCATCCTGCTGATGATTGATCTTATCATAGCAGCTATAAGATACATTTCTATCAGTTAATGATTATAATCGATCAGTAGTGGGACAACTGAATGGTGTCATGTGTTCATGGGATGTCCACAATGGTGGCGCTCCCAGAGCTGATTCTTTCCCCATAAAAGCATTATTTAGGGAACGCTGGAGATATCATGTCTGGAGTGCCACGCATGTTGCTTGCTGTTGGATGTTATATAGCTCGATCCAACCACAACAAGTATGTATGAACATGATTCAGGTTTTCCGATTCAACATTCTAACTGCAACCACAACAATTATATCATGGCTATACCAGACTAGTACGAATACATGTTGCCACACTAGGACCTTATGATGCACTAGTGTAAAATCTTGTAAATACTTCCTTGCCTAAGGTCACCACATTGGTAAGTGGTTCCACACTAGTGGTTGACAGGTTGGTGGTTTCAACCCTGTTCAAAGATATTAGTGAACCATCAACCATTTGTTAGTACATTTGGAAAAATAGAGAATGTCAATCAAACCACTAACCAGCAGTTGTTTCACCATTATTAGTTGTATATTATCCCCTATTATTAACCATCATTTACCACTTATTAACCATAGAAAAATGTCAATCAAACCTCCAACCACTTCACTATGCATCCAACTGCTTCAGTCTAAGTTCAACAAAATCAGCGCTTGCGCGCAGGGTGCCACGAACGACAACAAGCAGGTGGCATCATCTTGGCCCCCGAACATTCACAATGAATTGCAGCTTGCAGGCAATGACCCTGAGCCAAGCTCAGCAGTGTCAACCAAGGTGCGGACAGAAATTGTTGATGATGGTTTCTCAAGCCATAGGGACCCCCCCCCCGAAATGGTTGATTTGTAAGTGGGTAGCCATGATTAATCATAGGGGGATTGAAAGCAATAATTGGGGATATCCCAAGTATAATGGTTGGCTTTTTACTACAGATGGTTAGTAGCAGAGGATTGGGGGGTACCCCTATATTGAGACACCACCATATGCAGCTGGAGCTCCAAACAAATTGGAATTACTATAGTAGGCATGGACTTTTGGAATAGCAAAACATGGTTGATCCCTAACAATGCATCAACAAATGCCGAAATACATTAAACATAGGAGAAACTATCATGTGACCAAAAAGTAAAAACGTAGAGCAACGTACAAACTGGTTGGTTGTTGAACCTCCCCTATGAAAAAAATGCTAGTCAACCAACCATTTGTTCATAATTACATTTGACAAAATAGAGTCAAACCACGAACCAAACTGACATGCTTCGTCATCAAAATCAATGTTTAAAGCTATATCAACCAACAAAACTAATCAACTGATCACAGATGAATTGTGTTCATCGATGAAACATACCCATGATGATAACACATGACGCTGCTGTGATGGTACCCTGACAGCCATCCAAAATGCAAGAATAATGACTGTAATGCGGTGAATGAACGATGAATAGTAATGATTGATCATGTTTGATAACCCCTATGCTTCCGGTTGCCATGAAATAGTGGGTATCCACCTGGTTTCTACCATTGTTGTAGCTGGAGTTGGTTGATTACCTACTATTGGCTGGTGACTGAAAGCACAGGGAATGATATCAGTCATCCCTCATCATGGCTGCCAATGATCAATCATGGGTAGAGAAACAATACTGGCTATGGGAGAAGGGACCTCTGTTTTTTGGGTACAACATGTATGGACAAACTGTGACAAAGCCACTTCGAGCAAAAATACCAAATCAAAAAAGATCATGCATGGCAATGCAAAGTCTGCTGGGTGGGAAGAGAGTGCTGTGATCAGCCACAACATTGCACACAGTGTCCAACTAAAACTGATCAAATGCGTTAGTTGGTTGGTAATAACCTGCAGTCTCGACACATGACCGAACCTTGATGGCTTTATATAGAACTATCCCATGCATTGACTCGAGATCAGCACTACATTCCAACAAAACTAGGCGCGGCATGGAAGTTGCTGGCGAAACCAAGCATTGCAGGTTGGTTCAAGCGACAAATTCCTGGATAAAAAAAACTCCAGGTGGAGTCAATATGGTGCCACGAGGAAACGCAGTTCCTGAGTTCCTCAGGATCCCAACCATTCCCAACCAAACCATGTAGAAATGGCTATGGGGGATAATGACCAACAAACTATAGGGAAAACATTATGGTTAATGATGGGAAACAGGGGGACTAAGGGTGAACTGACTCAGCCAAATGATTAGAAACCTCAAGTGCGAGGCAACAGATTGCCGAAGCTCAGGTCTAGGTTCCCCGGCCTTCGATCTTCAAACCACAAATGCGATTGGGCCTGACAACTGCGGAAGTTCTCCAGCAGGTCTTGTTGCGGATGTGTCAATCTGCTGGAAAAAAAGGTGGAAATTTGTCTTTGCAATGATTAGATCTTAGTCTTAGTGATTATAGTCTGGTTGGGGGTTTCAACCCCTAGAAGTAATTATGGTACTATCCTAGCTGTACTGGGAGGATGCACTGCACAGGGTCTTTTGTGGCCTAGGTCGTGAAACTGTCGATCAAAGCCCATGCCTCCACCCAAGTGTACAGTCGTATGACGGTCCGATGAATCTTACAAAGAAAAAACGGTCATTCATAAGGATACCAATACTGCAGAAATGTCCTGACAATAAGAAACGAGGGGTTTCAAGGGTCATCTTGTCCCTTGAATTCTCCATGGGTGAGAACCTCATCTCTAGCATGAAGCCAAACATTCTTGCGAGTCCTCGCCTGAATTAAAAAACGGAGTGAATGTTTCGAGATCCTATCCCACACAGAGAGAACAATGCAATCACTGGGATACTCCACGCTCGACTGCTACAATCATTGTGGGGATTCTTGATCAAAATAAAATTGCATATCCTTGAACCTTAAACTCGTAAGTACATGCAGGCATATACATGCATGCATACCATAGCATTCATCATCATGTATTGCATTCCCAGCAGGACAAACTCTGCACAAATTCCATACAAACCATACATACCACATTTACCATTCATACCATCAACATATTACCGTGCATACATTAATATGCACATACATGTGTACATGCATCACAATATTACATTAATCATCAATACACACACAAACACATAACATGACATAACATAGCATAACGTAACGTCGCCGTACATTCCATCATAACATGACTTTGCATTGCGTTCGTGACATTACCTACAGTACATTGATTTCATATATTGCATACATTAGATAAATTACAAAACTTGCATGCATACCTGCATGCATTGACAATTGCAAACGTGTAAACGCATGCAAAACAGATATAAGTCGATATTTGTCAAACTATCCATACAAAACAACTATGCATAATCAAACACATAGTTAATTGACATGTGAACATGAATGCATGACTGATGGGATGTCAAACAACATGACCCAACCGTTGGTCGTACGCTACGCCAAGGCAATCAGCCCGTTGAACCCGTGGCCCCGCCATGTTTTGTCCTTGACGCCACGTCATGTCACGTTTCGGTCTCTCCCTTTTCACCCAAAGCAACAAGCGCGATATGCTCGTTGTTTGATGGGGACATGTTGATGGACAGGCTGAGTGGAGGCACTTTTTGTCGGGCCTGTCGCGTCAGTGTATGTTCCCATTACTGGCCCCCTCCCGATCTTCATGTTTTTGGGTTATTGCCCAATTAGAAATGGAAAATCCACCATTTGGTAGCCGGTTTACGGTTAACCATGGGCTCCCAACACCATATGTTGGTAGGCCAAAACCCATATTGCTTCCAACCTACCTTGTTTGCGGTTTGGGGGGGCCTATGGTACCTATGAAAACTGGTTCTAACCCATATATGGGTGTTTCCCAAAATAGGGGAACCACCCCACATCATCCATTAATAATCATTTTTAGTAATAAACCAACCATTCTTGGGACAGTTGGGGGGCCCTTGAGTCCGCAGGGGGCCTTCCATGACCAAGGTGCAATAAAACCATTCTTGGGACACCCCTATTTTAAGAAACCACCATATCTTGGAAGCTCCAAAAAGTGACCAGCTCTGGGCCCGGGGTCGACATGCAGAGCCAGGCCAGCGTCGACCCTGCTGCGCCTCAACAGTGTTAGCGTGATAGTAATTGATGACCTCGGGCGCGGCAAAAGTCGTCGATCTGCTTGGATCTAAGGCCCAGGATCAGGATGTTAATGACCGTGGTTAGTCAACTGGTTGGTGGTGCTCACCACCCCGTCATGACAAATATGAGTCAACCAAGCAATTGTGAATGATTACTAGTGAAAATAAAAACGAATTGAAACCACCAACTAGTTAATGATTTCGCATAACATGTTTGCAGAAGCCTTCGCACAGTTTCTTTCTGAAATAGTCTTGGGGTCCATCAAGCTTCAACAACAAATGATGCCTCTGGATGGTAATCTCTGAAGGCATTTGGCATTCCCTTCAGTTGTAGCGAATCATGCGTACAGGTGATCAGCAAGGATTTTTTTTCCGCAACCCCAACTCATTTCCAAAACCCAAATGTTTGGGGCCCAAAAAAGGACCAGGTGATAGATATGGCCATGGCTTCAGAGCGCTACTATGAAAGGAGAAACGTGTGTATATAGTTCCTCTAGTCGCCCCGTGCTTTATCCTCATGTTGCGACATGTTTCAGCCTCATGTCTTTGATATGGCCTCACCCCGATGCTCCATGTATGGTAAATAAGCCTACATTTGGGTCATTTTATAGGCAAATGTAGCTAAATATAGCATACATGGAGCATATGGCCTCACGTAAAAAGCCTAAAATCCGTGGAGATTTCCTTCATAGGCAACACCCCTTTCTCGCACGAAGGGCGCCCGCGCGTCTGCGTCAAAGGTCCGAGAGGGAAAGCGCTTCCTCTGGTTGTTCCTCGCTCGGACGAGCTGCCATGGGTAGTGCGATTCCACTCGAAAATGATGGCACATGGCTGTTTCTCAAAATAGGGGTACCCCCAAATCATCCTTTATTAGCCATTTATAGCAATAAGCCAACCATTTTTTGGGGTCCCCTATTTTGAGAAACCACCACATGACAAAATAACTATGCTTCACTGGAGGATGCTCGCTTGAACTCACACAGGCTGTGGGTCAAAACCCTGCAATTACCTTGGTTCCCCTGCTATAAACTATTGTTTTAAATTACCTATTATTGGTGGTTAATATTCCCAATTTGTTCGTTGGTCAATATTGACCCAGGCCCATAGCCATATTCATACATCTCATCTTTCATCATCGTTCCATTGTCCATGATTACCCGCACCTCATGACTTTCATGTCCTCTGCGTTGATCCATCCAATGTCACCCCAGAAGCCGCTAACTGAAAACAGTGATCCGTTCAGCTGAAGTTACGGTTGGCCAACCATATCTTGGGGTTCCTCGGAATATGGAACCCCAAAAAATGGTTGGTTTATTGCTATAGATGATGAATATTGGATAACTTGTGGCTACCCCTAAGATGATGAATATTGGATAACTTGCGGCTACCCCTAAGATGATGAATATTGGATAACTTGTGGCTACCCCTATTTTGAGAACCGCCCAGTTAGTTGTTAGACCGGTGACGGGCCAACGACATTCCCCACAGGGCAAAAACGCCACTTTTCAAGCGCTGCGCCACTTAGAACTGGGGCAGCCTCTTGACTTAGGGTACCAGGGGCTGCAAAAGGTAGACGCTACTATGGAATACTTATGGAATACTATGGAGGCCCCACCTTATGTTGGCAAATCAGGGCATAGTTTTTGAAAATAATCATGACATGAGAAACATGCAAAAACACAAGGCAAGGGAAACATCATGAAACATGCCTTCGGCATGACATGATATGGAAGTCTTGAACTCCCAAACATGGGTTGGTCCAGAAAGCACCCCAGCCCGCGCCCAGGTGCACAGGAATGCAAACACTACTTTCGCCCATGGGCCATAATCAACCATCATTAACTGAAGTCCAGTCATCAACCATCAGTTTACCAACTGTATGGTCACCAAAATTAATGATTTGTCCTTGAACACAAGCAGGAGTGCAAAACTCTCTTTCGTTGCCACTCGTGAAGGACGAGGTCAATACTCAAAGCGAGTAGTTCTGGGTTTGGACTCAACGAACCAGTGCCTTGCCATGTCCCTCTGACCCTTGGGAAACCCATCACCCCGTGACCAGCTTTTCCACTTTCAATAGTTGTCTCTGTGCAACCCCTTCCTCCTGATACTGCACAAATCCAGAAGTTTGCGTCTGTTGAATCTCAATTTCCGGGATTCCGGGGCAAAAGGATTGATCACGTTCACTGCAAGTCGATGACCCCACTGAACGCACCCACTTTTAATGTTCAGCCAAATCTGCAACTCTGACGTCCGGATTGGACTGGCAAACTGAGGCCAACAGTTTTCCTTCAGGTAAAACCACACGAAGGCTGTGAAAATGAACTTTCAGTTCACGCGCTATGCGGAATCTTATCTCCCTGGCCAGATCTGTTCCATGCGCTTGCAAGCGCAAGACTTCCAGTCCTCCCAAATCCGAACATGTCAGCGTCACTGATTCATCTTGATGAACACAGTGAAGCTGCACAACGAAATCTCGAGAAAGCGGCATAGAATTTCCCACATAGCAAGTCCCAGGTGTGAGAGGCGGAATCTCACATTGTCCATTACCGTTACTTCCGCAAGCAACGACATGCCCATCGCTGCGAAGAAGCACCGTATGAAATGCACCTGCAGAAACTTCGGTGTATGACATACCCCCTTCCAAAGGTGGAATGTCGCACTGTCCAGCAGAAGTGCGCCCACAGGCCAAAGCACAGCCATCATTTCGCAGGAGCACGGTATGACGGGCACCTGCAGATATTTGGGTGTAGGCCATTTCCTTTTCCAACGGCGGAATGTTGCACTGCCCGTCAGAATTGTCTCCGCAAGCAACAGCACTGCCATCACTGCGAAGAAGAACGGTATGAAGCGTTCCAGCTGCCACCTCACTGTAGGACAAGGCCTCATCCAAAACAGGAATGCTACATTGTCCTCGATGGTTGTCGCCACATGCAACCACCTGACCATCACTCCGCAAAAGAGCCGTGTGTTTTCCACCTGCAGAAATGCGAGTGTATGAAATTCCCTCTTCTAGATCTGGAATCTGACATGCTTCCAAATCGATCTCTCCCCAAGCAACAACACGACCATCACTTCGCAGAAGCAGGGTATGATGCTCGCTGGCAGAAACTTGGATGTATAATAAGCCATTCTCCAGGACTGGAACCGGGCAAAGCTCGAAACGGTTCCTGCCGCACAGCCGCACTGCCACCACTTGACCGTCGCTTCGGAGTAGCACTACATAACCCAAACTTGAAGACACCTGAGCAGTGTGCCAAGTTTGAGGATTTTCCAAGTATTCCTAACATCGACCAACATACTTGGGGATTTGACCAAGAATCTGATCACGATGTACTTGGTACATCTTGGTACTTAAACTATTTTCCAAAAGATATTCAGCTTGAATGACTCAAATCATCTGAGTTGAGATGCCCAACCTGGGTGTAGTAGACTCCCTCTTCCAAGGACGGAAAGTCGCTGGGCTGAGGCGAGCTGAGCCCAAAGGCAACAACCTTGCCATCACTTTGGAGAAGCACGGTGAGCCCGTTGCCTGCAGAAACCATTGAAGCGCCTCCGGTATTTCTCAGTGCGAAGTTGAAGAATGGCTTGCAGCTTGGCAGTTTTGGTACAACTGCTCATCACCCATCTGTTAGGCCACTCTGGGTAGCTCCCTAGCTCCCCCTTGAAAAGAGTATAGGGAACTGCTGGCTCTTTAGTTCCCTCCCGCCCAATCAACTAACAGTAGCAGCTTGGTAATTTGCTCATGCTCCTCGATTTTTGATCTTTGGACTTCTCTGATCAACCAAGAATTCGCGATGCCGCAACAAGCGAAGCTCTGTGAAGAACCGAATGATCCAAGGATGAGCTGGCAAACACTTAGGTGACCCGTTTGCTGCACCCTTTGTTGACATCGCAGTTTTTGCTGGAACCAAAGCAGCACTTCGATCGGACTGTTCAGCGGCGGATTCTCATCGTAGGCAACCTGTTGGAACAGTATGGTCTGCTCCAGAAAGGGAACTAACTTCCCCAAGAAATAAATAGCTGGTTGATTTCTCATTGCTTCCCATATATGGGTCTGTGCAAAGTCATAGCGGTACCCGCAGTCAACCCATGATTTCCAATCGAAAAATGATCATTAGTAAACTGGTTGGGCCCATAACGGTTACCCGTCATGGCTTGGCATTGGAGCCAGGCCAACAGGATCTTGCAGTTTTGCATGATGCTTGTGGGTGCAGCTATGAGCTATAGCAATGATTAACCATCATCAGCCACTAGCGACACCGGCCATGATCCACCATTGTTAAGCATAGCGATTGACCATGATGAATCTATGACCATGGTTACCTAGCCACTACAATTGACCAAAGTCATGAGTCACAAGGGTTTCCAAGGTGTACAACCTCCGCTATCCCCGCGCAAGGGGAGGAGCCTCTCAACCTTCTGGGCCTCAACCTGCTTGGTCGGAGATATCCTGTCCTACCACGGATAGGCCTGCGAGCCGCTCCTGGCCTCGCTCCCCCATAGTAAGCTGGGCCAGTGGCCGGAATGCCCCTGGCTTTTAATCGCTCCCTCCCAACCACCAGCTAATGTTGGTTGGCAATATCTCTGTCCGTCAGAGTACATGGAGTCATCAGCGATACTAATGCCAAGTGTTTGACTATCCACAGTGGTTGGCTACTGCACCCAATCATTGGTTGTGAGCAGGTTGGTTGGTTGATCGACCACCAATCCATCCTAGGTGTTCGAAATGGTAGGATGGTCTCATGCTAGTTCCGCAATCATGGATTGAAGCTAGTTGCCTGGTCGGTTCTACCATCTTTTAGGCGAGGAACAATCCCAGAATAGACCCATGATCAATGGGAGATCCATAGCAATGTAGATATATGATTAAAAAAACATACATACACACACATATATATATATATGAATAGATAGATAGGTAGATAGATAGATAGAGAATGATCTATCTGATCCTTCTATCTCTATAAATATAAATATAAATAAATAAATAAATATATATATATAATATAACCTGCTCATCTTTGACGTTGAATCATGCTGAATCACAAGCTATTAATCTGGTCTAGAGTTGGTTGATCAATGAATGGATCTCTACATTGAACAACATCTTGCTGTGGGTCAAGGCCCTGTACCCCTGGTTCCCTCATTAACCAGGCTGATATTGTTGCTTGGTTCAATTGACCCATAGCCTCATATAGCTGGTATATCCGAATATCCCCATTATTGTTGGTTGTTGTCCCCTATTATTAACCATTAACCAGCTATTATCAACCATTAGTCACCCCTATAGTTGCTAGTTATATCTAGTTATCATCCCATGAACCAGCTATTGTTAACCATTAACCAGCTATTCTTAATCATTGGTTCCCCCTAGCCATCTCAGAACTCCCGCAACCTGGGCAGGGCCAGGGCCCCCGCAAGTACTGCTCGAAGTTCGCGATCCAACATCTCGCTCTGAAGACTTGGAGATCTGCGCGCGGGCGTCAAGAGCAGCTCCAAACACCGTAGCAGCCATAGAGGTAGGGACAAGCTGGGCACCCAAGCACTTATAAGTTGGTTATAAGCCCTACAACTGGTATTTAACCCTAGTTAGATTAGTTATAAACCAACTTAAAAGTGGTTGGGGGCCCACCTTGTAGTAGCTTGGTAAGTAGGTGTAAAGAGGTATAGGTAGACTGGAAATCAGTCTACCAAGGGGTGTGTTGTTGGGCTGCTGGGTGACGATCATCTGAAAAATGTGTGAAAGAGTGGGGACAGCGAGTTAGCGTTGGTTCTGAGTGGCTGGTTACGATAAAGTTGATAGTGGCTAATTAATGATGTTTGATTTTTGCAGGAAAACACATTGAAAAACTACATGGTTGCATCTGGCCAGAGACTGTGATTGTCATCCTGTGACACCCTGTGGCCCGAAGCGCACTTGCCCACAATCGAAGGACATTTATGGTGGATTGCCGGGCCCTGAATCGCAGGAAGCATGTACATGCACAAACACAGGCCGGGCTATGGTTCAAAACCGTGTTTTTGAATTCTTAACGTCCGTACGGTCCGTATAGTTGTACCGTGCATTTGCAGGTATGTATGTATAAGTTAAACTAATCAAGCTGAACTCATCTAGTTCACTCCCCTGCAATGTAGTGCATTGCACCGCAATGTACTGCATGCATGCAGTCATACCTCCAACCGTGCTTCAAAAGCCCCTGGCATCCCATGGCGGTCAGGCCATGTGCCGCTCACCCTGCCACTGCATTTTGCCGCTGCCACGTCTCAGTGCGCTTCACAAGAAGCTTCACAACCGGAAGGAACCCACGGGGAGCGGTCATCCACCGGTCTCAACCTGAAAGCTTCAACTGAACAAAGCACTGTGGTTTATTCCAAGTACACAGTACACTAGCTAGTGGGTGGTTTGAACCCCCATGAAAAATATGAGTCAACCAACCATTTGTTTATAATCGCTATAGGGAAAGTAGAAAATGATTAAAACCACCAAACAAATCAGTTTAGAATGAGAACTTGCAACATCTGTACATGGCATATACCTACAACATGTGAAATGAGCATTTCTGGAGCATGAAAATGCTAGCAATCTTCACAAACCGTGCGTCCAAACCCTGCTGCAGTGATCCATTGCCAGACTGGCTGGGGGCT
>VSDK01013809.1:96460-122953 GCA_009767595.1 Symbiodinium kawagutii
CTGCCACTATCGTTGACGACCGCCCGCTCACCTAAGGTATACCAAGCAGTAACTGAACATTGGTTTGGAAGTCAATATCCTCAACTTATTCCCAACTATGCTGCGGGGCTTCCAATTGTGTATGATTATGCTTTGGAGGATGACAGCAAGTGAGCAAATGGTTTGTACCTTGTAGTTTACCTGTGGGTCAACTAGGTGGACATTGATGCAGGTGATAACGTTCATCGACCCAAGCACCAAAACCTAACCTGTGTATTTTCATGGGCTGGTAGGTAACCCTGAATCAGGTTCGAGGCACCCATGTTTCAGGACATTGAACTTCAACTATCCTATTGTTTTGGGATTATAGAATACCTAATATGTTCAGATTTTTACCAATTTCTATGGGGAAATTGATGGTCAAGGGATCATACAGCTTCCACCGCTGCTTGCATTCCGATCAGCGAGACGAAGACTCGTCGGACTCTTCCGAAGGTGCTAAGCGTCGCTTGGTCCTGAGCGAAAGGCAAAGGATAAACCAGGTAACCACACAATTTTTTAATCATATTAAAGTATGTTCTCCACTAATGAAACATTATATACATGTATATATATATATGCAAACTTCAGTCTCACTTAAATTGGTTATCAACACATCATATAGATACTCATCAGATTTCATCAGCAGCATCAACCAGTGAACAGTTATCATAGCGAGGAAGCGCATTGATTTCTCCCCTGAACCCAGGTGAATGAATGTGGGTGATGTAACCCTGTAATTGACATGGCTGGTTGGTAGTGATCCACATCAAAGTACTCCGGTGAATTGGAATGATTTATGAGGATTGTCGAGATTGACGTTTGATTTCGGCCAACAGCCATGTCAGCATTTTCTCATCACAGATCAATCTACAAGACAAGTTGCGATATCGATCATGAGAATTACTCGAAGAAACCTCCATTTTGTCCACATTGCTAATTCTGTCCGCTATGATTCTCGTGGTCGCTGTTGCTTTGGCCATCGTGTGTCAAAAACGATTTGTTGCAGCGGAAGGTTGCTACGGTTGGGATCAGAAGCATCCCAACAACCATGACCACATAGACAGCCAATTAGGCAACACAACGTCTGTGGATCAATAACATCAATGGCAGAACGGATGGTTGGAAGATTACGTTCCCATCATCTACTTGGATGTGCAACTGGGATCAGGATATAACCATGGTGAGGAGCCCTATAAGGTGGGTGAAGGAACCCCGAACTAACCATGGTGAATGTCACCAGTTACTAAGGCTGCACATCCAACAAGTGGTAAATCACCATCTAACTATTAGTTGTATCTGCCATGATTGGCAGTTGCCCTAAACCAACTGAGCCAAACTTTCGGGCCCACCTTGCATACAAGGTGGGCCCCCTTAGCGAAGTTGGCGAACATAACTAGGGTAACTACCAGTTATGGTAGATATAAATTAGCTTGTTAAATGGTCGTTTAATCAACTCAGAACCAAGGGGGCGCGCGCACCTTGTAGGGTTATAGTCATTGATCATGATCATTATAATAACCCTATAAGGGTTATATGGCTTATAAACTATGGCTTATAAAGGGGACAATAGCCATTAATTATGGACCAAGGGGGCCCAAATTGCATCCAATCTGTTACCTTTCTGCATGGCCAAGCGCAGGCGCTCCCTCGTGCCTGCGCTTGAAGCGGCACTCTCCCGGGTTGGCGGGCGAATCCTCCTGGCAAAAAGGGGAACTGGGCGAAGCGGTAGTGGCTGAGAACAACATGTAACAACCCATGCTTATTATATAATATTAGATTAACCAACCTAGAATGATAGGTTTATAATGGTATGATGATGGTTTATGAAAGGATAAATGTTAGTTAACTGGATGGTTAATGATAGGCTTAATGATAAATCTGGTTGGTGGTTTCAACCCCCATGAAAAAAATAGTCAACCAACCATTTGCTAACAAATAGTAGGGAAAATAAAACATGTTTGAAACCATCAACCAGTATTAGATTAGCAATAATGAATAATCAACAACTGATAATAATCAACGGACTGATAACATCTAATAATGAACATTTAATATCTACTTATTAGATGAATATGTTGACGAATCATGATTATTCTGATATCTAATTATGCTGATCACATCTAATAACAGTCATACTTGGACTAATATCAATAGCGATTGTTGGGAATTGGACTAATAATCATTAGTCACTAATAACAGCTAGTGACTTGGCTATTAGTGATTTAGTTATTTGAATAATCAACGACGTTTATTAGATTAGAACATCTAATAACCAAAATGAATCATCAACTAATGGTTATACAACTAATGGTTATACAACTACATCTAATAACATCTAATGGTTATAAAACTACATTAGATTGGTGTCCAGATTGGTTATCAAATGACGGTCCGGCTTATAGCTTCGCCGGAAACCGATCAGAGATGATCTCCAAAGTACCCTGATGTTGTGATGACAGCAGCACTGTCAGCTATTTGATGGCCATAGGAACGCTGCAGCTGTTTTCCCATGAGTCCTGGCGAATTGATTGTCTTTGACGATGGAACCGTGAAATGGCTATGGGTCAATATTAATCAACAAACTAATGGTGGATAATGACCAACCAAATCATAGGGAAAACAATGGTTAATGATAGGGAACCAGGGGTACGGGGTTTTGACCCACAGCCAAATGTAAAGATCATGATGATGCTTTGGTTATCTTTGGTTAATCAAACACCAGCAATGGTCTGCCGTGGGTAAAGGGCCCCTGCACTCCATCTGTTGCCATCCCAGTCATGACCAAACTCGTCTGAATGTTGTGATGTTCACAGAACCATTTTTGTTGCCTGTTTGCTGCCCCAGAACAAAAAAATTGTTCGTAATTTCACCCTCCAGCCACAAGTATACTCAAAAACCATTCCAAAAAATCATGAAAGAACACCATACTTTAATCATGTCATTGAAGCACAATCATTCCAAATCATGCACAACCACCAAGTAAACTCGCAGCTTAACCAACCATTTCCTAGGTGAACATCCCTGGCGTTACGCTCTCCTCAGACTCGGGCTCGGCGTCCCGTTCTGCAGGCCGCTTCCTTGGTTGTTCAAGCTGCCCGTGGTGGTTTAACGGCAAGGATTCATGTCTTACAAGGGACCAGGGTCCGAGCTGATAACTAGAACTAGGTTGTCTATAACTAGGGTGACGTGATTTTAGTTGGAATTTTGACTAGATAACTACTAGGCAAATGGTAGATATTGATATAGCAGTTAAATCGCTTACAAACCATCTTACGAGTACATCTAGGGGGCCCCAACCTTATATGCCTCGTAGAAAGGAAATGTTTTGAACGCACCAATCGCATGACGGATGAGAAACAGGTCAACAATGGTGCATGTTCATGGCCTACTGATGGTTCATGGCCTGCTGACTACTGGTTGACTGTCAGTCATCATCATCAACATGGTGAGCCATCACTAAGAATGGCCTGGGCGAATGATGTTTAATTAACGATGGCTACTGATAGGCCTTGATCCTTGGCTGACCTTATGAGTGTGGCTGATCCAGGCCTAGTGCTTGGGTCAGTGGCACTGCAGTGCCTTGGGAGTCCAAACTGCAACCAGTTTTGAATGCACGCTGCGAGGCGAAGGGAAAAAATGATGATCAAGACATGGAGACCAAAGCCAATAAGTCTGCGATAAAACGATCATGGCATTTGGCTACGGGTCAAGCAGTTAACCAATCAATAATGAGGGATATTAAGCAGCAAGTTCATAGGAAAAACAATGGTTAATGATGGGGAACGAGGGGAACTAACGGTTTTGACCCACTGACATTTCTGTGAAAGCAAGTAAGATTCACTTAGAAATGGTTTCAAGTAAGCTTCACATGTGTGTTTCTGAAAGTGGAGGCATCCCAAAAAATCGTTGGCTTATTACTATAAACAAATGCTATTCGATAATTTAGGGGTAGCCTATTGTGAGAAACCCCCCATGACATTTGATCCTCTTACCGCAGGAATTGCATCAGCAGCAAAGGCCTGATGGCCAGCCTCACACATTACCAGCCACCAGCCACCGCAGCTCGGAACCACAACCATCACAAACCATCATCAGCCATCATTCAACTAACCATCATGCACCATGATGTGACCATCATTCAATTACAATTTACCCATGACTCAACCGTGATTGATCTGGTGGTTTCTCAAAATGGTGGTACCCCCAAGTCATACCATCTAAATCATCTAAGTATACTGGTAATAAACAAACCATTTACGGGGTCCCCTATGGCTTAACAAACCCCCAACCAGGGAACCTGTGGCATTCTTTTCAATGACAAACAAGTCCCACGGACTCTCACGCAGTCGGCTGTCATTTCCCGGGTCGCTACAGCTGTTCGCCATGGCGCCTCCTCCCCTTGTGTCTGGTTGCGCCAAGCATGATCAAGCACATATCATGACGAACCGAATCATTAGGAACACTAGATCAATCACAGATCAACCATATATCAAGCAATTCCTCAACCATATATCAAGCATATTCTTCTGAAGCACTTTCTCAACCAAATCAAACTTTATGGAAAACCATGGGTTTGTATACGAAAAAACTAGGATTTTCGCAAAAACCCTTGGAATGCAGTCGGGATACTCCCCCACGATCCACCCATCAACATCCCCTGGTCTCCCAGGGTCGACTAGGCAGCTCCGGCCCCTGGGTGTCTGCGCCCTGGAAGCTGATGATCCAATACCTGGCAGTGGTACCTATGAACCATCCAAGGTGATGGTCAGAGCCATTGTTCATAGGGGAAACTGGCCATCATCCAAGTTAGTCCGCATGGTCATTGGGGGAAACTGAGGGAACATCAGAGCCATATATGGCCATTATGACTTAGGGGAAACGGGCTATCATTTTTACAGGGGAAACTTCATCATCCAGGTTCATAGCCACCATTAACAGGGAAACTGGCTGAAACTGGCCGTTTCTAGCAGGTACATAATTTTTGGACGAAAAAAAAACAGTGGAAAACATCAAATCCTCCCACCCACACGTAGAGAAAGTGCTCACGAGCTGTCGTAATTGAGGAATCCATTTAGGCATGACTAGCACCAAGATGGTCTCTGAATGCTTCCCTTGCGCGTGTTTGTTGGGCTTAGTGCAGCTTGTTTGGAACCATATCCTCACCCTTCTAGGATCAAGAGACTGAAAAAACAGCTAAGTTGATAAAGGGCTCAAAGATCTGACTGAGACCCAACAAGAACAGCAGCTGACATTGGAATTGCAACACACTGTTCTTCTGGAGTGCATTTGGAGGGAGAGGTGCTAGATAGTATGACTGATGCTGAGGCAATAGGAGCAAGTAGGCTTCTGCAAAAACAGAGCGCTCCAGTCAATACCTGCTAAGAGCAAATCCCACACTGATTCAAGATCCTGTTGAGCATGGTTGGCCCCAAGTCCAAGAGCCTGCTGGCAAATCTTTCGGTATCCATCGATGTAACCTCGGCAACGCAGGCAATGGCTGCGATAGAGAGGTGTAAAACGCCACGCTAAT
This sequence comes from Symbiodinium kawagutii, assembly GCA_009767595.1. Lineage (NCBI taxonomy): Eukaryota > Dinophyceae > Suessiales > Symbiodiniaceae > Symbiodinium > Symbiodinium kawagutii. Next base: position 102,012 of record VSDK01013809.1, read on the forward strand.
CAGCCTAGGCTAAGAAGGATACATCCAAGTTACCATGAAATAGTAAGTAACCAACCCCTATAATGGGAAAGGAAGCATAGGGAATCATACTTAACTTTACGATGTTTATTGTTGCTTCCGAATGGCTGATGCTGAGATATGCACCCCACAGGTCCTGGTTGTAGACCAGTCCAAACTGCTCACCGTGGAAGCAGCCAACGCTGGGAAACTCTTGCTACATCAAACCCTAAAGACATTCTGCTGCATACATGCGTGCTTCTGAAAATAGGGTCCCCACAAAACGGATGGCTTATTTGTATAAATAATTGATAGTGGATGATTTGGGGGTACCCCTATTTTAAGAACCTCCCACATATATCACATCAATTTTACACCAATTATCACCCATCTGATTGCCTGCACCAAGCGACATGCATACCATAGCGTTCAAGAGAAATCATCACCAAACCAGGTCAATTGTCAGTCTGTAGCCAAACACCCCGAACGACATGCCGCGGGACAGAACATGCAACATCAAGTACAGTATCCCGGGTATCCTACCGATGGGTTTTCCTCGACTTCCAATTATCTAAAAATCCCCCAGGCTTCGTTTTGGAAACCTCTGCCACTCCGAGATTTTGGGGCACCAGACCAACGCTGTAGTACGGCCTTAGAGGAAGTCAAGTGCAGCAGTTGGTCATCCATGTTGTGGATACCACCTTTGAGCTCTGGCGGTGCTCCAGATGCCAGCCATAAACAACTTTTGAGCCAGCACATGGTTGTCCTAAAAGCAAGGATCTGTGGATGGTTGGGAGGTACCACTGGTACCACCATGGATAAACCAGTACAGATCCAGAACCACAACTCTCTAGTCACATGGATCTGGGTCAAACAGTTTGCATTTGAAATATGAGACGATAATAAAGCACCCATGTTTGAAAGGCACCATGCAATTGGTTGTTTCTTAAAATAAGGAACCCGAACATGGTTGGTTTCCTACTTAAAAAATAGTATAAAGGATGATTTGGGGGTACCCATAGTGCCAACAACGATCTGACCAACTAGTGTCCACCATCTGCAATAGAGAAATGAAAAATCAACCCTTTGTTGCACCACACTTTCAATTCATTCATGCTAAAAGGATCTTTTTTGTGTGAAGTTGCTGCAATCAACGCACCCAAACCTGATCTTTCTTGGACCAATCACATCACTTGTGAGCTGTCGGCTGTCCATTGGGCCATCTTTGGGAAGGGTGCCTGATTCCAATGGTCGCAACCAACGTGCTTCCGAATTTGATGCTAAAGATGACCAATTTGAACAGGGTTTTTCTGGGTCTCTTGTTGACCCATGTGACCTGCGAGAAAAACCTTGTGGAAAAGCCGTAGCTGGTTCATGGCTCACTGATGGGTTTCATTTTCACCAAACCCGTTCAGCAGTGCTCCAAATCTGACATTTCATCCCACTATTTGCCTTCCGCAAGTATTTGTATCCCCAAAAATCCATAAATAGTACCATTTCCCAGCATCAAACCACCATTTTTTGAACCACCAACAGCCACCATCACCCAAGGTGACCCACAGTACCAGGGCCCCCCTGGGCGCATGTGTCCTTGGATCCCCCGACAGGCGCAGCTCCAGACAGGTCTGGCGCACCACCAAGGAGGCCTTCGAAAACTGGGTGAAGCTCATGGCCTGGGAGCTGGTGAAACTGCAGCGAAACTCCGCCAGTTTTTGGGGGCCGTGCGCTGGGGAAGATTCGTGGCCATGGCAGGATAGGTGGTGAAGAAATTTGTGGTCCATGGTTATAACCTTGTTATAACCTTGAGATGCTGAGTCATATTCTAATGACAGTGATGTTTTTGGGTCAATGGTGAATTCTGATGGTAACAATCATTGCCACGAGATGTACGGTGGGCTCCATTCTCGACCCGATGGGTGTTTAACATAGGGAACCCCCAAGTGGTTGGCATATTACTATGAATGGTCTTTAAACTGGATGATTTAGGGGTCCCCTATGTTCAGAAACCACAGAAACCACCGAATGGCGTTGTTTGAAGCGCTGTGGTTTTCAACGTATCAATACCAGTCGAATACGAAGAATCTGGAGTAGGCAAGTTCTAAAACGGATCTGATGTGATAAGTGAGAAAAATCTGCTATGATATTTGTTGATAGTACTAAAAAATGAAATCCTCAAGACTGCATCAATGATGATCGGTCAAGGTTCTTACAATGATGATGTATGATGTTCATTAGCTATATGACTATGATGATTCTTATTAGCAACAATCTTTGAACAAAACTATATCAAACAATTTTGTGGTTAATGATAATTAATATTAATTAACAATAGTAATGATGATCACGATGGTAATGATCACCACTAATTGGTTCGAACAATACCAACAATGATCGATCATAATGTCCAGCAAATTCTACAGGTCTTGAACACATTGATTCAGGTGATTCCATGATGTCCAACAACAGAACCACCATGGCTGTGAGTCAAAACCCTGTACCCCTGGTTCCCCCATCATTAGCCATAGTTTTGCCTATTCTTGTTAGTGATTATCCCTATCAGTTGGTTACAGAAAATATTGCCCCATTGCCCCATTGATCAACCAGCATCAGTGGTGCACGTGTGGCGCTCGTTATGTGTGGCAGCGTGGCACCCCGTTTGCTGGCAAGGTCACTGGCCACAGATGATGTTCGATTTGATGACTGTCTCCTGTGAGGGGCTCGGCTGATGCTATGCCAACGAATGCGTAACCTGGTGATGGGTAAGCAACAACGATAATACCAGCGTTTATGGGGTAAGCAACAACGATAATACCAGCGTTTATGGATGAACCATATGGCTATGGGTCAATATTAACCAACCAGCTTATCAAAGATTTACCACAATAATACGGGAAAACAAAGCTTAATGATGGGGGAACCAGGGGTACAGGGTTTTGACCCCCCGCCATATTGAACAAGCATGATTGGTTGGCTAAGCAAATTGATGAAATCAACTGGCTTCCACCTGGGATTTTACATCATCATTGTAGTCAACACCGACAGCTTCTTCATAAACGGAATGTCTTATGTGGATATATGGCTGTTCCTCACCCTGCATCCCTGGTGAAGATCCCACCAGCCGAGGTAGTCTGACGTTGGGATGTTTACCTACCCTGTTTGAGGAAGGTTTAGCCCACGGCCGGAACAAACATTTCCACGAAAATCACCATACAATCAACCGGCAAGGGGGGAACATATTTTCTGCACTACGTGAAATCACTTCTGGCAAATGTTCCTAACATGAACCGTCAATTAACCATCAATTAACCATCCATTCACCATCAGCTAACCATCAGCTAACCATCCACTCACCATCAGCTAACCATCAGCTAACCATCCACTCACCATCAGCTAACCATCAGCTAACCATCCACTCACCATCAGCTAACCCATGCAACATGAACCATCAAGATGGTTAGTTAACCATCAATTAACCCTCCGGTAACCATCCATTCTCCATCACTAAACACTTGGCTTGATGTCCCTCGAGGCGCCAGTTTCCCGGACGCTCCATGGAACATGAGGAAGTCCATCAACCAAGCAATGGGATTGCGAAACCTGAGAAAGCATTAGGAAGTGCGAGGTTTCCCAGGATCCTTCATGATTCCAGGTGGGTATGTGCCAAAACAAAGGCACTCCCAAAACCAATGGTTTCCTGGTGAGATGATCATTCTTGCGTGGGTGATTGGTTTCCGTATTTTCGCACATACCAAAAAAATAAGCAAAGAAAGTAAGGCACCTTCAACGGCAAAGCCATCCTTTTTGATAGGTCCTTGTGTGCTTCATCCACATTGTATGAGTACTTTACAAACCCAGTGTAATTATAAGAAGGAACACTCAAACAAGAACTGGGTAGGGTTCAGTTGAGGTACTCTCAAAGGGCTGCTGATGGAGTTTTGCACACTACAAATCTGGAGCTTCATCTTGAAGTGGAGTGAGGTGTATGAAGGGGTCTGAGATGGTCACTGTACCAATTGAAAGGAACCAACGCGTCGATTCTAAGGTTCACGCTGTCAACGTTTTTAAACATGTTGTTATTTTTTCCTGGAACACAAAACAGAACAACAGATTTACATGTTCCGCAAGATCAACGAATGCTTTGTCACTACCTTCGACACAAATAAAATAGGATGGTCAAAGCACAGTAGAGTCCTGCAGAGTCATCCTTTGCAGAACCCCTGAAAAGATCTGGGGCACAGTCCACTATGCCACTATGCCAGGTGGATGTTCCAGGTATACGGAGTTCCAGGACTTTGATAACTCAGCATCATGCATCACTGTAAACTTACACATATAATTCACCACCAAAGGTCGGTGACATTCGCTGAGTCATCTTCATTGGAGAAGCCATGTACGGAGTAACCATGGTGCTCCGTAGGCTCAACCATCTTATGTCATGGGAAGGAACACCTGGGTGTTTCTCAAGCCATAGGGGACCCCCAGTTATCATCCAGTTTATAGATGATTTATAGTAATAAACCAACCATTTTTAAGAAACCACCACCTGAACGGGAACTGGTTTATCATGGCTGATGGATGAAGCGACACTCACAGAAACTGTGGAAACCGGATGAAACCGGACAGAAACCGGACCATGCACCATCTCAACCACTCGTCTGGTTGGTGCTTCTTTTCTCCATCCCCAACAAACATGTTCGTCAAATGCCCTCATCCCCGGGAATGCTGCGCACTTTGCGGACAGAGTCAGTCTGCCATGTAGACTTCCCCCCACTATTGCAGAGATCCCCAGGAATGGTTGAAAATACATAACTAGTTAAAACCAGCAACCATGAATTCATATGAATACAGTAAACCTTTCATGGAATCACACACATGGTGACATGCCAAGTTGATCAGCCTTGACACCCCATCTGACATTGGAATGATCCGATTCAACAATTTGGGTCAAAGAATAGAAAACACATTCGGACCTTTCAGAGAATGACGTCAACATCTCACTGATGCAGGAAATCAACCATCTATTCACATGACATACAGCATGGTGCTATGAACGCGTACCTTTGAACGTGTACTTGCAATCATTTCCCTGGCCTCTTGACAAAACGTTGGTTCCGCAATCGAGATTCTTGGCGGCTATGGGTCAGTTCACCATGTACCCCTGGTTCTCCTATCATTATTTTCCTCATTGGTTGGTCATTCTCCCCCATGAACGTTGCTTGGTTAACTGCTTGACCCATAGTCCAACTCGCCACATTTTCCATATAAAATTGGTTGGTCCATCTCCCCCATGGTTGGTTGATTAAAGCCTTGACCCAGCTCGCCACATGGCACCGCCAGCCTGGTCCACCAGAAATTGATCCACAGAATCTCCACCAGCGCTGTTTCTCGCCCAGCAACTCCAGGTTAGCAGTGCAGGCCAGTTGGCCCACCACCCACTCTGACATGTCCTTGAACACCTCTGCAGGAGACCCCCGGGGCAGTTTTGGCCAAAAAAAGATGTTTGTTTTATCATTTCTTACCATTCAAAACATGGTATTGGCCGAAAAAAATGTTTGTTGGGCCTGAAGTCGATGGAGTTTTGAGTCAGCAAGGGGCGATCATCTGAAAGTGTAGATAACTTACTGGCAAAACGTGCACCCCACAAGGTCTTTGGGGGTATCTAACAGCAACCAAAAGCATTGATGAGTACAGGGAGTTTTCACGTTGTTGCAAGTTGTCTTTGTACATACTGCGCAGCACCAATATAGGAACCAGTCATTGGAACTTCAACCATGCGTTTGCCGAGATCACACTTCATCGTCACCAAAATCTACCATTTGGGTAGTTTGAGCAGTAGCTCCTGGCACCGCTCCCCCTCTAAAGGGCCAGGGCAGGATACCCCTGGCTCCCAACCGCTTCCTCCCAACCACAAACCCTGATCCTTGCACACGAAGGGTTTAGGGTGGACTGTGGTCAGCTACATAGCTCTGCATCCTCCGCACACATGCATCCTGATTGAGTTCGCACCATACAGTTGTAATTTGGGTTTCGACCCCTTATAGGTGGCAGTTAGCCCAGGCCAGAAATTACTTATGAAACAACTTGTAGCAGGTTAGGAGCCCAGATTGGATTTCCATGTGAGTATTTCTCAGAATAAGGGTACGCCTAAATCATCCTTTGTCAATCATTTGTAAAAGTAAATGTGTAAACTAACCATTTTGGTGGTACCAAATTGAAAAGTAAAACATTTGGGAGACACGTTTATACAAGCAAAGGAAATCATCAAAATTACAAAACACATGGCGGCATGCCCTTTTTCAGCGGCGTCAAAGAAATCACATGCCATGAAACGACCACACCTTGCGACCTCAAGCAACAAACACAGCCATACGTGATGCTGTTCATAAGATTCATAAGTTTTGTGCCCAAAACTGTTCTGGTTGGTGGTTGAATCACCCCGGCATGAAACATATGCGCAAGTCAACCAACCAACCATGGCTGGTAACACGTACTAGGGAAGAAAAACATGTCAATCAAACCACCAACCAGTAGTTAATTAACCATTGCTATTGATGAGTATATATCCCCTATAATCAACCATTATCAACCACTACTAACTACAGAAAAAATGTCGATCAAACCACGAATTTAACCATTACAAGCAGTATTGGTCCCTCTCCCGAAAAAAACAAAAAAACACCAGAAAAAAAAAAAAAAACACTCATCCTTCTTAGGCCTGGTGGGTCCGGAGTCTACCAAGATTTCTATACCCCGGCGATGATCGACCAAACGAATCTACAGTTTGGTGAACCGGCACCCCTGGTGGCTCCTGGCACTGCTCCCCCTTTAAAGGGCTAGGATGCCCCTGGCTCATTGCGAGCTGGGGCAGCTGGCTTTAACCAACCAATGTCATGGTGGATAATGACCAACAAACGAATAGGGGATAATAGCCAACAAGAATGGGGGATATACCAGCTATACATGGCTATGGGTCAATATTAACCAAACAATAGTAGGGGATAATGACCAACGAAATATAGCGAAAATGATGGTTAATGATAGGGAACCAGGGGGACTAAGGGTGAACTGACCCACAGCCATATAGCTTACTTTGAGCAATCATCCCCTAATGATCAACCATTGCGCGTCAACCAAGGTTCATGGGGGATAATCACCAACAATAATAAAGTAAACAATGGTTAATGATGGGGGAGCCAGGGGGACGAAGGGTTTTGACCCACAGCCATACGGTTCATTGTGATATTGAACATCTTTGATTCAAGATGGCTTGCCATTCATCATGGTGCATTGATCATATACCAATCCACCATTGTCACCATTTAATCAGGTGATTGATTCTGATCATTGGTGTAATCATCATTCCCAAAATGCTCAAATCCAATCTGGGCGCTGGGAACAGCCATGATACCAATCAACCATTCCTTCACATCGTGGCGATCGTCCGCACGTGCCTCACGATCAGCCGCCCGGATGTGCTCCGGCATGTAATGCTGCACCTGGGCAGTGGAAGAACATCAGTGGAAGAGATGAGATGTAAAAAATCCACAAATGAACCGATGTTTTAAAGCCTATTTGTGGTATAGAAGCTAAGAAGGTATACTTAATTGATGGGTTTTTTACATTGCGGTAGACTTGATTGACGTTCAATTCTCGTTAATCTCACACATGAAACTGCACTTGATGATGGCTATGGATGTTTGATGGTTAATTGTTGTTGTAGTTCATATCTCCATTTGAGAGCACATAGAATCGGTATCGACGGCTAGCCATCCACTGACAGCACCTGCACAATCCACTGATGAGTGATCAAATGTGCGATGAGGTCCTGATAACGACCGCACTACGGAAATCTCTTCATCAGGGATTATCCAGTCAAAACCATGTGTCCGGTTAGGGTCTCAATTCTATGCGCATGAATAAGTTGGCACATGTGAAACCAACAGATTGTGGGATCCATATTAATGAACCACCATCCGTTGACCCACTTAAATCGCCAGTGATTTACCATGAAACAGCCGGGGAGTTTATGAAACAGCTTGATTTCCAAGTAGTTTTTGGTTGTCGTTGTCCTTGCCGTTGTCACTGTCGTTGTTGTTGTCATTGTTGTTGTTGTTGTTGTTGTTGTTGTTGTTGTTGTTGTTGTTGTTGTCGTTGTCCTTGCCGTTGTCGTTGCCGTTGTTCTTGTTGTTGTTCTTGTTGTCCTTGTTGTGGTTTTCGATCCCTCAGAATTCAACCATATAACTGGCATATAACTGGCATTACTGGCCCTAAGGACAGCTCCTTGCACCCCCCCGTAGCACCCGGAGAGTGGGCGCTTCCTCCGGCCTCGGAGAAAGGATAGAGCAACAGGCGACTGATGCCGCGGGCCAGAAGAAGAACTCCCAAGGCCTTGGCCAGTGGAACGATGGTTGAATTGATGGTTATAAGGATGGTTGAATGATGGTTAGTGATGGTGAATAAATGGTGAAATGATGGTTAAATGATGGTGAATGAATGGTTATAAGGATGGTTGAATGATGGTTAGTGATGGTGAATAAATGGTGAAATGATGGTTAAATGATGGTGAATGAATGGTTATAAGGATGGTTGAATGATGGTTAGTGATGGTGAATAAATGGTGAAATGATGGTTAAATGATGGTGAATGAATGGTTATAAGGATGGTTGAATGATGGTTAGTGATGGTGAATAAATGGTGAAATGATGGTTAAATGATGGTGAATGAATGGTTATAAGGATGGTTGAATGATGGTTAGTGATGGTGAATGAATGGTGAAATGATGGTTCAATGATGGTGAATTGATGGTTATAAGGACGGTTAATGATGGTGAATTGAGGATCAAATGATGGTTAAGTGATTGTTTTTTTGATGGTTCTATAGTTCTATAATGATCAGTGGAATTGATGGTTAATTGATGGTGATTTGATTGTCTTTTGATGGTTAATGGTTGATTATTCTGGTTAATGATGGCTAGCATTGGTTGCTATGCTGGCTGGTAAGTAGAATAATTACACCAATGACACACTTTTACAGGTACAATGATGGTGAATGATGGGACAGTAGTGATTGATAATGATGGTTTTTGATGATCGGTTCGATTAGTGCCCAAAAATGGCTGGGAATGATGATGGGGAATATGTTTGCTAAGGGGAAAATCATGATTGATGATGGTTGGTGACGGGCAAGAATGGCTAGTTAATCATTATCATTATGGTTGACCACTGTTTTGTTCTCTTATGAGCAATAATGGCGAAGAGATGCTGGTTGATTAACATACATCAGGCTGCTAAGAAATGGTGATGGTGTGATGGTTGGTAATGATTGTTGGCATCAACCAGCAATACTCAGGATTGGGCCATGCGCCTGTTCACATGTTCCAACTGCGGTGGGATGATTCAAACCCTACGAAGCATTCCCAATGATGCTCGGTTTCTCTGGCACTTGTGGTGGGCGAGCACAAGGGATACCTTTATTTATGGACACACCCAGCACAAAAGCTGAGAAGAAATATCAGTCAATGAGCCAACCCTTCCAAATATGAGGGGCAAAAGTCACCAACCATTTATATATGTTTGTATATCTACACTGATACATGTCTACCACACAAGCCCAGCCTACAGTCCTCCAAGCCGATGTGTACGTAGGTGGGTTCCGGACTCCTCTGACCCTTCTCTCCAATGCCCATGAGATCCTCACCGTCCAGAAAGGCTGGGCCTCAGTTCCAATGGTACCGTTCTTTGCAATGAATTTGGTGGCGGTCCCCTGCGAAAAGTTTAACTTTTAGTGGATATATGGTCCATGTGGTGGCCTCTCAAAATAGGGGTACCCCCAAAAATGCTTGGTTTATTGCTATAAATAACTAATAATGGATGACTTGGGGGGTCCCTATTTTCAGAAACCACCATATTTGGTAGATCAATCAACAAAATCTAAAAGCCTAAGGTAGTAGCTGCAAGCTACCCAGTCGAGGGAGGTGACAATTGGAATGCCATACAACATTGTGTGTGAATCTTGCAAGCAATCTTGCAAGTAGATTACATCCTAAAGTCCAACTCGGGTAGGGTAATTGTATGATCAGTAGCTTCTCCGCTATGCCACAATCATGAGAACCAACGTGGTTGCCGACTTGGTGGCACTGCTAGGTAGACAGAATGGCCTCAGGTTCATCGACGTACTGCTAATACTCCTTCTTTTGATACAATACGTTCGGACGATTGTGTGTCACTGCACAAAGTGATTGCATTACCCGGAGTTGTTTGCTCGCTTGAGGAACCTTTGACAGCGGTTCTAGTGCGAAACTCTTGACTACACTTTGAGCGAACTATTTCCTGGGCCTTCATGGGCAAGGTTCCACTCAACATCGCTAAACTCATTGAAAAAGAGTCATGATCATTCCATTATTAACAAGCATTATAATCATTATTAACCAATATGACTATAAGCCATTATCAAAATGTATCAAAATCTGCTGGCTTTTGCAACGAACACTCATCATGAAGAGCTCGAAGGGAGCTACAACCAGCAATGAAGTTGGAGCGAGGCTTCACCTGGCCAGCATTTTTCAGCACACTGTTGGTAGCCCCCGAAACCTTAAAAAAGGTAGGGGGTTACCCTCCAAAATATGGCAAACCTAACATTCACCTATTCTCAAGAGGTCATTCTACATAGAACCTGCGACATCGCTGTACCGAGTACCACGTCCTTCTGGTCAGAGAGGCAAAACAAATATTCCAAAAACATGACTTGAAGTACGAGGAAATGGTGCTCTCTCAGAACTATTCCTAAATGCTTCCCATGAGCCAATGATGAGAAGCACTGACATGCGCAAATACCACATATGTGATCCTGCCGATTTTTCCCTTCCACTTCCATTCCCTTCAAATCCCTGCTCCCATTTCCTCCGGGTTCCAGGCAATGAAGGACACAAGTTGGAAGCCCGGATTCCACAGCATCTGTGGCACATTGCCGGCTCCCAGTTCAACTGGTGTTTCTGAACGGGTAGGGGTCCCTGTGATTCAAAAACAGTCAGCATGTGACCTGGCTAAAAGGCCTTCGCGCACAGAGTTGTCCATCTTCTGGTGTTTGTTCTGTTGGAAGTTACTCGGTCTAGCACCGCAGAAAGGCACGACTCCAGCAATGAACACAATGAAACCACAGAAGTTGTGGAAACTGCTGGAATAAATTTCAGGAGCTTCCAAGGATCATACAGTATATACTCCTGTTTGAACAATGAATGCCCAGAACGACTCGGCTATCGCTTTCAATCCTGTTCGCAATCATACAACCATGCTCTTCATCATTGAGAGCCAGCTTCGTAACCATCACGAACTATGACCGACCATCACTATCATGAACGGTCTTTGACCATCAACCACTACTAACAACCAGAACCGAAGTTGAACGTTCATTAATCACCAACAAGTAGTGATTAACCACCACTAACCATCATTAGCCATCATTAATCATCATCATTAACCATCAGTAATCATCATCAACCACCATCATTAACCATCATTAAAAATCATTAATCACAATTAATTAACCACCATCATTAACCATCCTCAACCACCATCAACCATCATCCATGGACATCATCATTGCAGCAACTTCTTGCACCCTTCGGCAAGCCCACTGCCTCACACAAGAGCCCCAAGAGGTGCGCCACACGGGCGGCATAGGGGCTACCCTTCATGGGCGGTTCCAGCAACGCAGCGACCGCCTACCCAGCGGCTCCCAAGCGGTTGATCCAGGTACGTCGGATCCATGGTGTGGCTGGGGTGGTTTCCCTATGAAGAAATGGCAATGGTGAGTTCTTCAGGTATTTTTTCATATCTAAAGCAGGTTTTTCTTCAGGTTTGGAGATGTAAAAAAAAATCCGGATGGTTTGATGATTATAAATCATTGGATGCTTAGTCGCTACTACCATGGACATGGACAAACCCATACAGGACAGCACCATAGGGCCTCATTCTGCAGGCGTTGACCTCCAGTGCCACGTCTGCATTAACGTTACCGACCGAACGGGTCCGACCATCCCTCATCATCACAGGCGTCGAAATACACGAATTCAGCTCTAACCCATGCTATCTAGCTGTCCCAAGGAGAAAAAGCACTGGATATCACTAGATCATAAGTGCCCAGTCTGTGGGACTCAAATCTTCACAAGTTCAAACCAACATGCATCGGAATGACCAGTTTTTGATTCACAGGTACTTGCTAGTAAGCCAGTACTTGTGGCTCTTGGGTGATTCAAAACACATTGGCTCCTGTGGATCTGGAGTGCTCCATGATTTCACCGAAAAGAGTGCTTGAAAACCCACCGCAAAAAATGTGGCAAAGAATCTGCTCATGAAGGAATGTTCACATGTCTCAATGGTTGAAACAAATCTCATCAAGAACCATCAAGCAGCATTGTCTACCTAAATGACCAGTACCATCCAATGGTTGATCGATCCAACGAAATCTGTCGAGATGGACCGCCATGAATCACCTATCGTCAACAACAAATTGGTCATCATCAAACATCACTAACCACTCATCGTCACCATTCATCATGATATTGTTGATTGTTTTATCCCGTATAGTCAACTAGGAAGAAAACAAGACGCATTAAGTGTTACACATATAACCAATAATCAATGATTATTAGGGTATGTCATCACCACACTACACAAGAAGTACTGACTATTACCCTATCATGTTTACCATCAATCGTTAACCGTCAAGGTTCACCATTATTAATCACTATTAACCAGCTTATTAACCATTCCAATTGACCCGTTATCAACCATTATGATGAACCATCATGGTGATGATAAGACTCATTACTAATCATAAATTAGCCATATTCACCACTATAGTTGACCATTATAGTGATTATCCACCATCACTTCACCATGATTAAGCCCACCTTTCACCATCACCACGCATCCACCATGTCGCGCAGACCACCTCGAAGACGGTGCACGTGACCTGCAGCGACAGATTTGGAGATTCGAGTGGCTGGTTGATTATCATGATTCATAAGGTGGTTTCTCAAGCCATAGGGAACCCCCAAATATGGATGGTTTACTACTATAAATGGTTAAACATGGATGATCTGGGGGTACCCCTATGACTTGAGAAACCACCATAATGGTCAGTAGCTATCATGGTTGAACATGGTTGATTCACATGATTGATAAATGGTCAGTGATTAATGGCCAATGAATGGTCAGTAGCTAGCTATTATGGTTGACTATGGTCAATGAATGGCTGATAATGGTTGCTTAACATGGTTGATAATGGTGCTTGTTGATGGTGATAGTGGTGGGTTTGCAATGGAAAAAACATGTAATGGCTCATTGACCACCATAATAACTGGTCAATAGCTGGTCGTCAAATGGTGGTCATTCTGACAGTTGTTTGTGATTGATGATGATCACTCTTTAATGATAGGTTAATGATGCTCGAGAGGTTGGATTGATATGTTGTTTGAGCAAACCATCAAATATCACTGATAGGACAATGATCGATATGTTCAAATTAGCGATATACGGTTTTGATACGTTTGGTTCATGATCACTCCCCATGGTCATTAAATCTATCATCAACTATGATCATTGGTCATGAACCACGTTAGACAAATTATATTGATCTGACTATGTTGACCGCATGTTATTGCGTATGATCATTCTACAGAACCCATTCACTTTATATGGTTGCTACGATCATTATTCCCATGAAATTATGATTCTCTTAACTATCTATCATATTCCCTACAACCCAATCAACCCACAATCCCTACATATAGAAGAAAACACATGTCAAAAGCCACCCAACTAGTAGCTGTTCTTTAAACATCTCTTGGTTCTCCATCCTTTCCGATTAGCTACTAGTGGTTACTATAATCCCCTGTAACTACAGTAAATCCTTAGCTACTAGTTACTCCTGGTTTGTATATAATCCTCTAGTTGTAAATCCTTAGAGGATTATGTACAAACTAGAGGTTACTAATCCTCTAGTTTGTATAGAATCCTCTAATTGTAAATCCTTAGCGATAACGATAACTATAACGATAATTCGATAATTCACATTAGTGGTAAAATCCTTAGCTATAACTATAACTATAGTTCTAAATCCTCTAGTTACAAATACTATAATCCCCTATAACTACCATTTGCTTGGGCCACTCCTGGGATCCTGGCCCCCTTCCAAGGCGGCATCGGCCTGCAGCAGTTCCAGCAAGGGCTCTACAAACCTTGGGGCCGCCGCAACGGCGTGAGCCGAAGCGTCTCATTGGTCCATGACAAGTCTTGGTCAGTGGTTGAGGATGATTAGATGGCTATGGGTCAATATTAACCAACCAATAATAGCTGGTTAATGGTTAGTAATAGGGGATATACAACTAGCAACTATAGGGGATATATGCCAACTATATGGCGAGCTGGGTCAATATTAACTAACCAATTTCATGGGGATAATCACCAACAAAACCATAGGGAAACCAATGGCTAATGATGGGGAACCAGGGGTACGGGGTTTTGACCCACAGCCAAATGATGCGAATTGGTTGGTTAAGAATGGCAATTTGCTATGGTCCATAGTGAATCGTTGCTGAGGGTGCATGAAAAATATGTCCCTCAGAATAACTCGTTGTAAAGAGAATGAATACTGTCAACTTCAGATCACTATGAAGATAATGAAGTCTTGACAGTATTCATGCTTGATAAGCAACTCAGTTGAAATCTTCTGGTTGCTTGGTCAAGAATGCATACTGTCAAGAATATCTTTGGATGGTCAGTAAAAAAATAGGTGGTTCATGTGTTAGTCCATCATCCAATGCTTAGACACGGGTGCTTCCTAAGCCTTCAGCCATAGGGAACCCCCAAAATACTTGGTTTATTACTATAAAGTGTTTAAAAACGAGATAATAGCTGGGGGACTCTCAGCTAGAATCCACCACATGGTTAACGAGCTGATTCATGGTTATTATAGTGGTCAATACGTGTGCATGATACAAGTTCCAGACTTACATATTTGTTTGAGAAACTTGATATACCCCAGCCCAAGAGACTCTGGTGTTCAAAAGTTGTGGTCCTTGAAGTTCGAAGCAAATCCTAAATGTCATGTTGCAACCTTCATTCTGCTTGGGCCACACAATATGCTTTTTGATCAACCTTATATTGGGCATGCTCACGCAGGGATTCCATGATGTTCCATGTCAAAACATGTGGGCGTTCGGAAAATGCCATTCCCACACTGTTCAAACAACATCACTCTCACAGGACTGAGGCTGCGGGTCCTGCCCATTAGCAATTCATGCATGTGAACATAAATAAATATAAATACAAATTGAAATATATATATATATATATTTAAATATGAATATGAAACACAATTATTGATAACATGCACATGATAAAATATGATACATCTATTTATATGGCAGTGGGTCAAAACCCTGTACCCCTGGTTCCCCATCATCAACCATTGTTTTCCCTATTATTGTTGGTGGAAATCCCCCATTAGTTGGTTGATTAATATTGATCCACAGCTATATATGTATGTGCGTGGCTATGGCTCACAACCAAGCATGCAAGGGGTGGGTAAACGTCCCAACGAAGGTTCCTGGTCTGGACACTTGAGGAATGTTCACCAAGGAGACACCAAAAGACGTATGTATGCCTATGCACAATATATACATGTGGGTGTTTCTCAAAATAAGGGTACCCCTAAATCATCCATTCATAGTCATCTATAGTAACAAACCAGCCATTTTTTGGGTCCCCTATTTTGAGAAACCACCATGTGTATAAATATAAGATATATAACTTCCAACCAGTTCCGTGTCAAACATCGCCCGAGCATGGTTGAAGCCCCATTGCAACGGGAAGATTCGGACTATTCTTGGTAAACCCAGGTACATGGTGGTACATGGTTGCGTTATTTTAAGCTTTTGGCTGGCTTATCCGTTAGTCGCTGCTGTACCACTGTGAAGTATAATGGTATAATATGTTATTATTCATGCTGAGTGTCACGCACTATGATTTTCAGTGATTCAGCAATCATTGACTCAACCTTGGTAGGCATGATTCCCTATCATAAATCACCACTCTTCACAAGCAGAAAACTCAAGTAAATTAACGTCGACAAAAAACAAGTAAACATCGATAACATCAAATACACATTATTTGGTGCCTGCTGTTGATCCCAGCCAAAATGTGACCCAAAAGCACTCAGAATCAAAGTTTGTGGCCGTAAGCCACCCAAATAACTCAACCATACCTGAACCATCTTAATTAGCCGCCATTAAGCAAGAAATCGGTCAGCATTGGACCTCACCTTTGCTTCCAAGCAACATGGACACAGGCAACCAGTAATAGGACCTCAAAAGGGAAACCAGCTGAGATCGAGGATTGAACCAACAACTGTCAATTACAAAGAGTAATCAAGAAACACTTATCAACAGCAGCAACAAACAGGTATCAACACGGAGTGGCAGAATGTAATTCACAAAGCTGGGCAAGTTCTATTACTCTTTCATATGTTCGACTTGAATGAGTTCCTTTAAAACATGAAGCACGGTATGATTTCTGGACAATATGTAACGCAAGGTCAGATAAAGCAGTGTTGTAGAATATGATACAATACAATATAGCGCAAAATGGGACAATATAACAAGCATATACTTGGTTTTTTTACACATACATGAGTAAGTACACACACACACACATACATGCAACCATAAATCTGAAAAAACATATGCGTGTTTGTCTCTGCTTGTATGCATCGAGTGGAGCAGGATCAATAACACCTATCACTACAGGAAACCCATGATCAAGAATGGATATTTGATCTCGTGGCTATACTTACCTGACTCGGAAACTTAGAGAACGACAAATTAGGGGTTTCTCCAAATTGGGCCCACCAAAAAAATGATGGTTTATTACTATCAATGACTAACATTGGATGATTTGGGGGGGTACCCCTATTACTTGAGAAACCACCAAATCCAACGAAACCAGTTCCCTGATTCTACTTGGTGGTTACTACTATTGGTCAGCTCTGTCGACTACTGTTGATTTTTCTTTGACACCTACACGAAGCGAATTGATACGGATTAGAAAACCAAAGCCGGTACCAAAAACGACAGACTTGTCAGTTTTCATGACGGTGAATCATCGTTAACATCATAAGTCCACAAGCATACCTGATTGAGATGTAGTGAATATCTACAGAATTCTCCCTAAATCATGATCTGCTAGTTCAGCAATAAGTGAGCCACACAATTGTCATGATTTGGCATTGGGTCAAAACCCTTAGTCCCCCTGGTCCCCCTATCATTAACCAGGCTGTTTTCCCTATAGTTTTGTTGCTGGAAATCCTCCATGAGTTGGTTGGTTAACTGCTTGACCCAGCTCGCCATTTCTTCACCACGAATCTTTCCCACGGCGCACCAACTCAGTTGACCAGGGCACCCGCCACCTGCCACCGTGTTGTGCCCACCAAGGATCTGCCATCGGTGACAAGGATGCCATTGGGCGCTCCAATGACGCCTCAGCTGCCGACCTTGACATGATGATCTTTGAAGATAAAAAGTAGTTTCCTTTTAATAGGGTTATAATCATAGAGTTATAATCATAGGGTTATAATCATAAGGTTATAATCATTAAGAGTGGTTAAGAATAGGTGGGAATATGGCTAATAATGATTTAGCATAAGTTTAACCAGACATGTTCGCCCGAGCCTTAGGGTTTGCCCCGCATGGGTCTGAGAACATTTCCCAACGCTCAAATTCCTGCACAGGGCCATTGTTTTTTGACTTCTGAATTATCAAACCCTAAACCTCAAACCCTAAAACCCTAAACATGTCTATCCAATGTATATTTAAGGTCTAGCCCCCCGAGTCGGCCATCTGGAGTGTCCCTGAACCCCTGGCTTTTCAAGTCCTTTTCTTTTCTCTTTTCTTTTCTGTTCCTTTTCTTTTCTTTTCCTTTGTCTCTTCCTTTTTCTTTTCTTTTCCTTTTCTTTTCTTCTTCTCCTGTTCTTTTGTTTTCCTTTTCTTTTCTTTTCTTTCTTTTCTTTTCCTTTCCTTTTCCTTTTGTTTTTTTGTCTTTCCTTTTCTTTTGCTTTTCTTTTCCTTTTCTTTTCTTTTTCCTTTTCTTTTCCTTTTCTTGTCCTTTCTATTTCTCTCTTCGTTTCTTTTTCTTCCTTCCTTCTCTTGTCTTTTTCTTTTCGTATTTCCTTTCCCTTTGAAATTTAAAATCAAAGCAGGATTTCTGCTATTAAACTTTTCTTTCGGGAATCAAAGGGTTCAAGCTATTTTCCTCCAAATCCTGTACGGGGAACTTTATGAAGCCTTTTTCATAAATTTGAAAATCAAACCCGGATTTCTGCTATTAAACTTTTCTTTCGGGAATCAAAGGGTTCAGGCCGTTTTGTCCAGATCCTGTCCGGGAAGCTTTCGGAGCCTTTCTTTTTCAAATTCTTTGCTCGCAAGCCTCCACAAGCATTCGAAGGTCTCAAAACCTTCTGGAAGGTTCCCGGAAGCCCACGAGAGGCTCCTGGAGGCTTCCGACCGGGCAAAAAGCTGTCCTGGAAGGCTCCGTGCCCCCCTGCAAAAATTTTGGTGGTCACGGGAACACGCCGTGCCCCTAGGCAAAAAAATACAGTCTGTCAATGAAAATTTTTCTTTCGGGAATCAAAGGGTTCAGGCCGTTTTCCTCCAAATCCTGCCCGGGGAGCTTTTGGAAGCCTCTTTCAAAAATTTGAAAATCAAACCCGGATTTCTGCTATTAAACTTTTCTTTTGGGAATCAAAAGGTTCAGGCCGTTTTCCTCCAAATCGTGCTCGGGGAGCTTTTGTGAAGCCTTTCTGAAAATTTTGAAAATCAAACCCGGATTTCTGCTATTAAACTTTTCTTTCGGGAATCAAGGGGTTCAGGCCGTTCTCCTCCGGAATCAAAGGGTTCAGGCCGTTTTCCTCCAAATCGTGCTCGGGGAGCTTTTGTGAAGCCTCTCACAAAAATTTGAAAATCAAACCCGGATTTCTGCTATTAAACTTTTCTTTCGGGAATCAAAGGGTTCAGGCCGTTTTCCTCCAAATCGTGCTCGGGGAGCTTTTGTGAAGCCTCTCACAAAAATTTGAAAATCAAACCCGGATTTCTGCTATTAAACTTTTCTTTCGGGAATCAAAGGGTTCAGGCCGTTTTCCTCCAAATCGTGCTCGGGGAGCTTTTGTGAAGCCTCTCACAAAAATTTGAAAATCAAACCCGGATTTCTGCTATTAAACTTTTCTTTCGGGAATCAAAGGGTTCAGGCCGTTTTCCTCCAAATCGTGCTCGGGGAGCTTTTGTGAAGCCTCTCACAAAAATTTGAAAATCAAACCCGGATTTCTGCTATTAAACTTTTCTTTCGGGAATCAAAGGGTTCAGGCCGTTTTCCTCCAGATCCTGTCCGGGAAGCTTTTGGAGCCTTTCGTTTTCAAATTCTTTGCTCGCAAGCCTCCAGAAGCCTTTCGAAGGTCTCCAAACTTTCTGGAAGCTTTCCGGAAGCCCACGAGAGGCTCCTGGAGGCTTGCCAGGCAGGAAACTTGCCGTGGTCGACGCGTCCGACCGGGAAAAAAGCTGTCTTGGAAGGCTCCGTGCCCCCCTGCAAAAATTTTGATGGTCACGGGAACACGCCGTGCCCCTGGGCTACAAAATACTGTCTGTCAATGTTTTGCAAAAATTTTAAAATCAAACCCGGATTTCTGCTATTAAATTTTTCTTTCGGGAATCAAAGGGTTCAGGCCGTTTTCCTCCAAATCCTGCCCGGGGAGCTTTTGTGAAGCCTTTCTGAAAAATTTGAAAATCAAACCCGGATTTCTGCTATTAAACTTTTCTTTCGGGAATCAAAGGGTTCAGGCCGTTTTCCTCCAAATCGTGCTCGGGGAGCTTTTGTGAAGCCTCTTTCAAAAATTTGAAAATCAAACCCGGATTTCTGCTATTAAACTTTTCTTTCGGGAATCAAAGGGTTCAGGCCGTTTTCCTCCAAATCGTGCTCGGGGAGCTTTTGTGAAGCCTCTTTCAAAAATTTGAAAATCAAACCCGGATTTCTGCTATTAAACTTTTCTTTCGGGAATCAAAGGGTTCAGGCCGTTTTCCTCCAAATCGTGCTCGGGGAGCTTTTGTGAAGCCTCTTTCAAAAATTTGAAAATCAAACCCGGATTTCTGCTATTAAACTTTTCTTTCGGGAATCAAAGGGTTCAGGCCGTTTTCCTCCAAATCGTGCTCGGGGAGCTTTTGTGAAGCCTCTTTCAAAAATTTGAAAATCAAACCCGGATTTCTGCTATTAAACTTCTCTTTCGGGAATCAAGGGGTTCAGGCCGTTCTCCTCCAAATTGGCTCGGGGAGTTTTTTTGAAGCCCTTTTCCAAAATTTGAAAATCAAAGCTGGATTTCTGCTATTAAACTTTTCTTTCGGGAATCAAAGGGTTCAGGCCGTTTTCCTCCAGATCCTGTCCGGGAAGCTTTTGGAGCCTTTCGTTTTCAAATTCTTTGCTCGCAAGCCTCCAGAAGCCTTTCGAAGGTCTCCAAACTTTCTGGAAGCTTTCCGGAAGCCCACGAGAGGCTCCTGGAGGCTTGCCAGGCAGGAAACTTGTGAGGCGGTTGGTTGTCCTCCTCTGTCGAATACTTGTGCACGACCACCGTCAGCCGCCACCCGCCGGGAAAGGCAAGTTGGCCCAGCACTTCGGTTTCCTGCACATGACCCCGAACAAACAGGAACCATCGGGATGGTATGTCGGGGGAAAACAACAGATGCGGCAGGGTTCCCTGGAACAGGTCCTGCACCTGCCACCAGGCCTGTTCTTCTGTGATCTCATGTCCACAGACCGCAAGACCGTCAAAGAACAGGTCGAAACTGACCCTCCAGCTGCCCACCTGCAACACGGTGGCGTAGCTGGCCAACACCCCTACGAGCCGGT
>VSDK01013809.1:123912-134533 GCA_009767595.1 Symbiodinium kawagutii
CACAGGGTGTCTGACAAAGCATGTCTTGCGAAGAGCATCTTACCAAGAGCGTGTTACCAATAACAATTATGATGAGCGTCTCACCCAGAGTGTCTCGCCAAGAACGTTCCACCAAGAGTGTCTCAGCAAGATTGCCGTGGAACTGCCAAGTCGAGCTGAGGTCCAGACCCTTTGGTGTCTCTGTCGCCTGGCCAAGCGGATGAAGAGTAGACTGATTCTTCGTGTGTCACCCGAAAAGTTTGGGGTACTCACAAAGTCACTGAGACACACACGCAGACACTCACAGCTCAACTGTCTTTTAGACCCTGGGGCGCTCATTATCCGGCCATGTGTAGGCTCAGATATGACAAAGAGGAGAAAGTTCAAACGCTCCTGGAAAAAAGAGAGGCGGGGTTTCAAAGGCCCACTGCCCGGACCACCTCTAGGAGGTGGTCCAGGCCCTCTAACACTGTGTCGTCCGCCTCCTCCTCGATTTCTTCAAGGATTGGGTCCTCGTCTGGGGCTTCTTCTTCCTCGGCCCCTTCTCCGTGACCCTCTTCGTCGTCCTCCGGGGCAGCCTCTACTGCTATCTTGTGTGTATAACATGCCAAGACGGCACATTGATTTAAGTTTCAAGTTTTCGAAATGCAAAAATTCATACAGCATTAGTTGAGCTTCCTGGATTATATCAAAAAATCTCAAGATGTTTGAATTTTTCCTGGATCCCTATCAATGTTTGCCAACCCCCGAACCAAAATGCTCAGCGAGCTGAACATAATGCTGCAAATGGCAAAGAACAATTTTTTTTACTGCAGCAAGAAAACCAGCTACAGGGAGAAAAGCAAACAGGTATGAACGCAATACGGGGAGGAGGGATCCAAGGGGAAGAATGATTTTCTCAAATGACATGGGACCAACGGGCGGGTGGGTGTATGCCAACAAAAGCAAAACAACACATGGTGTAAGATCACTGTCAAACAGCGCGTTGAAACCAAAACCCTAAACCCTAAAACCAAAACCCTAAAACCCTAACACCCTAAAACCAAAACCCTAAAACCCTAACACCCTAAAACCAAAACCCTAAAACCCCAAACCATTCATCACTGCGTATAGCCAGTGTTTTCGCATCTTGTCCAAGCCATCTCGACCTTGTACAACATACTCCATTGCATTGGCGCTTTATGTGGTGGGGCGAACGTTAAGGCTGGAGGGCACATGTTTAATAATCGTATTATGAATAGTGGTTTAAACTAGGGGACGATAGCCATCAATTATAAAGGATAGCCATTTATGATGGCTTGTGGTTGGTCAATGATGGTTCAAAGGGGAGAATAGCCATCAATTATCGGGGACATACCAACTATATAGTGTTTTTTCACGCCAGTTTGGGAACCCCCAAGTTATGGTCGGTTTATCACTACACATGACTAATCACCAAATCATGGGACCCAAATCAGCACTACAAATGACTAGTAAACCAACTGCAAATGACTAATCACCAAATCACTACACATGACTGGGGATACCCCTACTTGAGAAAGCACCAAATCATGGGCGGCGCGGCGGCGCCTTGTTTTGAACCGCGCTTCATGAGGGGAACGTGGGATATGTGATAAGCTACAGGGATAGACAAATATGGCTATAAGGGGACAATAAGCAACAACAATGGTTAATAATAGCTGCTTAATGTGGTTAATAATAGGGGACAACAACCAACAATAATGGGGGATATGCCAGCTATATATTATATCTCTATAGACACCAGCAAATATATCGGGAAATACTTTGTATATTCAAAATTGCCTATATTTCTATAATTTCAACTTTTTCAGTTGATAGCTACTAGATAGATAGACAAATTAAGCAAACCTATAAACCGCTGAATAAACTATGTATGTATATAGATACCAGCATGATAAATTGTAGATGTAGACATGTCTAGCCATCAAAAGTAAATGGGCAATGTGACATCACTAAAGAGCATATAGTCTTGTTCTTTCTATCAAAAAAATGATATATGAAAACACTACATGACTGAACAAACAAATCAAAAAGTGAGTGAATGCATTCAAAAACACACAAGTACATAAATTGACAAATACATCTACACATCAAAAAACATATGAATAAATCAATAAATTAATTGAGATGCGATATAACAGCATAGACTAAATATGTATATATATATAATATCAAATCATATTATACCATAAGATATACAATAACATGCGATATGAGATAAATCAATATGATGGACTGACTGCAATATGATACAGTAAAAAATGATAAAACAAATAAATAGTAATATGCGCACATATGCTCGCACAAATGCTCACCTCTAAGGGTGTTCATAAAGGTGCTTCCCCTAGCCCAAACGGGAGACATTCCAGGAGTGACAAAGCAATGAAGAAGATTTGAATCAGATAGTGAAATATCATTTATAGTGAACATTTGAATCATGATAGATCACCTGAATCTTGAAGTGTAAATCAAACAGTGAGATAAATCATGAAGTGATCAATCATGAAGAGATCAATCATTCAAATCAGTAGTGAGACATTATCACATTTTGGAGTAAATCATGAGGAGACAAAGCAATGTAGTGGGGCGCTCCAAGGTTATACAGTTATACCCCAGTGCAGGATGTGCTCTGATTACTCAATGGAAGCACATTTTTGAGGGTACTTTTGTAAGTGTATTCACTGCATCGACAGCGATTTCGCCTTCAAATTCCATCCAAAGATTGGAGTTGTCCCATAAATATGTTGGGCTAGCCTATAAATTCAACCGAAATTCTAGCCATGAAATTGGGAATCAATTCAAACCCGACAAAACGATCCTCCTTGGGGCCACCAGTTGGAGACAGGTCTGAGCACGCGGCTGGACCCGTAGCTAACTTTAAGTCGGGTAGCTGACATTGGTCTGTGGATGCGACTAATCATAAGATTTGCAGTTGCCATCTGAGCAATATAAAATGATAACTGGGAGGTCCCCTATGACTTGAGAAACCACCATATACACTATGAATGGTTGGTTTACTATTAAAAATGGTTCTTGCTTCAGCAAAACCAACTCATGCAATCTCAAGCTGCTGGGTAGTTTCATGCCGTGACTGAAGCACAGCGATCTGTAGCTATGGACAAGCTTGACACTGCTTGATGGCATCGATGATCCAATTTGGGATATTTGGCTGAAGCGATCAGCCTAGAATACCTCACTATAAGATTCATCGCAAGAGGCATAAAGGATATGAAGCAGGTATGGTTTCAAAGCTTGACTATACTCCAACACGCCGGATGACCATCGCTTAGCCATGCTCCGGAAAACATCGTAGCTCGGCCCCCCACCGAACCCATGCAATACCCGTCATGGTGCTCCAATCAGGGTCTCGTCCTGGTGTCCGTGGTGACCCTGGTGATGGAACAACACCAGGTCACCATCACAGGATATGGCTACAAGGGTCCCTTAGTGATACCCTCTGGTAAACTAACATGGCAATGGAAAATCGACCATTTTGTTAGGAAAACTAGCTATGTTAGTTTACCGGAGGGTAGCTGCCATAACTGGTTCTGACAACAAACAGGTTATAACAACCAACAATGAGTAATACCAACAATAGGTAATAAGCACTAGTCCGAAGCTAAGTTTTCTATAACATATTTTTTGCAAACTTACATAGACCCTCCGAACGGTTCATTCTGATAGAAAACCTGGGGGGTGGCTTTGCACAAGCATAAATCATTGGTCTCACTGTGGCTACTTGAAGGTCCAAAGTCAAGAGCTTAACGTGATATTGATGTTACCGATGTTTACGCATTGTCAGTGCCATTTTGTGGCCACTGTTTTCCTAGAGTATGTAGACTATCTAGACTGTCTAGACTGTCTAGACTATCTAGACTATCTAGACTGACTAACCTATCTAGACTGTCTAACCTATCTGTGCATATGTGTCTATCCATCTATCCATTCCATCCAACCCTATCTGGCCTCGCCCTGCCATTTCCTAGTTTATCCATCCATTTATCAATCTACCCATCTACCTAACCATCTATCTTCCAATCCCATCTATCCCATTCTATGCTATCCTATCCAAGCTCTCTATCATCTATCGATCCAGTGAATCCTGATTTTTTATCCTATCCAATCTATCCGATCGTATCCGATGTATCTAATCTATCTAGTCAATCCGATTTATCTGATCCATCTAATGTATCAAATTGGTTTAATCAACCTAGGATATATCTATCTATTTCTGTCCAGTCAATTTCGTCTTATTGATGGTGTCTCCATCTCTATGATTTTGGTCACTGCAAATCTGAAAGTTGGGTTCTGGGGTACACCCAAAGTCATGGGAACTTGTATAAGCATACCCCAACCTCCTTGCCCTGTCGCACTATATTCTGTGAGTAAAAAGGAAAAAACATGGAACGCCTATCAAGAAATGGTAGTTCTCCACATCTCTATCAGTTTCACTCAGGGTCCAGGGTACATCGTGCATCATCCCAGGCCATGTTTGTTGCTGGGGGTTGCCACTCCCACGGAAGCAGACTCCTGGATCGTTCGGAAAAACGTGGTGCCACCTGGGTGATGATCCCTGATGGCCAACCAATCAACTGCCCACTACTAAGCCTTAGTCAGGGGCAGCTGGGCATACAAACCAGGTCGTGAAGCAAATCCCAGAAACGATCAAAATACCGAGCTCTTGTGACCGGTTCTGACCCTGGACATCTTCGAAGACAAACTGCGGGGAGGCGCTGAGAGGAAAAGAGGCGCTGATCCCCTTGTACCACCAAGCACCCAAAGACCAACAAACAAGTGGCACCCAGACTCGATGCGTCAAATCTTGCGTCATATCTTCGATCCGACTTCATCAAACAAGCAACCAATTGGCCAAGGCAGTTTCGATGTACGTGCTTCTCTTCTCATGTGGGAGTGAGGAACCCTGAGCCATCCAAAAACCTTGATTCGGAATAGGGAAACCAACAATTTTGGGGGTGCATCATTGATAGACAAAAGCATAACATGTGCATTTAAGGAAAATAGGCATGAAACATACAACTATGTATATGGGTGTTGTTAAACAAAAATCCTTGTTCCGGGAACGGACATCTTAGCGAAACAAAGTTTTCTGTAGCGAAACTTTAGCGCGCTCCATGTTTAACTTTCGCGGGCTCTATGGACATGTCATCAGAATTCGAACTTGCAAAACCAAATTCAAGATAAACATAGTGTTGTATTGAAATGAGATACCTCCAAATCATCCCCTACTAGTGGTTCATAGTACTAACCCAACCATTTTTTGGATTTTTTGGATTTCCTATTTCGAGAAACAAATCCAAGTTGGAAAACCGCACCTTCGTTTTGTAGTTTCCATATAATATATCTACATAAGACATACAAATGATGAAAACCAAACAAACGAGCGGTAAAACAGCACATTCGTTTCCAAGATCCCAACGAGAATACCCTTGGACTCAGCACCACGAGTGTTGAGGCACCCAACATGGCACCGGGTCCACTTGGTTCCCCGGCCAATGTTTGCTGAGACCGCAGCCCTTGAGTCCAGGAGCACCGTAGTAGTATTCCATGGCCCGGTGGGACAAAAGGCTGTAGACACAAAACAAGCCTGGAGAGCTGGCAGGTGTGTAAGTACCAACCATGGTTAGTAATGGTTGATACTAATAATTAGTGTAACTATGAGTGTAACTATTCGTGTACTATAGGTTGGTACTAACCATTAGTGTAACTATTAGGAGCAATGTATGCTAACTATGGTTAGCATGATCAACGATGGTTGATATTGGTTTATAGTTGAAATATCATAGCTAATAATGATCATAATGGGCTGGTGGCTGCACCACCCCTTTGAAGTTGTGTGATTTCCAATTGTAACGTCAATAAGTATTACTACGATGAATATAATTTGATATAGCATATACCTTGAATACAACTTTAAACATAGAGTCACGGAGCAACTACCAGTCGTGGTGGACATAACATGATACTGTACTTGGATCTGTCTATTGGCCTGAGGAGTCTGAGGTACTCCTTGGAAACTCATCATAAACGTGGCCGTTGATGGAGGCTGCGGGAGATGTTGAGTGACCACATGCAAGCTGGGGCCCCAATGTTGGTGACTCAGCTTTTAACTAAGGCAACTAAATGTAACTACCAGTTATGGTAGAAATGCCATGATAGAACCATACTAGAGTGGTGAATCTTACACTGCGGCAAACGAACCTGGAAGTAGAAATTCCATTTTCTATAATTAATGGTTTTACCTTTCAAAATTGTGATTTTCAGCTTCCAGGTTAGAGACTGCCAGAGGGCAACCAACTTACATCTTGGTATCCCCACCTTGTGTTGTGCCAATTTTGGACGTGATGCCATTCATGTCTACCCTCTAACGACCAATGTTTCCTGTGTTGAGCTGCCATAGCAATGCGACAGAACGAGGACATGGAGCGTTGGTGGTCGTTGTCATTGTCATTGTAGGACCGGCCCCCGCAATTTCCGAGCTGTTAGGGACACAACCTTTTCGTAGCCGGGGAGCCGGGTTGACAAGTAGATTTCCAAACCTAGGCAGTTGGGTTCACATGCTGCAACTTTGGGAATGCTTGCCAAACAAAATGACGGGTATTTTCGGTATTTCAGCAGCAGAGTCACTTGCAAACATATAAATCATATAGATCTAATTCATCTAAAGCAGCTCAGCATGAACCCAAGAATCGTTACTGTCACCGCGCCAGCGCCTCGACTCGCCAGCCTTACTCCTGCCCCGCACGGGACCCAACTGACACCCCGAGTTTCGCCTCGCTGGAGGGTGCGGCTCTTCCGCAAGTCGCCATGGATGACAGAGTGCAGCCCCGCATCTAAATGGCGCCACCAGAACCAGGTGAAGCACAGATTGAGGCGCCAATAGCCCAGTACGTAGGAACAGTAGCACCACATGGCGAAGACCAACCTGAGGGGTGGTGGGTCCCAGCCATCCAATAAGTGATGTAATCCACATGTTTGGATAGCAATGATGGATGGTTTGATGGGAATGGGTGGGGATATATGATATATAGATTATATGATTATATGATTATATGTATATGTATATGTAAACATATATACTAGTATTTACACATGCAGTAGATGCATACATATATCACTCATGCATATATAAATACATAATGTATAAATGCTTTTAAATACTAATGGGTTTCCTTGTGTTTCCTTTTCCAAAGTTATAGATCAAGATTTGCAATAAACCACAATTTAAACACTAATGGGTTTCCTTGTGTTTCCTTTTCCAAAGTTATAGATCAAGATTTGCAATAAACCACAATGTCTGAGTTCAAGTGTTAGAGACCTGAGTAGCCCTGAAGAAAATGAGGGTCTACATTTGTTGCATCACTGGATCAACTGAAAATCCTGTACACCTTAGATTCGCCAAGTATTGCGCCCTGCCCCGTAATTTGGGGGTTTTCTGAGGGGTTGATGATGGCCAATTGGCTTTTCTTCCAATAAAGTCAGCCAAAGGTTCGGTTCCCCTGCTGATGTTTAGCATTGGGCGGGATTTTACTCAAAATGCAGACGCACAGCATACTGCGTTGATAAAGCTTAGCAGTACGTACTTCTGGTAGCTGCTAGGTAGTAGTGAGTATATTAGCTGCCGCAAAGTCTGATGTTGACTTGTTGCAAAGATCAGTAACAGGCACCATGAATTATCTGGTAATCGTCATGAGTGATCGAAAATTCGGGAGTGGACAATGATGTATTCTTTGCAAAGCAAACAACGACTGAGTACAATGAATAATCAATTGTTCGAGCAGCAATCAAACAGCTATGTGCTGGTTGCTTAAATTGGGATTCCCTACTCAGTCATTGAGAATGATGGCCAGGTTGATCCCACGCCACAGAATCAACTAGCAACATGGCTTTGACCTATCGGCAAATCTGCGGAAACAGTTTTGGTGCCACTGACACATGACCCTTCTCTCACTGGGCAACGACTCATATCTTAATCAATTTATTATGTTTTTTCAAACATGTTTCACCTGCTTTTTCATCCGAGGTTTTCAGTCAAGACTCAGCATGGCACAAGCAAACGACTCAGCTTGATAGCCCTCTGAGACCAAGGGAATCTTCGAATCCTCAGAAAGGCATCGTCGGACAATGAAGAATATCGCAGATAGACAAGGCATTGCCTGACACCCCAGGGGCTTGTTATCTATCATCATCATCAACCATCAAGGCTACAGTTTTTGTCACATTATGGTTTTCTCAACATAGGGGAACCCCAGTTATCATCCATTGTAAACTGTTAATCATTTATAGTACTAAAACCAACCATACCTTTGGGGTACCACCATGGCTTCAGAAACCACCATGTAGTGTGGGTCATCAACCAAACATCAAAAAAAAAACGGCAGGCAAACATCACAACAGCTCGACAACACCTGCAAGGTCTTGCTCCATGAGAAAGGACACCGCAGGTCTTGAACCACCCAAAAATAGCCCGGCGATATTTGGGGATGTGCCGAGCCATGACGTGGTACCCCCAAATCATCATTCATATCAATGATAATTAGTAACAAACCAACCATAACTTTGGGTATGATAACGACAGTTTGGTATGTGCCAAGCCATGACGTGGTACCCCCGGTCAACTCCAATGGTTTCCATTCGTAAAATGACACCATTTCTGCCGGGGCCCATTGGTTTGCTTGGCAACCATTTCTTGGGGTGACAAACAACGATCAGCTGCAATAAACAATCTATGTCAACGAGCCAGAGCAAAGGTAGAGACATCTGATTGGGGGTTGACCCACCCAAATGAAACAAACTAGCCAACCAATCAACCCTTGGCCAATGTTAGGGCAAAATAAAAGATGTATGAAAACACCAGCCAGTCAGCTCAGGAACAAACACCGGTGCGACCAATGCAACCGTACAACTCGTCACTATAGTCTTCCTCATCCGGGGTTAGTTGGTCTGCAAACATTACCAACAAAACGTGCAACATACTACAACACCCCGGGAAACTAAGGGCCTCCATAGCCCTCAAAAAGATATGGCACCTGAAGGTATTCGGAGGTTCCATCTCTTGCCAAGGATGCTACCTTCTTGGGACCCACGACACGAGGGGCCCCCTTCACGGTTTCCGAAACGAGGCTCGTGCAGTCGCTGCCCGAATCGTCGTTGCAAGGGCCGCCGATCCCAAAGCTGAAGCAGGGACTTGGGTGGTTGGATTAAGAGAATGTTTCCAATGAAACACGCATGATGGATGACAACTGAATGAGGACAACCGCTTGTCACACAGACTGGAAAAAAACTGAGCAAAACTGGATACACAAAAGTTATATCAAGTTATCCTGGCTGTTGCAAAGCAGCAGGTTCTCCAGTTCCCCTGGCTGTAAAAAAACAAGTCGGGGAAATGACTGAACCGGTTCACATGGTGTTGCTGCAGGAGGCCATCACAGACCAGTGTTGACCGATCAACTAAGAATTTTTATCTTGCTTCCAGGGCGGGGTCATGAGAAAACACATCGAATGCAGTACAAATTGCTTGAACATATATGAAATACATACAATCTAAAAAAAATATATATACAATAACATAGATACATTGGACAAGTAGTTTCCATAGTCTAGAAAACCATGGTTCATTTCCATATTTTACAAAACAAGCGGATCACTCAGAGATACTTCACATACCTAACAAGTAGAGTGAATCACTGAGTACATCAGAAAAAACATACATATACCACACGCAGGTGGTCAAGAAGCTTTGCAAGCATGTAGAGTTTGCTAAACGTGGTACTCACTAGGTACAGGAAAAACAATTCATTTGAGCCATGCAGCAACAATCTGAAATTGATAGCTCAATCACCCGTTTACGGATCGGTGGGTTGGCACCAGCACGAAACAAATAGTTAAATGGATCTAAATAGATAGCTACATAGATAGGTACATAGATAGCTACAGCGCTGGTTTTTGACACTGCACTGCACTGTATATGGCTGTACTATGACATCCTTCTTGTTGGCAGTGCAGCGACATCATGGGTGGTGACCAAATTTTCCACCTGGGGCCCTACTGGTGGTAACACATCTTGGCTTACCTGCAAAACACCTCCACCGGCAACTCTTCAAGGGGATGGGATCAGCATGCCTTTAGCAGCTTTGGCATTAGAGACCGCTTCACTAATTGGGATCTTTAGGGATGTCACCACAGTTGACTGGATCGATGAGAACATCTACAGGAAAACCTTGTTTGAACCACCACCTATTGATCAACCATGCCTGGGAACCTACCCACCAACATCAACATCAACCCACTCACCCGCAACATCACCCCACCCACCCACCCACCCACCCACCTCAACCAACGTTAACAAACATCAGCCAACCAACCATGATGTACACCCCAACCGGTGTAGATCTCTCATGTTCCTGCCTTCTGGACGCTGATTACTTCCGAATCCTGGGCGACGGTGCCTTCAACTGACATTGTATCTGTCTGCAAACAAGATACAATCACTATCATGTATAATGATGGTTAATTGATGGTAAATTATGCTTAGTAATTGAGACCGGTTCGATAGGCAGGGGTGGGGGGGGTTGTTGTTTAAGGGGGGGGGGTTGTTGTTAAT
>VSDK01013809.1:135012-149947 GCA_009767595.1 Symbiodinium kawagutii
ACTATCCCCTTTGACCCCCCCCCCTATTAACAACAACCCCCCCGACCCCTCTATCGAGGGGATCTGTAGTAATTATTGATGATAGGTGGTAATTGATGATAAGTCATTATAAGCACCCAGCTATAAACCATTGTAATGATAGAATCCATAAACATAGATATTTATTGTTTTTGTCCGCATAGAATCTATGTGCAACGTGTACAACCCATTGTAATGATCTGTCATATTTGAACAAAACACAGCTTTTTCTGATCTATGCCCGCACAAATCATACAAGTATCAAAGAAATCATTGATTGGTTTATTCATTGGTTTATTGACCTATGTCTATTCATCTTAATGTCATACACTACGGAAGGTAGGTGATGTCACCACTCGGGCTGTCAAAAATTAAGTGAGGATTACTCCAACACGCATACTCGTCTCACCAGGAACGCCGCCGAAACCCCGAAAGGCATCGATTTCTCCTTGAAAAAAGTGCTCGCACCAAGCCGCCATCAATTTTCCCTGAAAGGAAAATACATCACCTGATTTTTCCAATGGATTCCTCGGGATGTCCAAATGGTAGTAAGCTGGTAGTACTTGTTGAACACTCTGAGCTACGACACTGCTCACTACTCCGGGCAACTTGCTGGTGCATCCCAGCATCAACCATCAGAGCCATTGGTATTCACGATCACTGGTAGCCATCATTGCAAACCATGGAGACAGGGGACTGGTTCAAAATTGCTGCTCCAATATCAATGGAGGGATAACTATTGCTTTTCAGAAGTCTTCAATCATCATAGTTGGTGCATAGTTATCTGGTTGGTGGTTGAACCACCCCTTTAAACATACTTGTCAACCAAGCATTTGTTACAATTACATATGGGAAAATGACACATCTTAAAAACCACCAACCATGATACTATAAATGGTTCACCATCTGGCTTACCAGGAGGTTTTTGATTCAACTTAATTGTTACAAAAATAACGACAGCACCAGGGGTGCGTCTGTCAACCGAGAGACCCAATGTGCCAACATCCCGATCTTGTAGCGTTCCTCAAACGTTGCTGACGCTGCTCCGTGAACTTGCGCGGCCAAGCATCGCTTCTGATCTCGAAACGAGAATAGCTTTTGACATATGGTGGTTTTTCAAAATAATGTAATGGTACCAGCTATGTAATAATGATATCCCCAAATATAGCTAAGCTATGTAATAATGGTACCCCAATTACAAAGCACTATTTCTTTATTGCATATATAGCTGGTACCCCCAAATCATTCACCATTGAGAATGGTTAGTACAAGGTATATATGGCTATGCGTCAAAATTATA
This sequence comes from Symbiodinium kawagutii, assembly GCA_009767595.1. Lineage (NCBI taxonomy): Eukaryota > Dinophyceae > Suessiales > Symbiodiniaceae > Symbiodinium > Symbiodinium kawagutii. The sequence continues at coordinate 136,331 of VSDK01013809.1, forward strand.
CTGGTCTCTGATGACTTTGGAAATAGAAAAGTATACCCCAAAATTTGAGTAATTACTACGTCATCTCGCTCTGGTTGACAAATGGTCAATGATAGCTGGTTAATGGGTAATCCTAGGGGAGAAAAACCAACAATCATGAGGATTACCAGTTATATGTGCGGGTCAAGCAGTATATAAACAGACTAATCGGGGATAGTCACCAACAAAGGTTAATGATGGGGGAACCAGGGGTACAGGGTGAACTGACCCACAGCATCCCACAGCCATATAGCCGCAATTTGAGACTAATTAATTAATGATCAATGCATTGGAAATCCAAGCGTGAAGCTCCCATCACTGATGGTAAATTACCAGCTAGTCATTGTGAAAGTAAACATGTTTTACCTCCTTGCCCTGGACCGAAACGCTCTGTTTGTTGCTACGCAGCTTTGCGCACCGAGTGTCTAAAGTCTGGGCGGCAGGGCCAAAGGGACAATGGTGCGACAGGAAAAGCCTGGGCATGGAGTGATGAGATTATGGTATCTGGTTGGTCGCTGAACCACCATTTTTCCATTCAGCTGAGTCGGGCGACTTGCCTACACACTTAGCATGTTGAATTCGAGGATTAGGCTGTGCAACGAACATAGTCTTGGCCTATTTGCCAACCAGAGGTTCGGATATGTTTGTCACCCAACCCTTTGTTAAAAATTACACGGGAACATATGAAACCACGAACCAGTCGTAGAAGATAGTTACGTGTGTGGACTGCATGGAACCATGATAACCATGGAATCTGTTGCCACCTCAGCGCAGTCTGTAGCCGATCAAGGCAAAATCCAGTGGAAAAAAAGGAGGATGGAAACAAATGATATTGTTACTAGTGTGTTTCCTACTATTGCTTGCTGCAATTGAAACACAAGTTCAAAACTCACTGGAGGTGAAAGTCGAACGAATAAAGTGTAAGAAAGCAAAAACGAGCGGCAAGTAACTTGAGTGGGCACAAGGTGGTGCATAGTGAAATCAACACAGGGAAGGGACACAATGAATAATCATTTCTTTAGGCCATGAATTTATGCAGATTCAATCAGTTTCTTGGTCTGCCATTTTCACACTGAGCAAAAAAATTCACACCGTAAATTTTGCAAACCCGGACGTCTGGTTTGTGTGCCATGCCCATTCATTGAGCTGACAAGATCCGTAAAAAAACCAAACCGTGGCGCCAAGATGCGCCAAGCAGATCAAAAAGCGAGTGCTGTTCCATCATGTCAACACAAAGTTTTTTGACAAAACACGATGTGTGACAAAAAACATCAGCTGCAACAAAACAACCCAAACCCAACAACTATCATCCATGAAGGAGACTCAGGGTGGCAAATCTAGTTTGCCATGAATTGGACGCGTCAACGCAAATCAAACCAACCCATACATGAAACAAAAACAAATATAACTGTAAAAAACAATAACCAACATTGCAAAAGCATACAACAAAATCGGAACCACATGAGTGCCAATTCCCATCATTCACGAGCAGGGTAGTGCAAAATCATGCAAGTCGAGGGATTTTGTCGCTCCTCAATTCATCTCAATTCATTCAATTCGATGCTCCAATATGACCAGCGTGTGAGCCTGCGCAATGTCAACCAGGGATTAGTCAAACCTCCTTTATTAGCCAATCCAGTCTGGCTCCCCCAAATCTGGATTTTTCTACAAATATGGATCTTACTAAACTAATCTACCATGATTTCCTCCTAAAAAAGGCATGCCTCTCAAAAATCCCTTATTAGTGAATCCCTTCTCTGACCCTGTTGTTTTTGGGATGTTGGTTTGAAATTGCCTCCTTTTACTTTAAAAAGGGACCAGGGTGACTTCAAACTGATTGATGCAAAAAAACACATGAATTCACTCAATATTGAAATTAATCACAAATGCGTTCATTAATTATGTCACTCAATCAAATATTTTATACCGTGACACTGACCCTTGAGCTGGACTTCCTGGTTGCCAGTGATTAAGCGCGATCAAGATGCCAAAATGTTTTTTCCTCAATTGACCGATCCTTGTCTAAGATTTGTTTACTCTTTTGTTTGCTGAATATCACAAAAAGTACCCGGTTGAAAGGGTCATTGCTCCCCAATTAAGAATTCAGATTGAGACGATCACCCAATAATTTCCCATGTTTTTTGCGTATGTCTTAATCTCATGGATCTCTTCTCTACCTTCTTCCCGTTCCCATCCTTATCATCTCCATAGGAGCCGTGTAGGTTCCCATTGGTTTTGTAATTGTTCCATTGATACCAAATTGATATCCAATAGCTACGCTATCTTTTTCCGAGTGCTAAGAACCCTGAGCTCTTCACGGGCTGGTTATCTGAGCGCCAAGGAAAAATCTTATCAGGCCTTGTTGGCATCGTTGACCTCGAGGGGAGGTCTTTCATCCCTTGCCAGCAATTGCGCAATATTGGCTGCCAATGTTCGCTGGGCAGTTTGACTTGCAAGTGGTTAGTGTAGACAATAACCGGAGTAGAGGTCACAGCAACAAGTCAACATGAACTTGCAATGGGGGTTCATTGGGCGAGTGGGGCGCGTAGGGCACGCAACTTTCGTGTGCGTGCCGGAGAAGAATTTCTCAGCTGCTGCCCGACGACAAGTCAGACAGCCACGGCTACGATGCCCACAAACAGCGCCGAAGGTTGAAGCGCATGCGCGGCAATGTTTTGACGTTGCGTCGCCAAAATCCTACGAACTAACGCATTTTTGGGCCCTACTCCTACAAAGCCAATGATCGTCACAGCGCCGTGGACGAAAGCCGCGCAGCAAACGTCAACACTCTGCATCTTTTGGCGTAACCAAACTGCAGCCAAACTCCAACCTGCATGCCCGCCACAAACCTGGCCAAAACTGAATTCGAGCGCCTTCCTCGTGCTTCCACTCTCAAACAAATGGCAGCTGTGCATTGTGTGGCAGGCTTTCGTCTTTCATCACCCAAAAGCAGCATTAATGCTCTAATGCCATTCCCGTTCCTTAGTTTTTCCCTGTTGGTGTCACCAAGGAGGCAGGTCTCATGTCTCATGAGAACTTACCGCGAGCAGTGGCATAAACATGGTAAAAGAAAAACACACGAGACAACTAGTTGGCTTGATGGCGTTGAGGACATTGAAAGTCTTGATTCGAGCAACACCAACAAGGTAGTAGAAGCCTATGCCCCTGCACTAACCAACCAGCCGACCAGCCACGACTACAGCTCCAAGTAGCTCCGTGGCATCTTCTCCAATGGCACGACGGATCAGCAGCCCTCCAGGGTGCTGCGGAATGAAGGAACCGATGGCATAGACCTTCGAGGCCATGGCCGCTGCATGGGCTGAACGCCGTGCAGTGCGCAGTCCCTCCAGTTGCATTGAAAGTGATTTCTAGGCGGCATCTTCCAGAGCTGCGCATCTAAGTTCCAACTGAATTTTGCACAGAATCACATCATATGCAGCAGCATATTAGTAGCAAAATAGACAGATTCCAAATGATCTCATTTCTGAAAAGTTCGATGATATCTGACATTCACCGCCATCTTGCGCATGATCAGTAAATATATGGTGAATAATGAGCCATTTGATCCCATTTTGATCACATCTTCCCTGCCATTTTACCATAGTCGCACCAGCCCAGACCTGTCCAGCACGGCCGCGCCTGTCCAGCGATGATGGTCCAGGGAAAGCCTTGGTCATAGAGTTCGTCTTTGGTAAACCTGCACGGCGAGTGAATCGCTCGGCCCAGCATCCGCGAAAACTTCGGATGCGACGGCTGGTTGAGCCGGGAATGATGGCTAATGGATGGTTAATGATGGTTAATGATGGTTAAATGATGGTTAAATGATGGATAAATGATGGTTAAATGATGGTTAAATAATGGATAAATGATGGTTAAATGATGGATAAATGATGGTTAAATGATGGTTAAATAATGGATAAATGATGGTTAAATGATGGTTAATGATGGTTAAATGATGGTTAAATGATGGATAAATGATGGTTAAATGATGGTTAAATAATGGATAAATGATGGTTAAATGATGGTTAAATGATGGTTAAATGATGAGGTTTCAATATGGCTGTGGGTTCACCCGAGACGGCCCCCTGGTCCATCATTGGTTCGCGTGTTGGTGATTGTCTCGAATGAAAGTTGGTCAACTGCTTCAGACATAGCCATATTCTGATGGGTTGAGTCCCAGCAGCGCAGGCAATCATGACCCAGCAGGATCATAGGTGACCCACCAGGTCACAGCCAGATGATTTCCACCATGAGCCCCCAGTTCACCATCATTTCTATAGGTTATAACCTATATTTTGGAGGGTAAAACCCTACCTTTTTAGGGTTTGGGGGCTCATGGCATGGATTGGTGTTCCTCAACCTGTCGAAGGTCCAACCCCTACGACCCTTGGCAGCGTTCAGCATGCGCAGCGCGCCATGCCAGCTGCGGGCGTTTTGCTGCTTGGAACAGTCCCTCTCTGCGCAAGCAGTTACCATGAAATAAGGGTCAAACATAGGGATTTTAGTGGTTAATAATAGGGAATAACCAACAGAATAGGATTATAATGGTTAATAATAGAGATTTACCAACAATACAAGGGAATCAAAACCATGAAATAGTAGGTAACCAGCCCCAGTTACAACGAGCTGGTAGAAACCAGAACTGGTTACCAGCCCCTATTTCATGGTGACTGGAAGCTTAGGAAATCCTACATCCCAAGTTTTGTTGCAACTTGGAAGTTGACTTCTGGAGCCTTTTGGAACTCCTTCAAGACGAACTGTGGTGGATCCCACTGTACCTTGGATGAATGACAACCCTGTCCCAAGGGTGGACCTTCTGCATGGTTCGGCGGCATCCATGGCGAGCCGGGCGCTTGGAAAGCAGGTCAGTTGAAGCTTGCAGCAATGTAGGCGCGCTTAAGCCCGACTGGTGCAACCAACAGCCGCCATTTCTTGTTTGCGGCAGCTCCTTCGCTGATTTGCATTTGTGGCTAATGCTGTTTCAATCGTGTTTCAAGTACGTAGTGCGGTAGAATCTGGTTTGACGCCATTCAAGCATTACATAGACGGGGGTTGGAAGCACCATTCCTGTTTGTAAACCATCATAGGTTCTGTCGTCCATACTGGAGCTGTCATTTCAGAGAACAATGTAAACTTTAAGACTGCTGACTGGACAAATATCCCATGATATCCCATGGTTGATATGATTCCACTGAAAGATGAAACACGGCGGATCGACAGCAACCAGTTTCACTGGCTTTGTCCCGTGGATGTCGCTGAACAACTGGCAGAATTTGGTGGCTAGAAGTACAGTACGGAGTCTCCGTTGCAACATCATGGTTCTTCATAGTCCACCGGCTTTCGCAATAACTTCCCAAGCGAACATGTTGATTTGACTATACCACCATATGATTGACTACTGTATTCGTAACCACCATGAAAAAATATTAAGTATCATTTCTCAGAAAGCATCGTTAGGCATGGCTAAGTGCCATCGAGCATGTTTCAGGATCATCAAATATCATTAGGTATCATCATTGTCACAATTGTAATCATGAAAATCATCAAATATCATCAAATATCATCAAATATCATTATCATCATCAAGTATAATCAAGTATTTTCCTCCTCATCATCATCCTCATCATCCTCATCATCCTGATCATCCTCATCATCATTGCTTCTCATTGCTGATCTTCGTGACGATCCATCGAAGCCGTTGCGGGGAACCCTTCCACCACCGCGGGGGACAGGCACTGGTCGTCAGGCCCTTGCACCTCAAAGGCCGGGCGGATGCGGCACGGCGGCACGGCGGCAGGAGTGACTGTGTTTTGTGGTAGTCACTAGTTGAGGGTTTCGCAAAATGGGGAGCCCAAACAATGGTTGCTTCATCAATGTATTCGTTGAATAGTGGATGATAACTGGGCGTATCCCTATGACTTGAGAAACTAGCAGTTGAATAGTGACTATAGATATGCTTGGTTAGTAGTGATTAATCCGATGATCATATACATCATATAGTCATGTTTGGGACAGGTATAGTTAGTAGTGACTAAGCATGGTTCGTAATGATGATTACCCAAATGTGCTTGAACATGACTAATCATCGTAAGTATGGTAACTAATTATGCTTGATGTGGTCAGATTTAATAGTGCTTGGCCTAGGCGTCCAACCACTGACTTACCGCTGACCGCATGGGACACCAGCGGCGTTTTCCTCCTGCTATCGGACGCGCCATCGTAGCTAATTGATCGAAATCGGTATATTTTGTTCGGGATATGATAGCTACAGTTGACACTGACAAACAAAATGATTCTCCATGGACTATTTTCAAATATTGCAGTTATACTAGTTGACAATGATGGTTCGTACTTCACAATGATGGATTTATAGACGTTCATAGCTATGAGTATTATGGGCTGATGTTTTTTGGCTAACAGTTCATACTTGCTGCAGCAAACACCTAACAATGATGGCTGATAATTGACCATCCATGCGGGTCCTAGTCCCTGCGTTCAAAGTGAAACTCCACGGCTCGAATGTGCTGCCATGATCACACTGAGACCGCAAGACAAATTGCACCAAACCAAATCATCACATGGCCAGGTCGCAGTTTCATGATTGCCCTGACTGTAAAACGGCCAGAATCACCAGTTACGACATCACAAGCATACTCAGCATACTCTACATGTTGACGGCCAAAAAATCAACATTCACAAATTGTGCTTTCTCCAAAAGTGGATACCCACAAATCATCCAGTTTGAGTCAGAAACTCTCCAGGTTGGCTTAGTAAACCAAAATGGCTGATAATTTTGGACCCACTCAAAATGTGGTTTAATCAGTTTCAGTGATCAACTCGAGCCTCAAATCATCCAGTTTTAGATTGTTTCAGTCAGTTCGAGTCAGTTTTAGTGATAAACTCCAGATTCCTTCCATGTTGGGCCCAGGTTTCAGAAACTCTCGGCCCTGAGGGGGGGAACTGTCCGCTCTTCATCCAATGGGCATTCCACTTCTTCAGCGCCACCGGCCCACCATCCTCTATGAAACCTACAAAGTGGCCCCCCAACCACTTATAAGTTGGTTTATAACTTGTCTATCTGGGGTTAACTATCAGTTATAGGGGTTATAACCCAAGTTATAAGTGGTTGGGGGCCCACCTTGTAGTGATAGCCATGACTTTACGTAGCTACAATCAACCAATACAGCTACCAGGGGGGGCCCAAAACCCTAAGAAAGACAGGTGTTTGGCCCGGTTATAAGCTGCAAAAATGATGGTTGCTGGGGCCCATGGTAGTTGATGGCTAGCATAGTTATGGTATCATAACATGATAATTTGATATCTAGCCATTGGAGTGGTAGCATATCATTTTTGCTTTGGAAGAACAGCAATTCACCCCCTATGTTACCTTAAATAACCACCTTGGCCTTTTTCATCAATATTTCTCCCATAATTGAATTCAAACATTAATTGACAAATTTGATTTATTATGGTTGGAAACCTTGGACTGTCTGGCAAGTATCTGGCGCTCGAAAAAAAATAGCACGACTGCGCGATGGTTTTGCGGTTCAAAAATGATGGGTTCCACATGGCTATGGGTCCCTCTACCCCTGGTGTTCCACAATCCCTATCATTGTTTGTCACCACAACCCATGCAATTGATCTGGTTGGTGATTTCACCACCTATGAACATATTAGTCAACCAACCATTTGTTAATTCTAGGGAAAATCATCAAAATGTCAATCAAACCACCAGGTGAACTGCTTGACCCAGCAACATCAAGTTCTATGAATGGTGTCCCCCAGGTACCAGGAGCCGCCAGGTGGTTGTCCATCTCCGAGCCGAGGCGATGACATGTTGCTAATGGCACGCTGTGCCCAAGGATTCTGAGGCCTCAAGCCGCTGGTGGAAGGGTTGGCCCAGCCTGGTGGTGACACTTGCCATGGATGGCTGGTACGTGTTCATCATGGTGAATGGTCAATGCGTGATAACAATGCTCATATGAAAATATATCCATATAGTAGAAACTAAGCATTATTATAAAGCATTCACAAGCCATCAAACATCAGCTGATTGGATGAACGAGGTATTATTGTTTGGATCATCTGCCAGTCATCAACCTTTTCGGTGCTACCTACTGGTTTTGCGCACATGCGACACTCACTGTTCAAGTTTGCCACCATTCCTGAGATGATCAGATTCACGAGTTCATAGGCCAACACTCGGGGGCTTTGCAACAGCATGACCGACTGACTTGGAACCAATCTCAGATCATTCCAAGTTCCCAAAGCCATGGAAACCTGCGGTCCCCACAGCCGTCCTCTTTCGCCAAGAAGCACAAAGTTGGGGTCAAAGCTCCAAAATTCTGAAGGCGGGCCCACCAACTGGCTAGGCGCGAAATGGAGAGAATTCCTCTGCTTGGGGTGATCGCCTGTTGAAATCCTTCATGAAGCAATAGCTGCTTCATGCACAAGCCATCACTCATCTATCTATACATCTATTTATCTATCTACCTATCGTTCGATCCATCAATCGATCTATCTATCTATCTATCGATCGATCGATCTATCTATCTATTTATCTATCTGTCTATCTACTGATGCAAATTGCAAAACAACAGGTGCCCCAGAATTAAAGCAAAGGGAACAACATCAATTGTACGAAACACATAGAGAAACTACATATCATTGGTATTCCAAAATAGTCAACAATGTCCATAATCATGAACATCTATGAGAGGTATAGCCGTTCAAGGCTAAATAGCCCACGAGGGCCAAGCATAGATCGTCAACAATGGGGGTTTCATTCTTGATAACGCTGAAGCCAATGCAAAAACACAGAGGTGCTGGAAACGATATGCGTTTTCATTTGACTCAACGATTTTCCACGATTTTCCCGTGATTTTCCCGTGATTTTCCCATGAAAACCACGTGAAAAAAACATGGCACTTGCACCGGTGTCGATCGCGCACTGCGGATGCCCCAAACGACCTGAGGGTCGCGGTTACGCTGCGGGTCTGTGACTTCGCCACGTGATCGGCCCCTTAAACGGTTAGTCCTGGGTACCCCTGGCGAAGCTCATCCCTTTCCAACCAGCGATGACAAAAATCAAGAGCCACGACCATCAGCTAAGTATCATCAGTACCAATGGCTAAGTATCACCAGTGGGATGATACTAGTTGCTATCAAGTATCATCAGCTAAGTCCACGAACTATCAGCAAGTATCATCCCACTCATTACTCATCACCAGGATGACCAAGGATGACCAATGGCTCTTATGCTGTGCGTGCGCCAATGCTGCCATAGCATACCTCCCAAGTGCCAAAAACTTGAGGGAAAGGCTGAGAACAACCCAGCATCTGGATGCATCTCAGTTGGATGTATTGTGGGTGTTCTATGCTTGGTTGTTGAATACATTCATAGAATCTCGGTTTGTATACAGACCTAAGTTTGTACATAGCTGTGAGTCAAGTTGCTTGCTATCCCAAATATAGTGAATCATGAACCAATAATACAGTAATCGTTGTTCACCAAACTCAACCATACATTAATACAACTGAATTTTGTACATGGTGGTTTCTCAAAATAGCGGTCCCTCCAATTCATCTAGTTTATTAATCATGTATGGTAATAAACCAACCATTTTTGCGGGTACCCCTATTTTGAGAAACGCCCATATAGTAGTTGTCTGGTTATGAGTTTGTTGGTGATTATCCCCTATTAAACCCTCTTACTACGCATTATAATCCCATTGCTATTCCCTAAAGCCACATCTATGAGTTCTTTGTTGGCTGTTGTAAACCATCATCCCCCATACAACCATTATTGATCATAGGCTTGGAGGTTACCAACCATGATAATCTCCGATATTACTTATAAGCATTACAATCCCCTATAAAACCTTTATTCAACATAGTTAACCCTAGAAAATCCCTTGGGTTTCCCTCCCATTAACCATTACAATCTCCTGTAGAACCCAAAAATAGGATAGGGCCATTCTTAATCCCCTATAAAAGCATTGTAATCCCCCATAAACCCATCATTAATAGGATTGTCAACGTTTAATCCCCTATACAGCCCCCTATAAAACCATCACTCATAGGCATAGGATTATCATTGTTTCATCCCCAGGATAATCCCCAAAAATAGACCTATAAACCATTGTATTCCCCTATTCCCCCAAAAAAACATGCTCCCTTTATAACCTGGTGGCTTATAGTTCCCCTGCTAGAACTTGATTTTCTACTGGGTATAGGGTAAATCAATCATATCCCAAAAAGACTAAAAACCTAAGAATTCGTGGGTATAAGCCATCCACAGCCATCCAGATAACCATTAAATGGTTTTAATGGTTATATAATATAAAAATAGACCTATAAACCATTATATTCCTATAAACCCATTATATTCCCCCAGACCCGTCCCTTTATAACCATTCATCATTGGCTTGGATCCATCGCTTCCACAGGCGCAGCCCCTCCACGGTCGGTTCCAGCCGCGTTCCTGGATCCAAGGCACCGTGACGTCCACGGGACTGGGAACGGTCTGCGTCACCAACTGCCCCAGATCCCCTGGCGCAGCGACGGTGGCGCAGGGTGAAGGCCGCTGGGTTGATGAAGAAGTGATGCTTGGTGAGTTGATGCTTGATGATGATGAGTTAAGTTGATGGTTGATGGTGATGGTTAGTTGATGATTGATGATGATGCTTGGTTGATGGTTCTGTTTAAATGGTGGTTGATGATGATGATGATGATGATGCTTCATTGATACATAATACAGGTGGTGGATTGATGGTTTGTTCATGGCTGATAATGATGGTTGATGGTTGCTAATTGATGCTTAATGGTTGATAATTGATGATGGAAAAAAAAACAAACATTGGTGAAGTGATGGTTGGTTGATGGTAAGTCAGTGGCTTAATGGTGGTTGGTTGATGGTTCATGTTGGTTAGTTGATGGTAGATTAGCTAGTCATGGTGGTTAGTTGATGGATAATTTTGGTTGATTCATGGCTATAATGATGATGAACAGTGGTATTACAATGTTTGATTTAGCCTTGGTTTAATTGTACTTGATGATCAATTTTGGGCAAAACACAATTAATCAATGGTGCTGAGTGTCGGTTCATTGTGGTGACTGATAGCCCATTGCCACAAATGCTGCGTGAGTAATGATGACTAATTCGCAACTGGTTCATCAATTGCAGCTAGTCCCTCTGAGTGATCGGAGAATGAGGGTTACTAATGGATAATCGTGGTGAACAGTGGTTCGTCACGCTTCACAATGATTGTTCATGGCAAATCATGGGTGGAAGTTATGATTGATTATGGTCAATTGATGGTTACGTGATGGTCTAAGTGAAGGTTGATGACGGTTCATTGTGGTTATCATTAATTGACGGTCAATTTCCTAAATATTGAGGGTTAGCCTCTCGTAAACTAACTTGGTTGCGTGGAAAATCCACCATTTTATAGTTGTTTCATTTAGCATGATATTCCCTAGTGCTGTTGGTTGTTATCACCTGTTCACCATTATCAACCATGATCTTCGCTCCTTTAACCATCATTAACCATCATTAATCGTAGTTAATCCTACCATCAGCATGTTCAACCATCACTCACCCTCATGAAGCATGGCATTCCCTCGTATTGTTGCTTATTCAGAAGCCATGATATCTAGTTTAACCATCACTAACCATGACTTATCCTACCAGCATGTGAAACCATGAAGCTAACATCGTGGTCCATCATGGCAGCCACGATGTTTCGACATGGCCAGCGCCCCGGCAACGATGAAAAACACGACGCCTGCCTTGCAGGCGACGCGGTACGACCGTATCCAGGCGGCGAGACAAGGCATACCTCGGAGGTGACGAAGGGTGTCTGAAGATGAAGCATCCAAGGGGTTCATCACAAGCATCAATGATGGTTCATGGGTCACTGATGGTGGTTTATAGTGGGATTCAAGGCTTATAACCATCTATATATGATGGTTAATTTATAGGGTTAATGGTGGCTCATGGGCTAATAATGGTGTTTTATAATGGGATTTATACTGGTATAACCATGCAGAAACATTAATTAATGATAGAAAATGTAAGGCAAAATAATGGGGGATAAAAAGCTACGACAGGGAAAACAATGGATAATGCTGGTACACCAGGACATATATGTTCCCGGTTCCCGGTTCGCTAGCCCCCCCCCCTCCCCCCCCCTGGTATGGTCCCTCCCCTCCCCCCAATTAGTCTTACTTGTAGCCTTGCATTCGCATGCTATTTGCAGCATTTGGAAGCTTTAGCCTCCCATTCGTACGCTATTTGGAGGATTTAGAAGCTTCTGTCTCCCATTTGCACACTATTTGCAGCATTTGGCAGCTTGCCGTACTGTATGTAGACTTCTGTACGGCCTACATCTACTTATATGCCAATGATATAGGCCCTGCACACTATTTATTTGTTACCCATATGCTACTTTAATCTATATAATCTAAATGCACCGAGTACCTACATACTACCCATATACTACCTATCTACTACCTTGGTCACCTTTATAATAGCTACACGTTGCCTCTATATACTACTCGAATACTACCTATATGCCACCTATTTACTACCTGTTTACTACCTATTTGCTACCTACATTCTTCTTTTACACTACCTATATGCTGCTTATTTACTATCTGTACATTGCCTATTTACTACCTACATACTTCCCTATATGCTGCCTGTATACTGCCTAGACACTACCCATATCTTACCTATATGGCACCTGTTTACTTGCTGTTTACTACGTACCTACATGCTTCTTTTGCACCACCTATGTGCTACCTAAATCATACTTATGGACTACCTATATACTACATGTATGCTACCTACTTACTACTTGTTTACTATCTATCTACTACCTACATGCTTCCTTTACACTACCGATATGCTACCTAAATGCTACCCATACACTACCTATATACTACCTATATGCCACCTATTTACTACCTGTTTACTACCTATTTGCTACCTACATTCTTCTTTTACACTACCTATATGCTGCTTATTTACTATCTGTACATTGCCTATTTGCTACCTACATACTTCTTTTACACTACCTATATGCTACCTACATACTACCTGTAGACTACCTATATACTACCTATATGCCACCTATTTACTACCTGTCTACCACTTATTTACCTACATGCTTCATTTACACTACCTATATGCTGCCTATATACTACCTAGACACTACCTATATCTTACCTATATGGCACCTGTTTACGTGCTGTTTACTACCCATTTGCTACCTACATACTTCTTTCACACTACCTATATGCTACCTATATACAACTTATCTACTCCCTACATGCCGCCTGTTTACTATCTATTTCATACTACACACTTCCTTTACACTACCGATATGCTACCTAACACTATCAGATACTGCCCATGTATCTACACAGTATACATTCATGCTATTTGTACACTACCCAATTACCATTATACTACTAACAAGCTACCCACTCCCCAACCAAACCACCACAATGAACCACAACCACACCACACCACAGGGGGAGGGGGGGTACACCAGGTACCATGACCATGGGTGGGGGGAGGGGGGGGGGCGGCCC
>VSDK01013809.1:149957-179957 GCA_009767595.1 Symbiodinium kawagutii
GGGGGGGGGGGACCCAGAACCTGGAACATATATGGTGGTTTATAATGGGATTTGTAGGGTTTCAACCATAAATGAGCATTAATAATTAGGCAATTAATGATGGTTGATGTAAGCATTCATGATGGTTAATGGGTTAATGATGGTTAACCGCAACATTGATTGGAATGGATATATTGATCAATGATTAATAGGGAAATATAATGGTTAACGCCTATAAGGCTATGGGTCAATATTAACCAATCAACGGGGGAGAATCAGCAACAACAGGGACAACAATGGTTATTGATGGTACACCAGGATATATATCATAGTTTACAATGGGATTTGTAGGGGGTTAACCATGAATAACCATTCGTAATGGTCAATGTGCGCAATAATAATGGTTGGGTACAATAAATAGAGGTTACCAAGACAAAAAAAGAACATGTTGGTTATAAGGATGATAATGATTAGTCATAGGGGATAATAGCCATCAATTATAGGTGATATAATATACCAACTTTTTGCGGGTTTCTCGGGCCAGTTTGGGAACCCCTAAGTTCTGGTTGGTCTATTGCCAAATTACATCAATAGTCAAATTGAGGTGCTGTCACCGCATATCATTCTCTGCAAAGCCTGCATTCTCCAAACGGCAAAATGCCATGAACAATGCCATGAAAACCATCATCTGCTAGTATTGTTGCTTTTCTTGCATAGCTAACCACTAAGAATGCTTCATAACCATTATCATCCATTATCATTTGTTATGGAACTTGTGATAAGTGAGCTATAACTGATGACCATACCTAGTTGGAGTTCACAAATAACCGATCACCATGTCTCAGGAACAAAATCCATGGTTACTCCTACTATTTGGGTGTTTCTCAAAATAGGGGACCCCCCAAATCATCTCATATTAACCATTAATTATACTAGTAAACCAACCATTTTTGGTGGGCCCCTATTTTGAGAAACCACCATTTCTTAGCTTGTTAGTGATCAGTTCACAAGTCAGCCACAAATCATCCAACGCTGAGGCTCCTAAATTCTCGCGTTCCGCCAAGGAGCGAGTCAGATCCCAGTCGCTTCCAGCCCGACTTCTCACATTGGTAGCCGGTCTCCTGGCGCCCAGGTTTCCTTCATGTATAGTTTTTCAGCGCCTACCGTTGTGGTCATTGATTTTCCGTGGGTCTCCCAGAATTTATGGGAAAATCGAAGTTGGAAACCCCCAACGTCGACGCCACAAGAGTTTCCAGAGTTTCCAACCCCAGATCTTCCCAAAAACCAACCCAGTGATCTCTGGAAGAACTATACAATGAAGTGGAAGGGCCGGACAAAGGTAATGTTGGTTTCTGATTAGTATCTACCTGTTGGTTTCATCTATTTTCATTACTTTAGGGGGGGTTACACTAATCAGAAACCAACATTATAGTTTCTGAGCATGCTCTTGAAAGTGAGCATGATGTTGGAAGAAATCTTTGAATGTGTAGCAAGCACATGCACATGCTTATGAGCCAATTGGTACTGTGCTCTATATCCATTTGTCGGGACAACCTGGTCGATCTAATCAAACCTGATCTAATCCGATCTCAGTAAGAGTCCAGGAAGATTATCTGTTTATCTAGCTGAGCTATCTACTAAATGTATATGAGTATACGTTTGAATGTACTTTGTCTATCGGTCTACCCTACTTACCTATCCGCCAACAAGACCTATATACGATATGAAAGATTCTATCTGTGATTCAACGACGCCAATGCCAAACAAAACTGCAATATATCTATTTCTGCAATCTAAATGTCTATTCTATCTAAGGCCTCAAATCCATCCAATCTATCGAATCTATCATCAAATGAATAGATTTAAGTATCAATCCGATCCGATGAAAATCGATCAGATCCAACCCAACGCAATGCATCTATCTACCTCTGTGTACTTAAGTAAAGTCCATGACTTTTGCAAACTGGGTGGCTTGACCCATCTGCAACTACTGTTTATGGTCATGTCCCACAAGTGCCGATCATTCACCACTATCAACAGTACAATTTGGGCATAGTTGGTTACCCATACAAGGTGAGGTCCCCTAGACATACGTTGGTTAGCCACTGAAGTATAGTTGTACCTACCATGACGGGTATTTGCCCTAGTTATAAAACAAGTTAGCTCATTGTGGGCCACCTTGGTAAGGATATAGCTACCATGACTGGTAAGTTGCCCTTGTAACCAACTTCACTCACGTTTGGGGGTCCACCAAAGGTACCAGACCGTTGTCATGGACTCCAAACGTCACGAACCGTTTCTCCCGTTTCTCCTTGAAACAAAGCACATGGAGCTCGCACTGCTGCGCCTGCGCTAGTGCGGCTGGGAACGGTGCACTTCATGGTGGCGAATGGTGGGTTAATCGCTTTGCACAACGGTGTACAGATTGTGAATGAGTGTGAATACTGGTCCATAATATCATCTACTTAGTGGATGGAAGATAGTGATGGATGTTTTGATTCTACTTGGCTAATAGATGGTCAACCAGTGTCTCTAGTGGGCGATTTCCCGTTTGCAGCACGGGACCCCACCTCGGTACTGTTTCCCGCCTGGGAACAGGGGCGATCGGACAGGATCCGTTGGTTGGGTAACGGACAGCGGCTCTGAAGTTTCCACCGGACGTGTCTTCAGCTACTTAGCTATTTAGGTTTGTTGGATTCAGCTGTAGTGGTTGATTTAGTGGTTAATAGTGGTCAACTTAATGGTTTAATTATGATGGTTAATAGTGGTTAATAGGAGATATTTTTTGAATCAAAATTCAACCCGTGTATCTGTGTAAAGACATACATACCCTGTGTTCGCATGTACACATGTATATTAATTGATAAATCAATGTGCAAATGCATACAGGGTACATGACAATAATGCAGCTGAAAACATGTGCACATAGACAAATGCCCATACATGCATGTGTTCAATCTATATAGGTTTGCTTTAATACAAATGCAATCTACATAGACATACATAGACATAGACTACTGTATATTATAAGCTCCATAGGCATAAACATATGTAGACTATAAGCTATATAGTCTATTAAAAAATATATTCCATCTATGGAATATATTCGAACTAAATCTTTATATCTTTATAAATACCCTCTCGCAATCCCTGACCTGGCAATGGATAAACTGACCATATTCTATCACGTGAAACCCTGGGTTACACCAATAAATGGTGCATTGTCCGTTGCTAGGTTAGGGACTACCAAAGGGTATCTACCAAACACTTTAGCGCGTTGACTCGACCCTTCATCTGGCACCATCACAGCCATCCACGAGGTCTGGGTCTGGGTACTGCATCCGGCACTGAGCCAGCGGTCTGAAGAGATTTTTAATCGCTGTCACGAGTTGAAATCATCGGTTGATGGTTCAGATCGAGGGTTGATGAAAACTGTGAATGATCATAGAGAAACAAATGATGCTCAAGATATGATAACTGTTGATGATCATGGATGATCATGGATGATGATGGCTAACAATGAGGATGAATAATGATTATCATTGATCATCATTATCAACCCTCATTATGATATTATGATTGACCAGGAGTAGTATTAATCCATTATCCATCACAATCCACTATCAACAATCATGGCTAGTAATCATGATGGCGAATAATGATGGTAGATACTTCACGTGGATCGCGTCTGGCCATAAAGCGTGTTTTAATCGCACGGCCGCCGTGCAGCAGCATCCCAAGAAGCCGTAACATCAACTTGCACAGGGTCCAGTGGTTGATTTAATCATAGGAAAGGTATCAACCATAGATAATTAGCGACCATAGACCATAGATAGTATCTAGGAACTGCACATGTTTATGAAATATAGTGTATGCATATATGTATACATACATATGTACACATATATGGGTGTTTCTCAAAATAGGGGTACCCCTAAATCATCCAGTTTATTAATCACTTATAGCAATAAACCAACCATTTTTTGGGCTCCCTATTTTGAGAAACACCCATATGCTTGATGATCAGGCTTTATTGCAACAAAGCATGTGCTGTCAACAAGTACGAACCGTAGCTCGCCCAATAGGCCGCCACGGGACCGCTGTGAAGGACTCAATGGCGATGTAAACATATGGCGAGCTGGGTCAAGCAGTTAACCAACCATCAGTTTCAGCTCCAGCCAGGGGGAAGCAGGTTTTGCCAGAGGGGGTGGTAGAAATCACCCCAGTTACACGGCTATGGGTCAAGCTCTTAACCATCAACTTTATGGCTTCTAATAACCAACAATTTCATAGGGAAAACCATGGTTAATGATGGGAACCAGGGGGACTAAGGGTTTCGACCCACTGACATATTGTGAACGGCTAGCCATTTGTTGGATGGTTAGTCATGACCCAGTGGAGCCACGTTGACGAGCCAATTTGGTGCAGTCTTTTGTTTAAGTGTCTGTCTGGTTGACCAAGATGTTCCTGAACATTGCACTGGGACGGAACTCATGTGGCACTCCATCGTGATTTCCAAGGAACATCGGGGACCATCGATAAGGGGACCTCCATGGTTGCTCAGGACAAACTTTAGTGTGCTTTGCTGCTATCGATCTCAAATGGCCAAGAAGAACATGATAGAACATGTCTGTATGTGGTACCCGACCCGCGCCTGTTTAGAAAAGGGCCCGCTGGCAGTAAATGCTTGTGCTTGCCAGAAGTTCACTGCTTCTACCTGAATCTCAGCTCAGACCAATCCGCTGATTAGGAAGCTGAAGACCCACATCGCCGGGGTCACTATGGGTCATAAGCAACCATTCCCTGGGTTGATGCAAACCATATGGATTTGGGTGATTGTCAATAATAGTTCCAAAAATGGTGGTTTCTTAAAATAGGGAGCCCCAAAAATGGCTGGTTTATTACTATAAATGACTAGTAATGGATGATTTAGGGGTACCCCTATTTTGAGAAACACCCAAATGAGTAGGTAAACATCCGAACAGCCATTGTTTGGTCATGGGATGTTCACCCGTGACCAAAAACCCTGCCGGCATGTGATGTTCACCAGCGGTACATGGGGCCCCTGACCGGCAGGATCCCATGGGCATATTTATATACCACCTACAGCTCCACAGAGTATCCCACTCACTGCGGTTGCATGGCTTCGATACTGATCATCCCAGCTGTGTAGATTTACGTGGTATGTTGGATGACTGGTTGGTGGTTTCAACCCCTACTACGAAAGATATTAGTCAATCAACCAGTGGCATTTATAGAGAAAATAACACATGTTCACAACCACTGACCAAATGATATGTTCTCCTTTGATTATCTGCACGCACGGCCTCCACATTGTTTCGGCAGGTGGTAAAGTTAGGATAGGCCTTGCCCATCTTCCAACTCATCAACCCCAAACCATATTCAAGCCACCAACTATCTCATAAAATGAAAAACCATAGGGGGGACCCCACACTTTAACAATATCCGACCAAAAATGGTCAAAATCATCTTTTCAACAAGTCCCCGAACAGTAAAGGGTGGCATAAAATGGTCATTGAAAATGATTAGATCATATATGTTTATAATTTAATCATTTTAAGTATATACCTCAACTTAGGGAAGAACATACAGAAAAAACGAATTCACCTGTGCCGACCAAGGGGTACAAAGATAGTGTCGCTTAGAACGAGAATTCCTTTGATTTTGATTTGCTGTTCATCTATTGCTACAACTGCTACAACAGAAACTAATTAAGCGCTTATGGCGATTGAAAAGCAAGTGTTCCATCACAAACGCCAATTCATGCGAAGATTTCCTTTCAATATATTCTAATCTATGTCTATTCCTAAGTATATTATAATGCCAAATCTTGATGTTCCAAAAATTGAACCCATCCATGTAAAACAGTATGAATTCAAACAATCCCCATACCAACAAGCCGACAAACTGCCGTTCAGGAGCATTATTGTCAGTGCCAGTGGGAAGAGGGTATTTTAATTCAAAACTTAGTGCTAAAGATATACCGTGGATGCTTTGAGAGAATATACATTGTCAGTCCAACGGCACACGTAGACGAAGCATACAAGGAAATCAAAAAATACCTTGAGAAAGAGTTGAAAGTAGATAATAAGAAAGAGCAATACCTATATGACGAATACGACCCAGAAGCCTTGGAACGCACAATAGACACCCAGCATAAAGTGATAGAATACCAGAAGAAGAGCAAAATTACCCAACTATTTAGTTGCTTATTGATTATAGATGATTAAAGTTTTTCAAGTATAACAAGGTTACTAATGATCAATTCAACCAGACAACTATACTGGGATATTTTGAAAGCAGAATAAGGAATCACAAAGAACAGGATAGGACAGTCAAAAGGAAAATACCAAAAGATGGATATGTAAATGCTCAATGGTTTTGGATGATATAATTAATCATTGTAATTGCTGTGGGTGTGGCTTTCATATTGATATTAAAGGTGGTAATGTGATGAGTAATATAACTTGTCAAAGAAAGGACAATGAACTTACCCATACATTGGATAGTATAATGCCATATTGTAAGTTATGTAATTGTAGTTGTAAATGATAAGTATGAAGAGAAGAAAATGAGAATAAGATGAATGATATAGATAAAATAAATGAGAAGCACCTTGCCCAACTGTTGAAAAAAATATCATTCCATATTTTGGCATAACATGGTTCTTTAGAGGAGCAACTGTAGTAATATACTTATGTCATCATATAATCTAAGAGACAAACCATGCCCATCTTTCAACTCATGTATCTATTCCCCAAAATCATTGTTTATGCCACCCTCTACTTTTGGGGGACTTGTGGAAAAGATGATTTTGACCATTTTTGGTTGGATATTGTTCAAGTGTGGGGTCCCCCCTATGGTCTTTCATTTTATGAGATAGTTGGTGGCTTCAATATGGTTTGGGGTTGATGAGTTGGAAGATGGGCAAGGCCTATCCTAACTGGTAAAGCCAATGAAGGAAGGCCAATGTCATCTGGACCGGCCCCAGTGAAGCTTCTGGAAAATGGCACTTGAAAACGAACAAAAATAAGAAGTTTATAATGATCAGAACGAGCTATGATAAACAATCATTCACAACAATCATAACCTCATGATTCATGACTGTAAAATATTTACCGTTCGAAACAAGCAAAGTGTTTACTCCAACGGCAATCCACCGTCACCACTCTGGCAGTCGTTGAACCATTGGTGAAGCCTGCAGGAGTCAACTCTCACAGTCTTACAGCTGATAGAACACTATTTTTGCTGCTAGAAATGCTATGCTAGCAGTGAAAGTCTTGTACCAGCAACTGCTATGCTAGCACTAAAGTTCCATGCTTGGTTGGGTACCAGTGCGGAGCGGAAAAAACTCATTGTGAATAATCAATGTGACTTGTAGACTCACCCCGTGTTGCCATGTTCCATTCTTCGCTGGCTGAAAATGAAATTGACCCAAACAAATATACCTACAATGAAGTATCATCTAGCATGGTACACTGTCTGCAAAACTAAGCTGGATGTTAAGAATTGTATTTTGTTCATAGGCAAACCATCTATCTATCCATCTACTGTATCTATCCATCTACTGTATCTATCGATCTACTGTATCTATCGATCTACTGTATCTATCGATCTATCTATCCATCTATCTCAAGTAAAGTACATGCTCGATTTTCCACCCAAGCATGTTAGCCCCCCCAGCTCGCCCCCTCCAGGATGTCCGACCGTGCCGGTCTCCCACTTCTCAATGACCAGAGGTCTCAAGCCAGAGACCTCTGAAGGAAACTCCCAGCACCATGGATCCATCATGGAAATCCCCAGCTACTGCAATGTGAACCCACAGAAATGGGGGTCTCTCAGGCTCGCTTGGAGACCCCAAAGTTATGGATGGTCTAGTACTATAAATGCTTCGAGGATCATTTAGGGGGTCCTCTTTCTTGAGAAACAACCATCTCTTGACCAGTAAAGCAACCAAGATATGAATTGGAACCAGCCACATGCCATGGACAAAACTCAACTTGGACTGTGACTGTGGGCCAAAGACCTCAGATGTACCCCTGGCTGTTCACGTCCGACAACTGACCAGTCACTAGGTATCTTTGATGGGATGCGAACTACAATTGTATTGAATGGTTTGTAGCTTGAACCAGCTCGCCATATGTTGGTATATCTCCTTTTGTTGGTTGATATTCTCTATCAAAAAACACTGACTATCATCAACTCAACTGGTTATCATTCACCAATGTCAACCACAGTGAATCACGACCAACCATTAAGTTATTGAGCATTGAACCATTGGTTAGCGGTCGTTCACCATGAAGTATTTATCTCTACCTATGGTCAACCATGATTAGTTATCATCAGCCAGTGTCAACCATTGTTGTGTTCCAGTAATCATCTATATAGTAAGAAAATAAGCCTTTCCTGGATTCCCTAACTATTTTGAGAAAACACCATATATCACCATATTTTGCTATATGATTAACCAGCTAATCAACCATCATTGACCACTAGATTTGCCATTCTTAGCTTTTGTTAAGCAATGTCAAGTCATCATCAGCAGTAAGACTCATTCGAGGCAGCCGTTCTGATAATCCCCTCAGCTTCTGCCGCCCACATGGCACCAGCTGCTATAACATTACTATTCAGTTCTCAAGACCAGCCTTGTTTCGCAAGCCTCCTTGTCTTTTGATTTGCCTACTAAGTCAAGATTCTCAAACGTTTCGATGGCCGAAGCACGTCGTCCAACAAGCTGTTCAGCCAGCAACGAAAACACTAATGGTGGCTTTGCATCCACAAAAACCCAGAACACCTGCGCTATAGCCTATATGGTGGTTTCTCAAAATAGGAGGCCCGTTAAGTCATCCAATATTAATCATTGATAGTAATGAACCAACCATTTTTTGAGTCCTCTATTTTGAGAAACCTGCGTATCCTATATTTGACTATGGGTCAGTTCACCCTTAGTCCCCCTGGTTCCCCTATCATTAACCAGCAAGTTTTCCCTATAAAATGGGGTTGGTCATCATTAAATTGGTTGGTTAACTGCTTGACCCAGCTCACCATATATAGCTGGTATATCCCCATACTATTGTTGCTTATTATTCCCCTATTAATTCACCATTAACCAGCGATAACATTGGTTGGTTAACTGCTTGACCCGGTCGCTCGCCATATGAACATCCACGACCTGCTGCCCCTCTGAGCTCGGCGAGAAACGCTGGGCGGTAAGCCCGAAAAGCCTGCGGACCGGCGCGGCCAGCGACTGTGGTCCCATGTCAATGGTTGGGAGACCTCCAAAATTGTTGATTTACTATGGTGTTGATACACTGGATGACTACTAAGAAAAATGGGGTAACTACTGAAAAATGGTTCAAAAGTGGTTGGTTCACGGTTTACTGCTGAAAATGGTTACCCTTATGGCTGGGGGGGTTTTCTATGGCTTGAGAAACACCCATGGCAAAGCCTTCGTTCATGGCGAGTCTTGAGCTCTTGGAATTTCAGGAGGCTTTTTCTACAAAGCTCTTGAAGCTTCGTTCGGAGTCTTAGTGGTAAGCATGGGTGCTTCTCAAGCCATAGGGGATCCACAAAAACGCTTGGTTTATGACATTTTACTACTATACTACATGGTTAATAAACTCGATTTTTAGGGGTACCCCTATGACTTAAGAAACCACCATTTGGGGTGAGTTCTTGATGGTTCTTAGAAGGTTAACTGCCCCAACTACGTGCGAATACGCAACACAGAAGTTGCCACATGTGGGGATGAAGTACAGTGGCGGTCTAGATACTTCCGCAATTTGACAGAGAAACAAACAATTCCCAAGTCCTATAGTTGGAAACACATATTATTACATAAACAAGGCAAAACAAGCAATACCAATCATTTTCATGCTACAATACAATGTCTCAGTAGTGAGGAGGAATCAAAAATCAAGGACAACAAGTACATTTTGATACATTTTGTTCCGCATCTTGAGAACAACAACACTTTGTCCACGGTACTGAAGCAGCATGGCCGGTGGTTGGACCCAAGTGAGGAGAGACAGTCGTCATGTGACCGGTCCCTGCAGTGAATGGAACCCCAAGACCTTGTGCAACCAACTCATCGGATGGCATTGCAACGCTCACATCTGTGGTACCCGTTTGCTGCCAGCCGTTGATCAAGGGAAGGCCACCCTTCATTTCCCAGGGAAAAGTTTCGCAAGTTTCTAAGGGCTGCACTGTGGACAGCGAGCTGAAGGCAAAGCCGAAATTGAGAATCCTCGTATGTTGCAGTTCCCCCCTGAGCATCCTGTGTTGGCCGAAGCTTCCGAACATCTTCTGCAACCGCGGGTGGCAAAATGGCCCTGACATATGGACACTTGTCACGCTTCGGAAGCCCCTGAAACATGGTGAAGCAACTGCTTGTATGGCCGTCAGTTCACGAACTGAGAAATTGAATGAATCGGCAGGACCCTTGGTGATTAGGGATTTTTAGTTTGCAAAATACTTGTAATCCTCCAGTGTACATGGTCAATATGGCTTTTAATCCAGTATTGTGATACATCAGTTTAAGCGGGTTGCTATGGCTTTCCAAGTAATGACTACAGTGATAAACCCCCTACTTGTAGTTTAATTATATTGATTTGTATGTTTTTCCTTGCCTACTGTCGTGATAATTCGCCTAGTACATCTAGGTTAGTATGGCTTGGAACCTACGGTCGTGCAATAGTGGCTATCCTCATAGCATAACAGGCTTAGTGTATGGCTGCTCCACCTGCAGGACCAAACTCATCCTCCAACGCAGTGCGCAATGTCCTGCAGTCAGGCGCAATCATTACCCGGCTTGGAAATTCAACAAAAGCAACGATTGGTGATTTCACACATGTGCGCAATGCGGGGGTTCAGCATAAACACTTTAGTAGGTTTGTCGGGCAAAGCCCTAGCTCATCCCCTTCGCTGCAGGTGTGGACTAGCTGCCCGCCTGTCCGCATAGTATTGCCTCCGGGGTTGGAACCCCAGAGCTAGCGACCGAGGGACATGGCTATAGCCACTAGACTATACCGACCACCGGGGCTTTAGCATAGACACTTTAGCAAGAAGTGAGCTAAAGACCTTTAAACTAAAATTACATCCAGAAATTCCAGCATGTAGTCTGATCGCGATCACACTGGAACCATTATAGAGCCAAATTCTAAACATTGTCATTACACAACAGAGCTGCGTTGCTGGGGAGTACAAGAGGTCAATCTTAGCCCTGCAAACCCCAAATATCTCAACAAAAGGCTGTTCACGACTCCCAGGGTAACAGGACCAGCATGATCTGAGTACATCAACTACGAAATGAATATGGGCTGATGTCGTCTGAGAAAATCACATGTAGTCTGTAGGGTGTCGAAACGTATCGATGTATATCAGCATACAACACTATATCATATAGCGCAATACAATCCATTCTCGTGTCCTGAGGTACTGTCTCAATATAGCAACTCGTGAGTTTGCATTAAAACCTCGTGCCGCTACCCTACAAGGTGGGGCCACCCAGTCGACAAAGGTGCTTTATGACTTAATTATAACTAGAGTGACTACCACCATTGATGGTAGTTCTTGTAAATACAACTAGTTAAATTGCAAATCTTAACCTTAACCAACTTCCAACCGGAGGAGGGCTCACCTTGACGCTACTCGCTCCGTGGCACCCTTCCACTTGTGAGTCCTAGTGGCTGCTCCCGAGTCCTGCTCAAGGCTGCACTGGAAATCTGCAGGCGCTGCGTTTGGAGCTCCACCGATACCGTTGAGCGTACCACGGTTTCGTGGATGGCTCAAAGCCACATGGCTATGGGTCAATATTTACCAACCAATGGAGGATTTCCACCAACAAAACTATGGGGAAAACAATGGTTAATGATGGGGAACTAGGGGCACAGGGGTTTTGACCCACAGCCACATCCACGGACATCTCTTAGCAGTTTCACCCAGAAATCTGCCCCACAGTATTGGTGCTAAAAAAAAAACTTTGGCTCAGCGGCTCAACCACGGCCGTACAAGGTGTTTAATTGTGTTTGGTGTTTGGACGTGTTACATGCGCGAACCTTTCAGAAATTCATCTTCTGTAGAAACTATCATTGTGAGATCATTGTAGGTATAGTGGCAAAGATCTCGTTCGCTCAGACATGCATATGATCAAACATAGTCAATTATATACATATCATATACGCCCATGTAAGATAGGTATATTCACGCATGGAAATACCATCCTGATTGTTATCTCCATCTTGATGGACCATCATGAGTTTACCAGAATTTGTTCCTGATTTCACGTCAAGCATGGTGAGTTTATCAAGATGGATCTCCTAATACGTAGGTTGGCCGCATAGATGATCATAGATGTAAGACTTTCACGAACTCGGGCGAATGAATACCAGAACATGTGGGATCAGCTTCTCCCTCAGCGGATCGCCAAAGTGAACAGAAGGGTTGGCAAAGACAGATTTGCAACAACCCGTCGTCGATGAGAAATAAAACATTTTTTGGCCACCATTGTTGCTCACGATCATCAGCGAACCATCGTTAGCATGTATATATTGTCACTATCAGCCACAATCACAATCTTTACCAATCATAAGTTAGCTCATAGGTGAGAATCATTCATCCAGCCCAAATAAACATTAAACGTTGACCTGCATCAGTGGGTGCTAAATGCTTTGATTCATTTTCCGGCAATACCCCGCCACCAATCTGAAAATGTATGAATACGTGTAAATATGTAATATATCTATATACACACATATGTATATGTATAATCATTTGCCATCATCACTGATTGACCACCAACCATCTTTACCATCATTATGTAACCATTAACAAACCATCAGCCAACCATGGAACCACCCAGCTTTTCCAAGCACCCAGCCCTGGCTGATGCGTTCACTCACCTGATCCATCGCCACACGGGCAAAGACCCGGATGTCCGAACAGCCCTGGCAAGCGCGCTGGCCCCGGGTTCGCGCGAGCGCCGGGGTCAGCAGAGCCATTGGAAAACCTAAAGTTATGGATGGTTTGGTGGGATGATTTTGGGGGTCCATGATTTTGAGAAACAACCAGGTACCACACAATCCCACACATTCATATTCAATGTATTGTAGCCTTGTGTCTATATGTACTTACCCACGTATTTGTAAATATTTGTTTTTAACAAACAAACAAACAAACAAACAAACAAACAAACAAACAAACAAACAAACAAATACATATATAAAAACTGTACATATATATATATATAAGTTGCTCAAGGGCTCCTGACTTCCTGGTGAACATTTCAACGAAATGGTCACCCACCCATTTTTGGAATGCTTGCTGTTGACCCACAACGATATGTATACCTTAAATGTCTATACATGCGCGTATAATCGATTTTCAAGAGGTAGAACATGCGTGAATTTCAATATTTCCACAGATCATCAATATTTCCCATAGATCATTTGCCTATTGGGATGGGTCAAAGCAATCTTGTACTCGGGAATGCGTGCTTTATATGTGCATATGTCCATGGCACCTAAGCACCTCAGATCCCACAGCTGATGTGCTGTGCCATGCTGTGCCCTCCGAATGGGACAAAATTTTCCAGCTCTATGAAGAAATAAATGTGTCAACCAACCCTCCATTTGGGGAAAATCCAACAAGACAGGAACAAAAATTAGCAAGAAAACCTATACAAAGCTTTGTTGTCATAAGATATGATAAACCCTATTCAAACATAGCCTCATCATAGCTGTATCCATCGGACAGGCAAGGTTCCCTCATCGCTGCCGCGCGCCTCTGTCGAATAGCCGCTACCTCGAGCCGCTGCGAACTGAGCGGATAACCCTGGGAATACTAGCCCAGGGCATCCAAGCAGACTGCGGGATGCTTGGTGCATACAGAGTGCTACCTGCGAGTTACTTACCTTAGGCTTATAGGATATAACTCGGGCAACTACCAGTCTCAGCTATCTTGGTGGCTGAACTAGGTCCCTTGCTAAAAGTCTAACTTTTTGTGGTTATATTGTAAATCAATCATATCCCAAAAATGTGAAAAAGCTAAGGTAGTAGCTGTAATCCAACCAGCTATGGTAGATGTAACTAAAATTAGGTGCACCACGGTGCACCAACAAACCATCGATGAAGCCCAGATCAGTGGTCTCTCAACTCATCTACTCGTCTACTTCTTTGTGTCTTGCCTTGGTACCAACGACCATGATAAGTTAGCTAATTCACTTGTCATGTATGATCGTCTCCCAATCATGCGCCTGTCAACTGCCCCGCACAGATCCGATTCAGATTCAGGGCACTTGTTCGATTCACCTAAAGCCTCTTGTGAAGAACAGCTGGTATGAACAATGGTTTTCCTATTTTGGGTTCAGTGAATGTATGAATACCAAAATGTGGTTTCCAAAAGGCCTCCCCAATCGTTGGTTTCCCCCTATTGAAATCACAACCTCTTTGGCCTCCTGATCAACCCAACTGCTGGGCAAGGGGCTGACTTTGATCGAGTTCTCCTGAGGCGGTTCTTTGTCTCCATTAAGAGGTAAGGAAGCACTCAGAGACAGGTGCACAGCAGCTGACGACTAGCAACTAACAACTCTAACAACTACAACAACAACAACAACAGCAGCAACAGCAACAGCAACAACAGCAACAACAGCAACAACAACAACAACAACAACAACAACAACAACAACAACAACTAACAACTAACAACTAACAACTAACAACTAACAACTAACAACTCTCGTAACTACGACTAACAACTCTAACAACAACGACAACAAGAACGACAACACCAACAACAAAATGAAACAAAACAAAAATAGACTACAAAGCAATATTCCAACCTGACGAACGCAACGCAAAGAGCGACACCAACAGCAATCACAGCAGCAGCGAGAGCAACAACCAGGATCACGAGAAAGAAAAGAAACATGTCAAGGAACACTAGATAGTAAAGTTATGTTGGATAATTCATGATCATGGACAATGCAGCACTGTTCATAGGACAACGAAAGATCGTCAGCCGACATGAACAAGTAGCCCAGCACCACAAACCAAGCAAGCATGATTCACAGTATGAGCCAAGCATCAATCAGTACCATAATTCAAAGCCTCCTACGGTCGGTGTGTTTCCCTGGAAAATCCTTGGATTGGGAGCCACGGGCCAAGAGATTTGCGAATAGTTCTGCCGACAACGCAAGGTTAGCTTCTCGACCTAAACTGCTTGGTGGGCAACTAGAAGCCATCATCCAAAAATGGTACGTGATGGCAAAATATTCGGCAAATGAACCTACCAAAATTGTATGGCCCTACTTGAAACCACCAAACAATGAATGAAGTCTTCGAATTGGAGTGAAACAGTGGCAAAATATCATAGAATATCACTCCTTGTTTGGTACCTCTTTCCCATTGGTAGTGATGGCCCGATATGTGGCATGTTCTACCCATCCACTCTTCACCAAGTCTCTGTTTTCAGTGTGGGACTTCTCCAGCATGTGATCTGGCAAAGCAGCTACCGGCTTGACTAGACATCACCGACATGACCTTCACAAAATGGGTTACTTCCAGAATCAGGGTACCAATTGATCTCCCAGCAATATTTGTATGCCATTCTTTAAGAATATATATTTTCAATGATTCATGTACTGTATATTAAATGACTGCATATACATCTCTCATCAATGTATATATGTTATTTACATATGTAGATTTGTATACACATATCTATATATATATATATGTGTAAATGTATAGGTACGGTAAATATGTATATATATATATATATATGTGTAAATGTATAGGTACGGTAAATATGTATATATATATATATATATGTGTAAATATGTATGTATACATATGTATACATATGTATACATATACATATGTATGTAGATACATGCATTATCCCCCAGGTGGAAGTAGCACTTGGGTACTGGAGCGCTTGCGCAGCGCAGGGACCCAACATGACATGAGGTTTTCTCAAAACGAGGGATTATCAAAGTTGGGACCCCAAACATTGGATGATTTATTACTAAGAAATATTGATGTTGGATGATTTATCACTAAGAAATGTTGATATTGGATGCTTCATTACTAAGAAATATTGATATTGGATGATTTATCACTAAGACATATTGATATTGGATGATTCATTGCTAAGAAATATTGATATTGGATGATTGAGGGTACCTCCACTTTAAGAAACCAGCAAATAGGGGTGGCTCCAAAGCATCGTTAATACTAAACATTTGCAGGAATAATCCAACCATTTTGGGTGTGCCATGGGGTGCCCCATTTTGAGAACCACCCACGTCACGTTTGGAAATGTCTGGTGAATAAGGATAATCAAGCTCAGTGACATATGCCTAATGAATTCATTGAGTATAGTCAAGCTCGTGGCTTAATGCCTCATGAAATGATTGAGAAGGTGATGTCACAACTCTTGATTCCACTCAGTGACGAACTCTCTTGGTATTTACAACTGGTGATAGCTAAAATCAACCCATCCATGCAACCTGTCTAAAACACACAGCATTCTCCTTGGCTAAAAGTTTCCCTCTCGTACAGTTATATGGAATCTACAATAACCATCTTTTGAAGATCAAAAGCCCCCCTTCCAACATTCACCAGGATCTATGGAGTCTGGTCTTTCATGCTACTTCTCAATCTAAAACAAACTCGAAATGTTCGCAGCAATGATCTCAGGGGTCGACCATCGTGAATCATTGGTGAAGCCACAGACTCTCGCGGGACGTGTGGCACCAAACAACTGAGGTATGAGAGGCATGTTGCAAACTACTTGTGTGCCTGCAACCAAAGCTTCTTGAGCCGAACCATTCCAATTGGCACATACCCCTTTTTCGGGCTCAACATAACTCTTGAGCAACAGAAAGACTCAGTAAAAGCAACCAATGAACCAAGCCAACAACCAACCCGCCGGCCAGCCAACAAACAAGCAAACAAGCATACCACATAAGGGAGTGAGACACAACGAGAGACACACACACACACAAAACACAAACCAAAAGATCAAATCGACGACCCAATCAAACAACATACAAGCAACAAAGGAATCAAACGGTACAAATTTAGCACGACAACAACTAGAACGGGAAGAAAGCAAGTAACACTGAAACTATTTTCAACTAGTATTTAATTGGAAATAGTTAGAGCATTTAAAGTTCAAGAGATTTATTGTCACTGTCTTCAGCTAGTAACTAATTGTAACATATAACGAAAGACACAACGACTGCCAGGCAATTACTGGGCTTCCCAAACCGAATTGGAAACCGCAGAGGGTTCCACGGTGGTAGTCATCCAGCCAGATGCTATCGCCTGTGGCAGCGCTGAGTCCCAGGGCTGATGGAACAGGTGGCTTTGTTGTGAACATGGTGATTTCTATGGCAATACTTAACCCAACCATATGCGGTTTTCTCAAAATATGGGTGACCCAAATCATTTTTTGTTTACCCATTTGTAGTAAACAACCATGGCTGACCCAATATCACTAGTGGCTAAATATTCTTAAATGAGTGAATTAATGGAAATGGGCTTGCAGGTACATCCCTATCCAAGGCCAGGTCCATGAAGACCAACAGAAGCAGCGAAAGTAAATGAGACAAACCAGCTGTGGAGATGGGTGTGGTAGCAGTCGGCGAAGCCACAAGTTTAAGATCTTGCTCCTGGGCGCTTCACTGTTTGATTTTGGAGCATTCTGGAAATGACCCACCAAATTGGGAAGCCCATGTGCTAAGTCATGGATGGGCACAGAATGCAGAGAACCTGCATCTACATTGTGATCAAT
Source organism: Symbiodinium kawagutii (assembly GCA_009767595.1). Classification (NCBI taxonomy): domain Eukaryota; class Dinophyceae; order Suessiales; family Symbiodiniaceae; genus Symbiodinium; species Symbiodinium kawagutii. Next base: position 167,754 of record VSDK01013809.1, read on the forward strand.
TCAGTGATGAGCTATCAATCAGTGGGATGACATGTACATATATGAGTACCCCATCCACTTACACTTCCCAAATGCTGCATGAATGAAACAAAAATCAGCATGCACCTAAAAAATGACCCAGTTGTGTAGGTAGACATGGAGCATCTGGGGGTTACCTTGTCAACGCCGTGCTGCAGCGGGACTGGCGCCGATCATCGACGTCCGCCCCATTTTTTGACCGAAGCTGAACGGTCGCTGAGCTGCCCGGTTCAGGCTGGCGTATGGCTTGAACTGTTGAGCCACTGCTGGCAATGTTGCACGACTGGATCAATGTATAAAGGGTGGGGCCCCTTGGAGCCCCCAAGAACTAGGGTAACTACCATCTACGGATGATTCAACCGCAACTATACTTAAGTGGTTTCTTAATCAATCTATAACTAGGGGGACCCAACTTGTATAGTTAATATGATGTGTCGATATACATACTACATACTAGGGGGTACATACTAAATGACCAATCTTGGCTTCGGAGCAAAACACTGGACCAGAATCACCAAAAGCTGATGGCCTACCTCAGATGCAATGTCCCCAGTGGTTTCAACATGTTTCAACCCCCTCCAAAAAGTATGAGTCAATCAACCAACGCTTCAAATTCTTGGGAAGAAAAGAAATGTTGAAAACCACAAGCTCTAGGGCTTGATCTGGGAGTCAGTTGTGTTCTTAGTGTGCTCCAACAGCAGCAATGGGGGCACCGGCTGATGCATGCACAACTGATCAACTGGATGCAAAAATGAATGGACTCTAGAGTTGCTAGCTTGTTCGGCCCCCTTTGTTCTTACCCTTTGGGAAACTAGGTGGAAGTTACCAAAAAAAACATGTCAAGATATGTTTTTCATGTAAACCATTTATGCCTGGTGGAATTCCCATGGAAACAGGTATCCCGTACCAGGGCCCAACGCGAACCATCGAAGCAATATGACAACTGACGACTGGTATCATGGGAAGTCAATAGCCTTGTTGCGACGACATCAGTCAGTGATTCTTGTACTGTGATGATTTGGTGGTTTCTCAAAATAGGGGACCCCAAAAATGGATGGTTTATTGCTATACATGATTGATAATGGATGACTTAGGGGTACCATGGGGTACCCCTGTTTTGAAATACCCACCGTTTGAATGATGGAACTAGTATGTTGGTGAATAAAATGATTCATAAAGGTGATGCTTCGTACAATAGTCATGAATCATGAACCTATGAGTGCATATGACCTAGAATTATGGATCTGGAATATAATTTTCAGTGATGATTAATTTCGAAGGTTGGATGATGCTGAGTACTAGGGTACACTCTGGTAAACGAACATAGGAATGGAAAATCCACCATTTTGTTCGACGAAATCATCCATTTATGGTGGATTCTCCATAGCCATGTTAATTTACCAGAGTGTAATAGTGAGTGTTGATGTCCTAGTCCATGGTCGACTGTCCTGGGATTGTGGTTCGAGGCTTCATGGCTAAGCAGCGAGCCATGGCTCTCGGGCGAGAGCCGATGGAAAAAAAATTGCAGCCTCTGCCAGCCATTTCAAAGATGAGGCAACCCACCGTTGGGAAACTGCTTGGTGGTTGAACCACTCCCCATGGTTAACAAGTGGTTAATAATGGTTATATATGGTTATAATGGGTGATAATGATCATTATCTGGTTGGTGGTGCTCACCACCCCTATGAAAAACATTAGTCAACCAACCAATCATTTGTTAATAATAGGGAAAATACAAAATGTTTGAAACCACCAACCCGGAAAGATTTGCCTGATTTGCCCTAGCAATTCTTGACTGCCAGATGTCACCATTGTGTGCTGACTACAGATTTCTCTTCAAGGCTTCTGTCAGCCATCACCAGCCCTCAAGTCAAAGCTCACATTCTTTGCCCGAGTCAACCCAGACCTTACAGAGCATGGAAACGTTGACGCTGATTCAGCAAAGGTTGGTCAAAAGCACGGAAACAAAATCAAACCAGTGAGTAAGTGGTAACGTTGCGATTGTCAGCTGTTTACATGTGTTTCCGAGCTAGAAATTTCAAGCATATCGCAGAGCTTGAACGTTCTGTGCTCATAGATGGATTTTTGCACGCCGTAGACCTTCGCTGTCGAACCGACTAGGCTGCATGACGAATTAGTGTGAAGGACAAAAGTTCAGTGCCCACACAAGCGCCCACACATAGGAACGGGGTTTGCAACCGAAATCTGCAACTACATGGGTCCTGCTCAAACTAATTCTAATGACCATCCAGCAACAATGTTGATTCACTAGATGAATGGTTGTAGGAATCCTTGAAAGTGGTGACCATTCCCTCATGGCGTAACATCTTCGTGTTGAACCATGGCTAATATGATGTAACTCAAACCATTCAAAAAACTGAGCAGACTGAATCTGGCTATGCCTTCACAGCATCCTGATTTCAGCCACTTGGAACCCGAATCCCATCTCCTGGTGCTCAGTACGGCACAACTTGGAGTTGGGGGGATGCATCGTGGCTACGCTGTCAGGGTGAAAACACACGCAGAAATCTTGGAGACCTGTCTGTACTTGCCTCGGCGCTGCAACGTTGTTGGAATTTGTGACTTTGGTTGCTTAGTTGTTCACAAAAACCGTCAACGCATGTGAATCTTTATCATAAGTTCGGATCAGTTTAGTCTTCGGGAGGATTCTATTTTTCTCCGAAGCAAGATTGCAAAACTGGTTGGTGGTTTCACCCCCTATGAAAAATTTCAGTCAACCAACCAATCCTAGGTTATTGATTGGGAAAATCAAACATGTTCGAAACCACCAGCCAGTAGTTGTTTCACCATTGTTAGTGGGTTATTATCCCCTATCATTAACCATTATTAACCGCCAACCACCAACCACCAGCCAGTTCAGTGGCTATAAATGTGCTGAAACCTCACAAGTACCTGCCGACTCTTGAGCCCGGGAAGTCTCAGTGCGCTTCGGAGAGGAGGAGAACACCGACACATCATATGAGCGTTCAGGGTGTTCAGCTAGGGGTAACCAATGGGTAATGATAGCTGGTTGATGGTTAATGATTTGGGATGATAGCGAACAAGTATAGGGGATATACAGACCAGCTATATGGCTATGGGTCAATATTGACCGACCAATAATGGTGGATAATAACCAGCAACAAAAGGGAAAACAATGATTGATGATCGGGAACGAGGGGTACAGGGTTTTGACCCACAGCCATATACTTACTACAATAGAGAGGTTTATCCTCGTTGAAGGGGTTTGACGATGGGAAGCCTAGCTACTGAACCCCTGCTATGGTTGATGAAAAATCATCGCCTCCGATGATCCGATCATCAACCACTGTCTGGTTGGTGGTTTCAGCCCTCATGAAACCATTGTCGTTGTCTACAACCCCAATCACAAACCATGGTTAACCACCACTCACCATCTATCTGTAGTAACCATCATCAATCTTAGCTCAATATCCTGGTAATTCACCAGCTGGTTATCATAGTTCACACACAGCGCAACTTGGATGTCGCTGCCGCTCGTCACTGACGGTGATATTCACGACGGTCATTCTTTGGGGTTAGTTCACTCGACCTTATGGCGAGTAGAGTGAGCTGTGGATATCAACCATTGTCAACCATTGAGTAACTCAACCTAAATTTACCCTTTATGAGTCAGTCATTGACAAGGACAAACCAAATAAATTGATTATTGACTATGATTATATCATCCCAGGGAACTAAACTCTGCTTCAGCAACAAACCTGGACACTCGGAGGCTTTAAATTCACGTCACAACTAGAAGGTCTAGCGCTGAGTCATTGTCAACGTGAAGCAAGGATGGTTATTACTAAATCGATTGAACAATGGCTTTGAAAAAACGCTTATATAGCGTAATGTTCGGATCATTGCAATAATAGTTGACTCACTTTGGTCCTTCCAAACATTATACCTTGGATTTTCAATCTAAATGAGTAATGATGGCTATTGCAAGGAAACCCTTGGCTCTTCCAAAGAATGCCTTGGATGCTTGATCTATTAAAGCACTAATGGTCATTGCAAGTATACCCTTTCTTCTTCCAATGAATGATTTGGATTTTTGATCCACAGAATCCAAGTAAACATCATTACAGTACTGTTACAAAATCGCCCAAACCGCCCCCAACAGATCAGTCTGTTGGGTCAACAGAGTTGTTTTCCTGGAATGCTCATGTTCTGCAAGTGATTTTGGCTAGTCCGGTATGAATGGGCTGAACCATCAAACCAGCTATAAGCAAGGCAGGATACTCCATTCTGAAAACCAAGAAGCCACTTTTACCTGTACTTAATCATTGGTTTTGCTCCCTGCTCTGGCTTTCATTCATCACAACCAAAAAACATATTGCGCTGAGCTCATTCGCTTTTCGCACATCTCGCGAGAAGCTAGCTAGCACCATGCCAAGAAGCCATGCATGCCCCTATTGACATCATCCAGGAATCCAGGTACGAACAGGAATCTCCGACCCGGTGGAAACGCCAATCCGACACCGGTGGATGGTGAAGGATGCTTGATTTGGTGGTGAACGATGCTTAACAACATGGTGGTTACAATCCACACCGGTCGGATCCCTGGGTCCTGCAACGTGGGTTTTCAGTTGCGTGCATTTCAATATAAGGTGGGCCCCACCTTGTTTTAAGTTGGTTATCATTCTCCCAGTAGTTACCCTAGTTGTAAACAACTTGGTTGATCCTGACTTTGATTATGAACTTAGAATACCCTGGTTATCCTAGTAGTTACCCTACTATACCCTCGTAGTACCCTAGTTGCTTTGTTGCCCATACGTCGTAGTGACCTGGTTATGAACCAACTTAGTCGATCCTTTTGGTTAACAGTGGTATGAAACCCATTTGATTGATTCCAACCATTGCCAACCATTGTTGTTGACCATTGTTCTCAAGCACTAGGACTATAGGTTGGGTTCAGTATGGTAAGCAATGTTTCGAATCCCAAGTTAAAGTACCAAGACATTGGTAACCAATGTTAAGCTCATAGTCCCTGTAGAGTCCTTTCTGCTTAACTGGGCTGCTTATTCTGATTAAACCCTAGTATGCACTCGTTACCCTAGTCACTTCTTACTAGAATACCCTTGTAGAATGAGCTAAGTTACGTCCAGTCGCTAGCTATACCCTAGTCATCCCCTAAGTTCTACCCTAGATCCCTGGGAATCCAAGCATGACCCCAGTTAATATTAACCATTGGTTATACCCAGCTGGGCTTAGAAATTCCTTCCTTACACAGTCTGCGCTTGGGGAATCACTGAGACTCACTGAGACTCCACGCTCTGGCGCTTGCGGCGAGAATCTGCTGCCTGCGGCAGAAGGGGTTCTCATGGTCGAGATTAGAGCATGACATAGCTATAACTAATTACCCTATGGTTCAATCAGTTATACCAGTTGACCATCCACATGGCCAGTTAATAACTGGTATAACTAGTTATATAGCTAATGGTTATAGTTATAGTTATAGTTATAGTTATAGTTATAATAATAGTTGTATAGCTATAACCAATGGTTTATAACTATAGCATGAGAGATAATAACTAATTACTATAGTTATATAACTAATGGTTATAGTTATAGTTATAGATTACCCTATGGGTTTTTTTAGTTATAGTTACACTTATATAACCATTATAGTAATTAGTTATAGTTATAGTTACATGACCATTTTTCTGCCATAGTACTTATTAAGGGGAGATTGTAGCAGTTATAATCACTGTAAAACCAGTTCTAGTTATTTTTATATAAAGGGTAAAACACACACTAGTTTTTGTTTTAGTTCTGTCATAGTTAGAGTTCTGTTGAACACTGCGCAGGCTGTACGAAATGCGCGTATACACGCCATGCCATGCAGGAAAACGTGTGCACGAACGCTAGTCTAGAGGGGTCCGGAGCCACCACCCATTTGCTAATAAGTACTGGGGACAATAAACATGTTTGAAACCACCAACCAGTTCTGGGTTTAGCAAAACATTTGCCCACTATGCCCAGGAAATCCGTGGTGCGTGATAGCTCTGGAACAACACCTACGTATATGCAAACGTCATCTCAGGTTTTTGTTGAAGTCACACCTATTGATATTTGCAGGTTGGGTTTACCCACCTACTTCTGGGTCACCAATCTTGGCATAGCAACATGTAACTGTGGACACCAATTGATCCACCAGTGTTCTGGCTGACGGGCATGGCGGCTCATGGGTTACCAAGACCCCAGTCATTTTCAGATATGATGACTAGCCTGATCCCAACATCCAATTTTAAGCCAACCAGCAAAAGTGATGTCTATCACTTAAGTGGTTGGCACCATGTTTATACATGTTCAAACAATGATACAGAATACATATTTCATAGATGGATAGATGCCAATGAATACAGTTGGAAAACAAACATAGATAGTCCATGCAAATATGTCTGGTTGGTGGTTTCAATCCCCCTATGAAAAATATGCTTGTCAACCAACCATTTCTTAATAATGACGGCTGGGAAAATAGAACATGTGAATCAAACGACCAACCAGTAGTTGTTTAACCACATTACTGTCGGTTATTATCCCCTATCATATCCTATCATTGACCATTATTAAACACCAACCACCAACCACCAATCAGTATTTAAGCCAAAACCACCAACCACTAGTTGTTTCACCATTATTAGTTGGCTATTATCCCCTATCATTAATCATTGTAAACCATTTATTAACCATTGTTATTCAAAACCACCAACCAGTTGTAATCCCCTAATATCAAGCACCATTAATCATCATCAACCACCAGGGTAGCCTGAAATGACTGTGGGTCAAAACCCTGTACCCCTGGTTCCCCTACTGTTAACCATTGTTTTCCCTATTATTGTTGATCATTATCCCCCATTAGTTGGTTGCTGAATATTGACCCATGGCCAAATATGTCGAACCAACCACCTGAAACGATCCGCCGTTCCCAGGTCCACCGACCAACGCCCGATTGTTCGCCTCCCGAGGTGACGTGCGACACCCTGATTCTGCGACTCCTCAGCCAGGTCGTTCACATGAGGATTTGAAGGGCAGCAGGTTTCAGGTTACTGGTTGGTGGTGCTCACCACCCCTATGAATGGTTATATATGGTTATCATGGGTGATAATGATCATGATCTGGTTGGTGGTGCTCAACCACCCCGTCATGAAAAATATGCGCAAGTCAACCAACCAATTCTTAATAATCACTAGGGAAATTGAAAAAAGATGTTTGAAACCACCACGCAGATTAATGTTAACCCTGGATGAAGTAATGGGAAACTAGATGACTAGTCAACCAACCAATTGTTGATAATCACTAGGGAAAATTGAAAAAAATGTTTGAAACCACCAAGCAAATGAATGTTAACCCTGGATGAAGTAATGGGAAACTAGATGATTAGTCAAATAACCACTTGTTGATAATTACTAGGGAAAATAGGACATGTGAACCGTGGATGATGCTGAAGCCCCATGGTTGATTGACTACCTGGATGTGCAGCTTACAACCCCTAGAAACCATGGGTAGTGACCACTTACTAAGTGGGGGTGCATATCCAAGTAGCTGATTGATCAATGGGGAAACTACCATCATCATTTTATAAGATATTTGGGATGATGCATGGTAATGCCAACCCTTAAATTAATAAACCCGTGGTTAATTAACTAGCGGGTACATTCCCTTTGGAACACCGCACATAAATACTCATCATATTTCCCCGAAAATCAAGAAAACATATGCAGCAACAAAACGCCAAGTGGCAATGATCAAAAAAGATCAATCATGTGTGCTTCATCTTTTCTGCTTAATCTCTTCTGTTTGAAAATCTGCCAACTGATTGCATTGGTTCTTGTAACTGCAGCACTTGATGAGAGTCTTTAAAGGATGCACATGTTTCTTTTTCGCGTCAACTAAGTACATAACTAGAACTGAATCAAATCAATGAACACACACACACAGATATATATATATATTTGAATATATACATATAAATGAACTATCAACTATCAACATGGATAATCACATAGCAACTACTATAAAACAAGTTCCTGGGTCTCCAAAGCTTCACTCTCTCTCCTGCTGACGGCTGCACAGCTGGATCCTGTATCCACAGCTGTCCACCTGGCACCGGCTGAGGCCCAGAACCCGTTTGCTCATCTCCTCTAAACGGCTCATAAACTCGATCTCCCAAGAATCATCTTCCACCTGGCCGGAAGGTGTCTTGCGCCGCAAGCGGCCGCAAATTCCCGATGAAAATGTGTGTTTGCGCATGGTTTGTGAGTGAATTTCTGTGGAAACCCATGGGGAAACATCTTGGAAATGTTTGGAAAACAAAAACACGTGTATGAGAGAGGGTTTCTTAAACCTTGGAAACGCCCAAAATGGATGGTTTATTGATTGAAATATTGATTTTGGATTCTTTGGGGGTACCCCAATTTTAAGAAACCCCGTTTAGTATATAGCGACTGCACCCTCATTGGTGGACAGAACATCAGCCAAGGTGGAAAAGTGCGGGTGGTTGTCTATCCCGCCCCCAAACAACCAGGATTACTTGCTGCCTTATGAATCCCTCCCTAAAACTGCACTTTCTTGTGCTTACATGGTGAATCAAAATCAATTCCAAGAACACACAAAATCGAAGTGAGTGGATGTAAGTACCCCAGTTTAGACTGTGAAACAACTACCAAACAAAACTCGCAGTGTTTCAATTCAGGTACAAGGAACCGTCTCCTGCAGCAATCCACCATGGTGACTTTGGCTCACCAGTTCATGCCACCAGTTTTTGCTGGCACACCAATGGTTCTTTGAAGATGATCACAGCCATCCTGGAGTAGATAGAATACCCCCCATGTTATTGAGATCCTGTGCCTGGCCTACTTTCATATATGGTGGTTTCTCAAAATAGGGGTACCCCTAAATCATCTATTTATAGTCATTTAGTCGTACTAAGCAACTATTTTGGGGGTCCCATATTTTGAGAAACGACCATATGTACATACTCCAGGATAGCTATCTATGAACGTTGGCAAGGCGCTTCATGATGGTCACTAACGTTCCATCAAAGTATCGAAACAAAACCCTATCAAATATGGGTAGTGGTGGGCATTGAAATGCTTGGTTGACTCCGTTGGTTTGCAATCCTGGCTGGTAGTTTCCCTCTGAAAAAAACGTTGGTCAAACAACCATCCCTAAATATTGGGGAAAATAAAACATGCAAAATAAATCACCATCCCTAGAAATCAATGACCACTCCCAACAGTCCATATGAACCACTTGATCCACACTGACTGCATGGCCCCAAAGTGATCTCGCAGCCCGATGGCTCAGCGCCTCTTCTGACTCGCCTGGGAGTGGGCACCGGGATGATTCAATGGGATTGGGATGATGCTGGGATGACTGGCAGTCCCTTACCTGGAGGCTAAAATCATATGTTTTTTTTCAGGGAAAACAATGTTAAATTGTATCCATTTGGAAGTTTTCATGATAATGTTTTTTTCAGTTTTGCATGTTCGATCACATATTAAATGGTGGATGTTCCATTTCCAGAATAGTTTGCCAAAGAGTAATAAATACGAATGTGTGCAAATACATTGCACGTGGATATGCAAATGAAACTATCTCTACATGTCAATGTGCAACCATATAATATTGATATATACACAGAATTGCACACATGTATGTCTCCTCGTACAGGTACGCACTAACAAACATGCCAAAAACGCAAATCCGGACAAACACATTAGGCCTATGCACGCCTGCACCATACACACCACCACACCTTTCAGTAACAATTACGGTCACATGATGTCACATGTATATACATATCAAACCAACAACAGAGCAAATTTACATATTTGTAAGCTAATACATTCACACACACACATATATATATATACGGATTCAATCACTTTTGCTGGTACCTGTATGTATGTTATAATCAACGTCATATACGCACACATCCATGTACGTAATGCGCACATATACAGGGCGGGCGGCCAAAGTCAGAATAAGTGACTGAAAGGTAGATCACAACGTGCAGCAAACACAGATCCAAGAATTATAGTCCAAAGTTGTGACATAAATGTATGAGCATCGGACATCTAAATAGACCATGGCAATAGTTTGTTGGCAGTTCCGCAAAACATGGAGGGATGAGACAATTTGCAGGAATAACAAAAGACAGTTTTCACCCCTCACGGTATCCAGTATCCAGAAAACTCATATGTTCGGCAAACGATCACATGAGATGTGCTGACAAAACATCGAAATGCAAATTCATTACCAAACCCTTGTGGCACACTATCAAGACTTTTAGTACGTCACGTCTGGTGACTGAGCCGTGGGTCCAGTGGGTGTTCCATCCTTCGAGGGGGACATCACCTGTTGGTCCCAGTTCGCTCGGGCCTCGAATCAAGCTGTCAGTTCTGGCCTGACGCTGCATGGAGGTCCCAAGGAAAGCCCCGCCCCAGGCTTGAGGGTTTTTTGAATGAGAAGTTCTTGAGTCATACAGTTTTTTTTAGATGTGTAAAAAAACAGAATTTCTTGAGTCATACAAAACTTGATGAATTAGGAACGGCTTTGAGGTTTTGAGTTTTGAGTCATGAAGTTAATCAAAACTTTCAAAACCATGGTAACAATACTTCCTTTGAGCAGCTAATAATATAAAGTAAATCATAAAAGTGAAATTGACAAAAATCAAAAAGCTCAAAGTCAATCATGGTTCCAATAGAGCCATATCAAGCCCCCCATGTTTCATGCCTGATGGCCATCAAAAATTGCTCCATTCAGGTTTGGAGTACCATCAGGAAACCAGAATCTTGGCAGATTGCCACTGAGCGCCAACTCAACAAAAAGACTAGCACCTTGCTGAGGAATTGACAGCTGCGGTGTGAAAGAAATGGATTGAATTCTGGATCAGCCGTAAACCGACGATTGATAGCTAAGTGTCAACCAAATCGTAGTCGAGAATGGCTAGTGGTGCCATGAAACTGATGATCGTTAAAAAGACGAATTTTTAGTTGTAATTAAATCACCGAGCATACTTTTTGTCGCACGTTGGTGTGCACCTGGGACCTAGAATGAGTCATAAAAAATGTATCAGAAAACAACATGTAGCGAGCATAATTCCACTGTTCACCAGTCATTAGTCATTTCTTGGATGGCCCAAGGGCCCTTTGACATGGCGTTCTCCGCACAGCTTCAGAATAGCTTTGGGCGAGCGCTCCTCGCAAGTTTTGAAGCGCTGTTGTAGAGTTCAAGCAGTTGCGATGTTGCTGCTGAGGTTGGATATTGGCTGAGCCCGCTCATCTTCACCGGAGGCAACTTCTTCCTCCTTGGCATCCAACGCCTCAAATTCTCATCTATGAACGGTGTGGGTCAAGGGCGTGACCCTGGCGCGGCTGGGAAGTTCACTGAATGGTGCTGGGCAAGGCTGGTTGCGACTGGTCCCAACAACTCCAACAATACAGGGATAAGCTGGAGTAGTCATTAATATGGCTGTATTGATACATTATAGCTGTTTAATACTAGAGCAACTACTGGCAATGCTGGGATATAGCAACATACAGCTATAATGGTTACTCCCAGCAAGGATAAGCTATTGATACATTATAGCTGTTTAGTCATAGCTATCCCATAGTGTTTAGTGATCAATAGGGATACAAGAAGTTGCGAAGTATAAGCTATCATGATCACAAAAGCCATCATCAGCAAAACCATCAACCATCACTAAACACTACTGAAACCCAGATTAAGTACTAGTTTCATAAACCAATCAGCATCATAGAAGTCATATTCCCCACCATTAACAAGCCATCCTTACCTCTGGCAACCTGGTTGGAAGAATCATAGAAACTAGAGATTTTGTGCTTCCAGGTTAGAATCATTCTTTGTTAACCATTCACAGAAATAAATCAATCATTTTTGGGCTTCCCAATTTCAAGATCCCCCTAAATCACAACTTGCTATCCCACTTTTACAGGTATCAGCTATCACAAGTTGCTATCCCACTTTTTAAGTGTGCACCGCAGCCTGGTCCCTTCCACTTACAGCAGCCATGGTCCTTGGGGGACGCGGCAGCTCGCGAGCAGCTTGCCTCGACTTCGGTCGTGGTCGAAGTTCCGCAGTCCGTGGAGGGCGTCAACCTAAGTGATGGCAAAAAAACACGAGGGGGTTGATTAA
>VSDK01013809.1:192065-219045 GCA_009767595.1 Symbiodinium kawagutii
CACGACGTAGCGGGATCATTCCAAACACTCAACTGGCTGACTCAAGATTGATCATAGTACAATGGTGTTGACCATGTGTGTTAATGAATTTGACAATAATTGTCAATGATGGCAAATAGATGATGGCAAATGATGCTTGATAAACAAGTATGAAGCAGGCCTAATGATTGTGAATATGATTGACTCAATATTCACTGTCACCCTGGTTTGCATGCAGGGGTGTGGCATGATGGATGGTTTGCCCAAAAAGTCATGGATTTACCCAATGATAGAGACCCAGCGGGATGATTCTGAATGCCACTGTCTGGTAGATCGGCTGACCAAAGGATGATTTTCGTACTGACGCAGATGATGTTCCGATGAGATACCAAATAGTCATCACCACAGAGAATCAGCAATCATTGAGCAAAACAAATACACACAATCACCATTATGAACCTGTTAAACAAGAAACACTCTTAATTTCCCATCACACAGAACCCTGTATTCATGATGGTATCAGTCACCATCTACCATCAATCCTTTACCGCTGTGAAGCATGCCTGACTCACTATTTAGAAACTATTACCTATCAACCATGGTTGAGCAACTATACACCATTGTATCAACCACTGTCGTCAATCTTTAATTACACTATTATGTCATACTATACAACTAACTTACTAATATCCTAACTATCTTACCTACACTAATAATTACCTATCAAACATGCTTAATTGACAGTGGGTCAAAACCCCGTACCCCTGGTTCCCCATTGTTAACCATTGTTTTCCCTTATTATTGCTGGTCATTATCCTTCATTATTTGGTTAACTGCTTGACCCATAGCCAATTAGCCATTTCATGGATCCACTATGGGTTCTTCAGGGGTGAGACATACATTGGTGCTTGTTAATAAACAATTACCTTTCAAACGTGCTCAATGCTTAGCCATTGACCACAAACCATCGCGACTGAACCACCCGCCGAACCGCACAGCTCGGCGATTCATCTCCGAGCAACCAGCGATTCAGCTCCTTCCCATGGATCTGGACCTCATCGATGGGGGCGGTTCACCACGGTGCGGATGATGAACACGGGGCAGGGACCCAGCGTCATGGGGAAGACTCTCTACAAAGTGGGCCCCCAACCACTGAACTAAGTTGGTTTATAACTTGTCTAACTAAGGTGATTTCTACCAGTTATAGGGGTGAACTAACCCAACTTAGTTCAGTGGTTGGGGGCCCACCTTGTATGGTGATTCAGTGATTCTATGCCAAGAATTATTTCCTACTCCTTAGACCTCAGAATAAATAAACCCACAACAATTCCAGGTGCCAGGTGGTTCCAGTAGTTGAGCGAGCAGGGACACCGCAGCCCTTGCTGCATGGTTGAAACGCCGTGGAGATCCGCCAGCTGGACTACCCGAGAGCCCTGGAAGGTGCCAGGGCTCGTCCTGGGTCCAGTAACTCGTCCGTCTACGAAACTCGGTCCCTCCAAAGCATGCGCTAGGCCGCATTTCCAGTGGTCAAAGATATGGAGCAAGAATTGACCACTATGGTCATTCCATATTCCCTTCCGATATATCCAGTTTAGTGATTGATGGAATGACTATTCCAGTGGTAATCATGGCCGAGATTCTTTTAATTCGGTGAAATATGACATATGTCTAACAAGAATTGAAGGGACTATTATTCATACATGGAGCATATTCATAATCTAGTGATCACATCTGATATAATTGAATTGCTAGAGGGGTTGCCGTTTTCCAGAATTTCATATGTGATGAAAATGCTCATAATTTCCAGAAGTCCAGTGCATTGGTCGCCGCTACGCAGCTCTGCTTCTCAGGCAATTCTCAGCCTGTGATCTGTGCAAGCATGGCCAGCTGGTAAACATGGCCAGCTGACACTGCTGCTTCGGCGGATGATATGAATCTTAATCTGGTTAGTGGTTTCAACCCCTATGAAAAATATCAGTCAACCAATCACTTGTTAACTTGCTAGGGAAAATATAACATGTTGGAAACCAGCAACTAGTAATAGTTGCTGCTGGGATCTGGTGAGTCAAGATTGGCGGTTGTGGCTGCTGCTTGGTAAATGGATGGCGGTTAGGGTTCTTTGATGGTGAAATGTGATCCAAAGCAAGCCAATAGACAATTATGTTTGGAAATTCCCAGCAGATCCAGCAAAGCCATCCGCACTTCAACTGCATCCATACTTGGAGCTGTGCGTCCTCATCTGGTTGTTGGATATCCAACATTAAGGTGATATCCATTGATGTCCCAATTTCTATGATCAGAAATCCTATCCCCAATCATCCTCGTGACCGCTGCTTCAAGCGTGGTGACCCCGGGATATGCCACCAAGTGGTCTCCGTGTAGCCAGTCCTGACCGCCCCGGCTGAGGCTTCGAGCCCCACCATCCTTTGGGTAACTTCGGAAAAAGGTCGATATCGCGGCCAAAGAACACAGGCGAACAGTCCTGATCACAGTCAGGAAAGGTGGACGAATCTGGGGGTTTAGAAGCAACAGTAACTACAACTACCATGAAAATCACTGGGTGGCAGCCTCCAGTTCGATTTTGCTGGTTGATACCAAGAACTATACTTACATCTACATCTATGGGTAGCTGGTTGATGGTTTCAACGCCTGTGAAAAATATTAGTTCAACGAACCAACCATTTGTTCACACCAGTGCAAATAAAAGATCTTGAAAACCACCAGCCATGTTTTGCGGTAAATCAATCACATTCCCGAAAAGCTAAAAAGCGAAGTTCGTAGCTGTAATCCACCCACCAGGTAGTTACCTTTCTACATCCACAGGCCAAGGACTGGGGATCACTACACCGAATCAACGACAACTGAGACCGCAATTCAACATGTTGAGGGCTAGCCTCACCCTGCGCCTGGTGTCACCAATTCATACATTGGACGTAGCTGAGAGGGTCTAATGATATCAGGTATTGCTAATGGTGCTACAAATTGTTGTAGTTGCATTTATGGTTAATTTAAAAATAAAAGGTCTAATGCACCATAACTAATTACTATAATTTGCATGATTCTACATGTATCTTATGAAATGATCATGATAGTAACTCAGGGTAGAAACCAATTTTCATGGGTAAGTTGAATAGGTATAAATCATCATTGAAAGGGATTGATGAATGATAACAGGGATTACAATGATTAACCAACTATATGTGGGACTGTCCAATTTTACATGGGTATGCATCATGCGATTAGTAGCTCTGGCTATCAACCATAGTGAACCTGCAGTGGGCTCATCCACTCAAAATCATGGCTCCCAGTCATCTTCCTTGCTGCACATCCATTTTTCGTGCGTGCATGCCACCCAATTCGAAACCAATGGTCTTCATTCAGCTGAGTAAGATTCATATTTAGACGGTGCTAACTCAATACCGCTAGTATCATCACCTTCATTAGATTGAGGAGACGCGAAAAAATCACAATGAATCATGTTTCCAATCATAAATTGGGAGACTTCCTGCCCCAAATTCCACAACCAGGCTTTAGGCAATCAAGATGCACTTCAGTATCAAATATTGCGTGCAACAAAACAGATTTCCGAGAGCCAGCAAGTGCTTTGGCTCGCAACACTCCATCGGAGCAATAGAAAAGAAATGCAAACGGCAGCAGTAGCAAGCGACAGTTCAAGCACAAGCACAGCCACAAATAATGCAACAAAGACCAGGGCAAGTGCAAGTACAGAAGTCCAGGTACACATCTTTTTGAGTTGCTACCCCAGAATGCATAAATGAACCATGGCCAGCTGTTGCACCAGGGGCGAAACCAACCCAATAACTGGCGACCAGGAAACAAAGGGGGTTCATTGAGAGCTGGATGGTCACTGAGAAATCACCGATATTCTGAGGGACAAGCACCGGCGATGGTTGAATTTGGGCTGGTTGGCTATTGATCTGACACATCTACCAACGACTTTCAACCAGCACCATGAACTAAGGAGATGATTGACTCAACATCAGCCACTGGGTAACCATATCATGATGAACCATATCATCATCAACCATCATTAATCATCACTAACTATCATTAACCATCTTTAGCCATCATTTACCGTCGCAAAACCATCATTACCCATCATCAACAATCATTTAACAATCACCCAACCAAAATTGAACCTTCCTTTAACCATCATTCAGCAATCATTAGCCGTCACAGGTCCTGGTTAACCTGGTTGGTGGTTGAACCATCCGCTGCAAAAAAATGTCCAAGTCAATCAACAGACGACCCCAAATCCTGGGAAAAACCAAACATGTGAATCAAAGCACCGACCAGTAGGTGTTCAACCACTGTTGTTGATTATTCTCCCCTGTTATGAACCATTATCAACCACTTGCTCATCAAACCTTGGGGAAGACAGTTTCAGTGTGATGGTGTACCTTGTGACCCGCCAAGGGCAACATCGATGCAGTTTCATGCTGAGTTTGCCATGGGAGCCTCTTTTTTGACACTTCTGCGACGATCCGGTTTCAACCATATTTTTCTCCAACCAAAATCACCTGCAGGTGAACCAGATGACCGATGGAGGGTTATATGGTTGGGGAAAAACCCCAACATCCCTGAGCTTGAATCCAAAATTGCGACGTTAGCAGGCATTGCTGGCTTGGTCAAAACCAAGCGAGGCATGGGAGTCAGGGTTGAAGCTGGCCACTTTAATGCCTCATGGTCCAAGTTGCATCCGGATGTTGAACCACCAATCCAAGAACATATGAAGTATGTGTTCAAATTACAACCGGTGCCGTTGGGAGTAGATGCTGAGGTACTTCAGAAGTGGGCCTCTGATCACTACAGTTGCCGAATCAAACCATTGAAAGCAGTTGGTGCCAAGCAATGGATTTTGTCTTCGAACAACATTCCGTCAGGCATTCTGCAATTCAACTCTCAGCCTTTGATTCTGCAGCAACTGCCTCAGAAAGGTACCAGACAGCAGAGTTCGGTTGCAGCAGGACCAAAATTGAAGACAAGTCCTCCTTCCAACTCTTGGACTCCAGAGTCAACGAATGCATTTCGCACCGGTGATCCTCACATGGATCCATGGATGCCTGCGGCACATCAACGAAAACAGATGCAACAGACACCAACCCCATCACGTGCTTCATCAACACCAACAGATGCCAGAACGGTCTCTGGACCCATTGCAGAGAGACTTCAGCAACAGGATGCCAAATTATTGGAATTGGAAGTCAACATGAAGAGCATGCAAGAGGCACAGGATAAACAATTCCAGACTGTTCATCAACAACAGCTGGCACTGGATGGGCAGCTGCAGAAGCAAGCTCATCAAACTCAACAAGGCTTTGAGTTCCTCCGTAATGAACAGCAGACTTTGAAAACCACGGTCACTGAAGCTATGGCCAAACAGGAAGGGAAACTCATTGAATCCTTTGAAGACTTGAAGACACTCATCACCAACCAACGAGGTCAGAAACGTGAAACTCCAGAGAAGGGTGACGAAGAGGACATGACCCATGGGGAATTGTGAACTTGGTTTTGGACATTTCGATGTCATTGCGCAATTTCCATCATCCCATGGAAAAATTTTGGACTTGCAGTAGCCTGCTGACCAACCCAATTTTGATCCTGTGTCAGCACACTGTATTTTGGACGACTTCCTTTCCAGGACTTGGTTATTGGATTCGGCCCCATGTCCTAGACCTCTGGTGTGCTGTTTCTAGTCCTTGTCTAGGGAAGGATGTTCGGCTCAAGTTTTGTAACTTTTTTGCTTGGATAAATGATTTGGGAACATCATTGCCATATCGCCTTCATCCTGACAGTGGTGAACGGATCGGGGAAGCATCACATCCAGGTCCGCCTGCCAATAAGTTTCGGTGTAACCTTTTAGTTAGTAACCCAACTGCGATATACCAAAAGAGTGATATCCTTGTTGGTTTTGATACCCAGCTCATTCTTCTCTCCGAGACGAGTGCCACAGCATGTGTTCAGCGACTTGAAACACAGCAATTTTCCTCAAAAGCTTTCAAATCGGTGTGGGGTGCACCGGCAATCAGTCAGTTACACCACAATGAAGATCGGGACACCTTAAGAGGTACAGCCACAGGTGTTTCCTTGCATAGTGTTTATCCATGTCGAGCATCAACGATCCCAGACGACACCGGCTGGTTTCAAAGTGGCCGTCTTTTGCATTCGTTTGTTAAAATCGGAAAACTCGACATTCAAGTTGTAGTATGCTATGGTTTTCCGTCAAGTGCAGCTCAATCCAAACAAAAAACTGAATCACTCCTTCAAGCCGCAATTGACAGAGTTCGTAGCAATAATCTTCTTTTTGTCATTGGAGGCGATTTCAATCATCACCCCTCCAAATTGGAGACGTTTGCATTGCTCCGTACAATGGGATGCCGAACTGCTGAGGATTTTTATCAAGAAAAGTATGGGGATATGCCATTCACTTTTCGCAATTCCACCAAAAACGACATTGCAATTTTTTCGCCTATGCTATTTCAAGCCATCCAGGATGTCAGGGTAGATGATACCAAACAGTTGGCAGGGCATGATCCGCTAATTGTTTCGTTGGAGCTTACTGGTGAATTACCCATTAGGCAGTTTTGGAATCTACCACAGCCATGGATCTCATATGAGCCCTCTTCAGAGAGCATTGAAAGACACTTTTCTTTGGATGTTGAACGTCTTCGTGAGTCAGAGGATCCTTTGCGACTTTGGTCGCAACATGTTGAACAAGCTGTGCATTTTTCTCTTCGCAATGCATCCAGCAGTGTTTTTTCAAAAGGTTTGCCAACTGCATGTCAGGGCAGGTGCCGTGATGTTAAGTTTCAGCTAAAGCCGGTGGTAGCTTCAATGCCAAAGGGATGGAAAGGACATTATATTTCTCAGGTTGATCAACCCACGATGAAAATTCGCTTGTATACCAAGCAGATCAGACGACTTCAATCTTTACGAGCTCTGAGAAACAAACATCTGGAGCCAACGTCAGCCCAACTTGCACAGATGACAGGTGAATGGAAGGCTATTTGCCAAGCACCCGGCTTTTCTTCTGGTTTTCTGCAGTGGTTGGGCCGTACATTTCAGTTGAAGTTCTCTAGTACTCAGGTTCCTTCTGGCATGGATCTTACCTTGATTATTGATCCGTTTGCCACCCTGCTGCGAGGATTGGAAGCCAAACATAATTGAAATCGCAAAAATTTAGTTAAATACATGCAGCAAATGGACCTGAAAAAGTACCACAAGGCTGCTATTTTTGCCAAATTAAAGGAATCCACGGGTGTGGTACAACATTTAGATGACCAAGTTTCATTACCGTACACAATTGCTACTTCAGCGATGCATGGCTTGATCGCTGTGACTGTTCCGCGTCATGAGTTAGTGTTAGGACAGCTGTGTAAATTGCAGGACGTCCTTGCCACTCCCATCAGTTATGATGAAGGTTGCTATGAGCTGATGCTTCAAGATGCTGAGCAACAAGTGCCCTCAACAGGCTTAATCCTCCAATCACGAACCCTTATTGACCCAAAACTAGTTGCGCAATCCTTGGACCAGTATTGGACTCAATTTTGGAATCATGATGTGATGCAAGACCTTGAGGATGAGAACCAATGGCCTGAATTTCTGGAAATCCTCCAAAAAATTGAACCTAGTGAACCCATTCCAGATAGTATTGACACACTACAAGAGTGGAGCGCTGCTGTGGGTAGTATGAACTCTGCAACAGCGAGAGGGTCATGTGGTTGGTCAGTTGATGAACTCAAAGCATTGCCAACAGTTTGTTTAGAATCCCTCATGCATGCATTCCGCCAAGTTTTGCCGCAGGGGCTCCCATCATATTTGATGCGAGCACGTACCATTGCCCTTGCCAAAAAGCCAAATAAATTTACACCGGATGCTACACGACCAATCACAATTTTGAGCGCGCTCTATAGAGTATGGTCTAAGGTTACCACCACTAAGGTATTAGCAGTGTGGGCTAACACTTTTCCCCGTGCCATCACGGGATTTTTACCCAATCGCTCGTATGAAACTGCACAATATCAGCTTCAATATGAACTGGAACTCGCCAACCTTCGGAAAGAGACGCCTCAGATTGGAGGTCTAACTCTTGATTTGAGAAAGGCATTTAATACGTTGCCCAAACTGGCTTGTAAACTTATTCTTCTTAAGCTCGGAGTCCCCCCAGCCTGGGTTGAAGCATGGTACTTGTCACTCAACCGTATCGTTAGATATTGGAAGGTGGATGGCCAACTTTTTGAATCCAACCCAGTGACAACTGGGGTTCCTGAAGGAGACAACTGGAGCGTTTGCTGCATGCTTGGTATCAATTATGTATTGTACCATCACTTTTCCGACATTAATTGTTGGTTACATCTTTTCCCAAACAACTGGTCCTATCATGCATATGATGCGACAGTGCACTCCTCTGCTTTGGCAGCCATCACCACGTTTACCGGCGCGATGCGGCTTACCGTTGACTGGTCCAAAACGTGGTGTTGGGCAACCCATAGCAGCCATAAATCTAGTTTTCAGGCTCTTTTGCAGACCCTTGATGATGAAGTGGCCTTTTGTGAAGTGAAGGTAGCGAAGGATCTAGGCCATACCATGCATTATAACCGTAGGCTTTTCAGAGGACCACAGAAGGAGCGACATGTTCTTGCACTTCAGAGGTTACGAAAACTCCAAAAAATTCCAATTAGTATACGGGACAAGGCTCATTTGATTACCTCTGCGTGCTATATGAAAGCATTGCACGGTGCCCACATGTATGCCTGTGGCCAAAAATTTTTCAAAGAATTACGATCGGCAGTAGCTGATACACTTCTAGGCAAGCACAAAAATTCTCAATCGTTTGTGGCATGCATGCTTTTGGACAAGCTGTTGATTGACCCAGAATTGTGGGTTATCAAGCAGGCGGTCATTGCAGCACGTCGCTTTTTATGGACTACTGAAGAATCCATGAAAACTTCGTTCTTGCAAACAGTAGCTCATCAAAATAAAAAACCGGTACAGATCACGGGTCCGGCTGCAGCACTTTCCAACTATTTGTCACGTCTTAGCTGGCAATTAACTTCGGAGGGATTTCTCCTTGTTGATGGATTCTTGCAATTGCACTTAATGTACTCTCCGCTTGAGGATATTCCTGGATGGAGGTGGTAGCTACCAGTACCACGAATCGCAAAGGTTTTCGCAACTGTCCAGTTGTTGATCGCCTTAACACAGTTTCAGTTTTTCAATCTCAACCTGAGTCCCATCAGCATGTGTTAGCATTGCAGATTTCAGGCACCCCTATGACAAATCATCAGAAGAAACACTTTGTTTCCGACATAGATGGTACATGCACCTTTTGTGACCAGCTCGATTCCATTGAGCATCAATTGTTGGAGTGTCCAGCGACGTCCATGGCCAGAGACTGGCGCCCTGCAGCTTTTCAAGCATTGCAAGAACATGACTCGATTCATCAGCTTTTGCCTGCTGTGTATCGGGATCATGAATTTGAAGCCATGCGTTTCATTCAGCATTCCATGCCAGAACCCACGGTGCTAATGCCACCGTCATTTGTGCAGTATGTGTATACAGATGGCTCATGTGTTGATCCCAACCATCCGGGAGAACGATGGGCAGCCTTTTCCATAGTTTGTCTAAATGTCAACTTGGGGGATATTGCATATGAATCTGAACAACAATGTGAACAACTCCTCCAGGATTCGTTTACGACATTTGCTTTAGGGCATGTCAAGGGTAAACAGACAATCAATCGGGCTGAACTTCAGGCTGCTGTTTTGGTACACGAGCTCGAAGCTGACCTTGAGGTTATCACTGACTCCGGTTATGTGCTTAAAACCCACCGCCTGTTGCGAACCCATGCGGACTTGAACACCTTGCATCGTAAGTCCAACTTAACTTCGACTTGCTACAGAGATGGCATACCCTGATATGGAGGAAGAGGTTGCACACACCAACAACCAAGGTTCGTTCTCATCAATTGCATGTGGCTAACGCACAGGATCCATTTTTGCATACACTTGGCAATGAGGCTGCCGATCGAGTTGCCAAATTTGCAGTGCATAATTTGTTTCAACCTTACCTCCAACAGCTGCGTAAACGACAACGAGAAGTACAAGATGCTCGCACTTTTCTTGAATCCCAGTTTGTTCTTCGTACATCCTTGTCACAGATGAGGGCCCAGTTATTGCAACAGGAGGAAGTCTCCGACTCCTGAAATCCCGTGCAAGTTGCCCAGGATTTTACAATCCTGCGTGTTGATCAGCCACAACTTTTTTCATTTTCCGATGATAAGTGGGAAGCGGTACATGTCAGCCGCTATGGCACAACTTTTAGCGAACTGGTTCTGAGATGGCCCTTGAGTCTGAAGTGGCCTTCGGAACCGGATACCAGACAACCTCCGGTTGGGATGAGTCTTTTTGAGTTAACGGTGAACTTTTTGCATACAACACAACAAGGGATTCCTGTCCAGGTGGATGGGGAAATCATTGATGTTGACGTGCACACAGCTTGGTGTCGGGAACAATGCGACATGGCTAGATGGGCTAATTCACTGCAACATTGCATACGACACTTGGAATACTTGGTTCAATCGCAGTTGTTGCCTCCGACATACAATGGACACGTTTCATCGTTGTATCGATTGGGGAGTGGATGCTACAAGCATGGCTACAACAGACGACCTGAGATGCTTTGTCAGCAGCAGACGGTTGAGATCGTTGTACAGTACATTAATTCAAATAGGCAAGGCTCCAAGACACAATTTACAGCAGTTCCTCGCATTCCAGCACAGGATCCAGTGTTTCAACATTGCATACCTTTGATTGCTGAAGATACTCGCAAACAAAGGTCAGCAAGGTATCATATTTGGCGAAGAAACATTTTAGCCCAGCGAACATCTTCAGGCTAGCAGTGATTGGGCCGGACGGATATAATGAGACATTGATATTTTACTGCTGTTTTCTCTTGCACAAGCCCAATCATTCGTCTGGAGTTTAGCAACCCAAAAGTGGAAGGGATTGAATTAACGAAGGTTCTCAGGCAGATTACTATTTCAATACTTCGGCAATTCAACCCCCAGCTAGTTACCATGACAGTCTGCCTCTGCTTGCGCGGGGGGCGGACGTGCGCAATGTGGCAACCATTATCAACCACTAAATTCCCTGCAAAAAATGTCAGCTTCAAACCACCCACCAGCAAATGCTGTATCACAAGGGCTTCACCGGGTGGTCAATGTCATCATCACCCTCATCATCATCATCATCATCATCATCATCATCATCATCATCAGCAACATCATCATCAGCATCATCATCATCATCACCACCACCCTCATCATCATCATCATCATCATCATCATCATCATTCATCATCATCATCATCATCGTCATCATCATCACAGTCATCATCACAATCAACGTCATCATCATCATCATCCACAACACCACCATCAACCATCATCCATCATCATCATCATCATCATCAACATCATCATCATCATCCATCATCATCATCATCAACATCATCATCATCATCCATCATCATCATCATCAACATCATCATCATCATCCATCAACCATCATCCATCATCATCATCATCATCAACATCATCATCATCATCCATCATCATCATCATCATCATTGTCATCATCATCATCATCAACATCATCATCATCATCATCATCATCATCATCATCAACATCATCATCATCATCCATCATCATCAACATCATCATCATCATCATCATCATCATCATCAACATCATCATCATCCATCATCATCAACATCATCATCATCATCATCAACATCATCATCATCATCCATCATCATCAACATCATCATCATCATCATCATCAACATCATCATCATCATCATCATCATCATCATCAACATCATCATCATCATCCATCATCATCAACATCATCATCATCATCATCATCATCATCATCAACATCATCATCATCATCCATCATCATCAACATCATCATCATCATCATCATCATCATCATCATCATCATCATCATCATCATCATCATCATTGTATCGTCAGTGAGTCAACCAGCAATGCTACAAGGATCTTAAGCATACCATTGGGTGAACGGCCTTGGTAGCTCAAGGCCTCGGTCCCGCTTTGAAATGATGCATGATGATATGATATGTGGCAGTGGGTCAGTTCACTCTTAGTCCCCCTGGTTCTCCAATCATTAACCATCGTTTTCCCTACGAAATCGTTGGTGATTATCCCTCCATTAGTTGGTTGGTTAATATTGACCCATTGCCATATACAGCTGGTATATCCCCATTATTGTTAGTTGTGATCCCCTGTTGACCAGCTATTATTATCCATTGGTTACCCCTAGCTCATATGGTATATGGATACCCCCACAAAGTGGTAGCCCCTAGTTATAGGTTGGTTTATAAGCAATTTAGTTGTGTTACATCTACCATAACTAGTGGTTACATGTAGTTACCATCTGGTTTGTGGTTTCAACCCATCTGAAAAATATCAGTCAACCAACCAACCCTCGGTTTATAATAGGGAAAATAAAACATGTTCGAAACCACCAACCAGCCATAGTCATAAACCAACTTAGCTAAGGTAGTCACCACTAAATTATAGCTACATCTACCATAACTACTGCTTACCATAGTTATAAACCAACTGAGCTTACTAGTTATGGTAGATGTAACTGCAATTAAATTGGCTCAGTTGGTTTATAACTAAGCTGCTAGGGATGAACCAACTTGGCTGCTAGAGATTAACCAACTCTGATTTTTTCGATTTTGTTCGATTTTTTCGAATAAAAACTCAGTTGGTACCACTCGTAGTAGCTCCACATGGTTCCCTCCCAACGTCGCCCGGCTTGGCACCTGGTCGCTCTGCGGAGATGACGCTGGAGCCACGGGAACGGCCGGGCTCACAGGGCTCCGTGGTGCCTGGGACCCGTCCAGCCGTGGCCCAGTGAGGTAGCCACGGTGGCAGGTGGCCAGCGACCGGGTCAAGCAGTTGACCAACCAACCAATGGTTAAGAATAGCTGGTTAATGGTTCAAAATAGAAGATAACAACTAGCAACTATAGGGGATATACCAGATGGCGAACTGGGTCAAGCAGTTAACCAACCAATTTCATGTGGGATAAGTTCACCAAGAAAACTATAGGAAAGCAGCCTGGTTAATGATGGGAGAACCAGGGGGAATAAGGGTGAACTGACCCACAGCCAGGTGAGTCATGATGGATGTAATTGGAGAATCGTGCTCAATGATTAGTCTTTCATGAGAACTCGGGGGTCCATTGGAGGGATGCCCATCGGACATCATGAACATTCAGAGCTAGTTCAAACATCAATTATGGTCGCTGGATAGACCCGCTGGTTCACCATCAATACCAGCGATGATTATCGCAATGCCTGAGGGAAACCCAGGCTACACCTGATGGATGTTCAAAGTGCGTGCGTGTGTCTCCGTAGGTGTGTGTGTGTCTAATAATTTAACCACTGTCAATGACTCTCCTTGTACCTAAACGACCCCTTTCAGGTCTGGTAGTCACTTGACAACAAATCATGTACATGTTCGCATATATTGAAAAAAGACCTAGACATGCATGTATACACATGCACCTATCTATTTACCTGCACACATATGTAAACATGTTTACGTATGTACAATACATCACGCACTACGCACAATATTGCGCAGTGTATGTGATAAATATACATCATATACTTTGTATCTGTAAATTCCTATGATTTCTGATGTCAACACCAACCCAAACATGTGCGCTGATGAACACCGGAAGCGCCGGCTTCCGTCATGAGCTATGTGCAAAGTCATGATCCATGGATATCCATGGTGGTACCCCTGAACAAGACATCCTGTGCCCATATTTGCTGGGGAAAGCAGCGATCTACATCGCGTTTCAAGCAGCAGCGCCAGTTAAAAACCTGCATCCCTTCTGTGGTACGCTGTGTTCGGATGTTCATATTCAGTATAAAGCGACTCCCTCAACTGTTGGATGCTGGTGCTCAAATGGAAGGTGGCTCCCATCCATAGGTTTTTTCCCTGTTTAAGAGACTGTAATCATTCTGCTTGACCATTCTGCTAATAATTTTCCGTTTACTAGTGTGATACCCCTGGCACTGGACCTGCTTTAGGAATCCATAGCTGGTTGGTGCTTGAACCACCTCCATGAAAAACATGCGCAAGTCAACCAACCATTACATTTGGGAAAGTAAAACTAACGTCAACAAAAAGCATCAACCAGTCAACTAGTAGTTGTTTCACCATTATTAGTTGGTTCTCATCCCCTATCATTAGCCACTCTTGATGGCTATAACCCTATAAATCCCATCACAAACCAAGCCATTGCAGTAATAGTTGATTTATAACGTTATAAGCGTTCATGCTGGCTAAGAGAAAACCTTATCACCTAAGTTATCACCCTATAAATCCGAGTATAAACCATTATGGTGCCATGGTGGTGTCTTCCCGGAGCTCTGTTGTTTGGCTAAAAATCGTGCCTTTCGAATGCGATCTGGAGGCAGAACCTGGCGAAGCTGGATGGATCCAAGGATGGTTCATTATGTTTACAGGCAACGATTAATACTGGTTGGTGGTTTCAATCCCTATGAAAAATATTAGTCAACCAACCAGTTGTTGATGATTACTAGGGAAAATAAAAAATGTTTGAAACCACCAACCAGTTAATAGTGATTAATAATAGGATTAATAGGGCAGAAAAAACTAACAATAATGGTTCATTATGGTTGATTAATATTGATTAGTTCATGGTTCATGGGCTTAACAACGGTGAGCACTGCCTAATGCCTGTGAGCAAGCATGGTTCATGGCGATGTTCATGCTGGATAGTAATGGTTGTTTCTATGGATGGTACTAGTTATGATAGTATAGAAAAAAACACATTCCATGAATCAAATGTGTCCCTGCTTCTTGCGAAATATTGGATGGTGGTGAACACATGACTCGGCGGGATTCATGTCCAGAACCTTGCCAGAAAAATACGCAAAACACAACTCACCTTGTTGTGGTTCACTACTAGTTCACTATGGTTCTTAATGGCTTGTATGATCAACAACACCAGGATTCTTAACTATGGTCACCTACTGTTAGAAATCAACAAAGCCATAATGATGGCTGACCAAATGTGGTGAATCACCCGTATCTGATGGTTAAGCGTCTAGGGTTTGATGATCAAGAGCACCAACTGGCAATGGTGCAGCGGTGTCTCGAACCCAACGGAGCCTGATCAGCCACGGGTCACTCGGGGGTGGTTTAGCAACTGCTCCAGGCCCTTGCTCGCTGGTTATTGGTATCCCTACTTGGATGTGTACATCCACCTAGTAACTGCCATGAGCCCCCAAAACCTTAAAACATGTAGGGTTTTACCCTCCAATATGGGTGGGTTATAACCTATAAACATGATGGTTTTGGAGGCTCAAGGTGGGAACTAACCGTGGTTTCTGGGGGTTAGTTCAGCTACCTTGTAAGCTGTACAACCATGTTTATAGCCCCAGCTGCTCCAAGTAGTATTTACCACCATGAGCCACAATTGCTAGCATCAAGCACTATGAACCATTTAATAACCACTGGTTAATGAACCATTAGTCGATAATCATGTGCTGATGAAACAAGATAGTCAATATGCAATTCTAAACCATTATTGATTATTAATTGACCACTTTCATTAATCTGCTTGTTTGGTTTAACCACATGGCAGTGGGTCAAAACCCTGTACCCCTGGTTCCCCTATCATTAACCACAGTTTCCCTTATTATTGTTGGTCATTATTCCCCATTAGTTGGTTGATTAATATTGACCCATAGCCACATTAGCTAACCACCATTGTGAGTATCCAACCCCATTGTTAGTATCAGCGCTGTAGTGCTGGTTGCTGCGCCACGCCTGAACGACAGACCTGAGTCGTTCCGTTGCCATGGCTGACCGCCGATTGTGCCGCCGCCTCTGTCGGCGGCGGCACCCCTTTGGGGGGGCTCTCCACTGAGCCCCACGGCCCCCACGACGACCCCTGCAGTGATGGATCAGCAGCGAACAAAAACACCATGCTGTGACCGTTTCCCTTGATAGGACGGCTAGTTACATCAAGGAAATCATCATCTTGTGAGAATTTTGTAGAGTTTTGCAATCCAAAGAAGGATCCCCGATCTCTTGATAGGCAGGACAAATCAAAAGTAAGCAAATGCTGTTTTCAAGCTGTTGCCACTGCCACCATCATCTCTGGGTTTGGTAAAAACTGGCTGTCCATAAGCAGCGGCCAGGTCGCCAATCCAAAGTTCTACCTACAGTATGATTATTGAGTTTCTTGGTTGATCATGACTGAAAATTGGACATCAGGAGCAATACGTAGTAATGAATAACAACAGGTTGGTATGCCATCTATGATTCTTCCTTGATAAGCGTTGAACACGGGAAGTATGATGCAGGAAGAACAGGGGTCATATGCCAACTATGATGACTAGCTTGCTGTTAAGAAGCAAACCAAACAACAGTTTTTGCGACTCGCTCACACGGCATATACCTTTGGGTGTTTCTCAAAATAGGGGTACCCCCCCAATCATCCCTTATTAATCATTGTTTTATGAATTAGCAAGCCATTTTTGGGGTCCCCTATTTTGAGAAACCACCATTTGAAGAACTCCTGCTTCAGCATTGCTGTTTGACTGGCGCTGGCTTACAACATACCACCAGTCTCCCACCCGCGCATTTCCAGCCTCACACCAATGCAATTCGCAGTTTGTCTGGGAGAAGCAGCTGGCTATTCAGGGTTAGGTGTGAAGCGCTGTCCATCCGCCATTGATAGTTGGGTATGTTGGGTTTATTACGAAATCATTTCTGGCGTACACCAACTTGGGGTCACCTACAAGCTAGAAAATTATTCAAGTATTGGATGATCCATAAATGGTGCAACCCAATCTATGTTGTTTTTTCGTATCAAAGTGATACTCTTCTGCGATACTATCCCAATCCTATGCTTTGACAATCGCCTAAACCCAGGTTGTTTTATATCATGGCGCATACTGTATGGAAGTAGAGATTGGTTGAATATTGACAAATAGACAGTTTGAAATTGAAAGTGCAACCATAAATTCACTTGTGGATTTATCTCATATATTGCTTGAATCTTGACAAGTTTTACCCTTACCACTTATAGATAGTTTTGCTGCCATGGCGGTATGGGAAGAAACTCGGGCAATCAATGCAATTAGCTGTTCTGTCACGGGCCACCAAATGCTTTGGGTGTTTAAATCTGCAGCAAATGTACATATGCACTGCAGTATACATGTATAACCATCCTGCAGCAAATAGAGCATCCCCTAGGTTTAATACTAAATTCCTTCACCTATTGGCGATATTCCAATGTCATATTCTTTCGAATCCAGGCCAGGAACAATATATGAGCACGAAACCTTGCACGAATGATCCGCTCAATTAACATCGAACATGTTCTACTCATCAGCAAGAATGAAATATGTCAATACACAATCATCAAAATATGTTCACGAAGGGCAATGAATCAATAAGTTGTGAAATGAAGTTCTCCTTACTCTATCTGGTCACTATTCAGATTTCACGTGATATAGATGATGCTGCACCCATGACTCATGGGGGTACCCCATTTGGCTGGCAATGGTGTTCAAAAGTATATTTAAAACCAACAAAAACTATTACTCTATAGGATGAATGCAATAGATAAGATATGTGAGATGTACACATGTACTCCGCCCCAAGAATTGAGCATCTCGTGACATGAGCATGGGTCAAAGGCTGTAGCCCTTCTGTTCCCTAAAATGAACAGTAGCCTTTGCTGGGACATCAAGCTATCCAACTTGGGATATATCTGGTGTTCACATCGACCTACACCACCCAACACATACGTTTATATCCTCAAGCAGCCCTTGATGTTGGTTAACTTGTAAAAACAATACACGTTCACAGCCGCTTGCCATCACGCCCGCAGCAACCTGATCTTCCACGGGGTCTCCAACCACCACCGCTTGGGTCCAACGATGACACTCTGGGAGCACCCAGCCGTGTCCGTTCCGTTCATGGTGTCTGCTTTGCAGATCAGTCCAGAGGCAGGGACGGGGTACTGCAGATTGGCCTCCTGGTGCAGCGATGATGGTGTTGCACATCCCAACAGCCTCAGCAGCCTATGGCTATACCATCTCAACAGCTCCACTAGTAACCGGCCATTGAGAACAAGCAATGACTGTTGTCGAGCTGGTTGCTGACTTTGACGAACCGCCAGAGAGTAAGCGAGTACTGCCGGCAGAAATCGTGTAGTCTGTGAATCAAACACACGAGGAGCTAAAGAAACGAGCGAGAATATACGTTTATGTCTATCTATCTATCTATCTATCTATCTATCTATATCTATCTTTATATATATATATATGTAAATACACAAATATACATACTTGTTGCTTTATTTACTTATGTATGCATTTATTTAA
This sequence comes from Symbiodinium kawagutii, assembly GCA_009767595.1. Classification (NCBI taxonomy): domain Eukaryota; class Dinophyceae; order Suessiales; family Symbiodiniaceae; genus Symbiodinium; species Symbiodinium kawagutii. Next base: position 210,544 of record VSDK01013809.1, read on the forward strand.
CAATTTATTTATCTATCTATTTATCTATTTATATGGGTGTGTGAGGTTGAACAAAATATATCAATACATAGACATGGCTCTTAAATTGGGAGACCCCAAATGGGCGGATTCTGCCGTCGAAGAGAATACTAAAATTGGTTCAGGGGTGCCACCACCATTTATGGATGTACAGCCATGTGGGTATGAGCATGCGCATTGGAAACACGGTTCAAATGGCCGGCAGAACATGTCTTGTGCACGAAACCTTTGTGTGTTTCCAAACATTGTGGGTCCCCAGTTGACCAAGTGTGGATCGGCAGCGGGATACCCGGATCTATAGACATAGAAGATTGTAGAAAGGTTTTGTTGCTTGTGCTGAGGCATAGACCAAGTTATACACTGGCATGTTTTTTCCACCCAAACAGAAATGAAGGATGACAAAAATACCACATTAGGGAAAGGTCGGCGACAGCCTGAAGAGCAGTGTTATTGCAAGCAAACTGGCTACTGACAGGGAAATTCTGTACCAAACTGCATTCAACTGCAGTGAGTCTGCAGCGCATTGAAGTCACACCGATTAAGACTTTGGCTGGGCACAATGGTGAAAAACGACTCATTGGGGTAAATGAATGTAAATGATGGTTGACCAATGGCTAAATAACTATTATTGATGATTGTATAATGTTTGTAGATCTTCTCTGACTTCGCACATTGCTTCACCCCGACTTGGGACCCCAACACAGTATATGCTTTAGCATCTTTTAGCAACCAACACCAACCAGCACCATGCCTCCGCAAAAATCCCTCCCGTCCGTCGAGAACAAGTCCAGAACCTCTTTGTGGGCCACCTGAACGCAGTGCTGACCACTGAAGGTCGATGGCTGGGCGCATGGCGATGCGAACGAGGAGCGAATGGTAGAACTACCAAGGAGCAGCTAGGCGTTGAGGTGTCTTCACAACTTCTTGAGGATATGTTGTTTGATTCCAGGGGATGAAATTGGAACAGTTTGCCTTCCATTTTCCGCAAGGTGGGCCCCCTAGTTTCAACTGGGTTTGTAAGCTACTCTTTAAGCATAGTTGCATCTACCATAGCTAGTGGTTATCCAAGTCATAAGACAAGTTGACCTCTTATCACCAACAACTGAGAACCATCACTCAGCATCATGGACCATCAATTCTCATTAGACAGCCGTGACATCACAACGGACCACAATGAACATGACAAATAATCATCATCACAGATCAGATCACCAACAATTATCACTCCTCACAACACCAATGACCAATGATCACTAATCATACCAATCTCCACCAATCATCACTAGTCAGTACCCTCTGGAAAACTAACGTGGCAATGGAAACTCCGCCATTAAAAGCTGGTTTCCCAGGGTTTCCTTCTCAAATATGGTGATTTTTCATTGCCAGATTAGTTGACCAGAACTTCACCATCATCACATTTATCACCAGGTGATACTGGTGAACATGTAGTCATGGTGAGATACTGGGGATATGACCACATGATAACCAGGTGAATACCTGTTTGATCACATTTACCATCAGCTCTCACCATGACTACCCTCGGCACCCTCACCATGGCGCCAGGCACCTGGTTGTGCGTTGGAGGAAAGATGTCGGGCACTCCCTGGCGGCGAGGGGATGGTACCATGCGCGCGCGGAACGGGACCCGAAAAAGCTTGCTTTTTAGCCTCCAAAAGATGGCTTAGAAGCAGTTTTACCAGGTAGTCCAGCTGTAAATGGCGGAATTTCCACTTCTAAGTGGGTTAGAACCTCGAAAAATGATGGTGAATTGGGTGGCCATCGTGGATAATGATACAAGTTGATGGTTTGAATGATGGTTTGATAGTGGGGAAATGATGCTTCATCATGACTAAGCGACCTTTGACCATTACTAATTGTTGGTTCGTTATATGGTTCAACACGGTCTGATCATAGCTAATTGATGGCTGATGGTTTAATGGTGATAAGTTTGATGGTTGGTGAAAGGTTTCATGACAAAATAATATGGATAGATAAATCCAATAGAAATGGGATAATTAAAGAAACAAATCAAATCAAGTACATGGATAGACAAAGAAACCAGATTGATAGACTGACAATGTAGAGATGTAAATAAGTACAGTAGATCGATCGATCAAAAACGGAAATATTTACCCAATAGATCACTTTGCTGGTGCCGCTGCACTAACGCCTAGCTGCGCCACTTAACGAATTTGTCAAGCACGCCACAGCATCGATATTAACATCGTTTGATATAGATTCCTTGACCAGGACTTGTGGTCGCATGCCATATCTTGGTCAAGTCTCATATCGATGCAACTAGCAGTATATTCTTAAATGTGGCTGTGGGTCAGTTTACCCTCTACCCCTGGTTCCCCCATCATTAAACTATAGCTGTTGGTTATTATCCCCCATGATTGATGCTTAGCATTGATCCAGCTCGCCATGCATAGCTGGTATATCCCCTACCATTGTTACTTCTGATACCCTATCATTAAGCATTCACCAGCTATTATTGGTTGGTTCAAGCCTGACCTGGCTGCGGATCAAGGGCCCCGATTTGTACCCCTGGCGATTCAACGTACATCGCACGGCCATGACGACCCTTTTTTTGTCGAAGTCTTGGGGGATGTGGGGTCCCACTGCCGCGCCATGTGGCTTGGATGCTTGGTAACTAACATAGCAATGTAAAATCACCATATTTCATAGACATTCCGTAGGAAACTATTGATACTGTAATTGGTGGATTTTCCATTGCCATGTTAGTTTACCAGAGTGTATCGATACCCATTTCCAAGGACAGTATATATTGTTGATGGATATCCAACTATTCGTGCGGAGTATAAACCACAATGAAGCAAGTAGATAAGTTGGACACAGTCGGCTGTTGGATCTGTTGTTATTGACAAATCATTGATCGACCTATCAACCATCGTTTGCCAAGCAACCATCAATGATAATCAACAACAATTCTAGAATACCAGCCTATTACTATATCCCGTTATATCTCGTAGAATTCATGGCTATGATCCCCATATATTGTAATCATTACAACCATTTTCATAACTCCCAAATATTGTGAGTGTCAACGTTATAACATTATAACCCACAATGTTCAATAAATATATATATATATACATATCATCCCCTATCCAAACCATTATAACCTACTAAAAACAATTTTGAGAACTCCCCAGATATATAACAGGCCTATCAGCCTGTTATCTCCATGGCCATGCTCAATTTCAACCCACGTCTGCAGTGCAGTGCGCGTCTGCAGTGCAGTGCGCGCCGTGCTGAGCTTGGCAGTGGCCACCACGCCGACAGCCTCTGATTCTGGTTGTTGAAGGGTCTGGTTGATGCTTCATGTTGAAGGGTTGCCCATACGGCTGGGATTCTAGGGGAAAACTAAGGTCAGAATATATAGACTGTAAGTCGTCAGCTGCACTGGTTCATGAGTTGATACTTGATTCATGAGGCTGGTTTGTTTTCAGCACCAATGATGATGATGATGGTTGATGGATGGTTCATGAGTGGTTCATGCTTGGTCAAAGGTTGTTGGAAGTGCTGGTAAACGGCTGGTCAGCTACCGGTGGCTGACAGGCACCAATGATGATGGTAGGATCACCCAACAAATATGTAGTGTTTGTTTCTCAATTGGTATTCCTAGGCTTAGCTCATGGCTGAATGAAATAAATCCCCAAACACAGCCAACAAAGCTCAGTCCAAAAATCCAGACCTTATTGGGCTTGTATCATCCCAATGGAAATTCAAAATTCTCCAATGTTTGGTATCCCCAGTCTGACTGGTTACTGGATATGCCGGATGGATTCTGACAAAAAAATGCTTTTGCACTTGACGTGATCCTGTTAATGTGCTGATGCATTTCCCCCGGGTCGCTATAGGCACGGTGAAGCCCATCTCCTCAGGGAGTTGTTGCCCTTCACTGCCCAGCTCTGCTCGTTGGGGGCACGCCACGCAGAAAGAACAGTCGTCATGCGTTCATTTTTCGGATGCAACTTGGACAGTACCCAATAGCAAGCTATAGCGACTAAACTACTTTCCAGTTTGTTCGATCTAGTTGGGTGCCCAAGTTCTACAAGAGAATCACTATGTACAAAGGTGTGCAAGTACTTCAGCACCCAACAAAATAGACGTAGAACGTAACTGTGGACTTTGACAGTTCTTAATCGTGACCCGACCTGCTTTTACTTACAAATTCATGTTCAACAACAGCATCTTATGCGAGCAATGAAGAAAAGTTCCATCCATGTGGTTAAGATACATATCCAATCAGACATGACATCACATCATGCTCTGTCTGACCACCAGCACCACCGCTGTCCCACACCGAGGACAAGAAACTGCGGTGATAAAAAACACAAGCGTTGTCCTAAGCATGCGGGGGCATCGAGAAAGGATGTGATGGGAAAAAGATCAACCACAACTATCAGTGTTTTCAGGTAGATCACCAACTGTTTCCGGCCGGCAAGTTATGAGGGTGGTTCACACTTGTGAATCTTTCAATGATTTGGGTATCACTTGGATACCGGTCAAGCTTCAGACCAGCTTGTCATGGAGTCATGGAACATCAACAAGAACCAGAAAATCGACACCATCGGACATGACGATCCGACAGCGTTGAACTGATGAACGTGAGCCAAAGTTTACCCACGTGGGTCAAAAGTATCAACCCCCAATATGGCTATTTATAATGGAAATATCTTATAACAAAAGTATCAACCCCCAATATGGCTATTTATAATGAACATCTCTGATAAACCAATGTCTTTTGGGGTACTCAATGCCTTGACCCACCATGTCCAATGTCAGCTTTGTACCTGGCTGAGGATGGTCACCATCGTTCCAACAGCAAGGGCTTGGCCACCAACTTCTGTGACACTGAAGACTAATGGAGGCCTGATCAACATGATCCGCAAATACGTAACCTCCCCAAAAAGCACATCATTATTTATTTATATTTTTTTATATTCATATATATAGTATTTAATTATATATATATATAAAGAGCCACAACCCTGCTTTTTTATTCCACTTCGCAGCTGTTTAGTCACAATTAAACAAGTTGGTAACACAAACAAAGAAAGAAAGGTACTACATTGGACCCAACATCTTCTAGGGGAACTGCAGGAAACCCCGGGCCAGACCCCAGGAGAATCCACCCAGCCCATCTTCCCTGCAACACAACCGAGCCAGACCTCCTGGTTGCCTAGTATTTAATTATATATATATATAAAGAGCCACAACCCTGCTTTTTTATTCCACTTCGCAGCTGTTTAGTCACAATTAAACAAGTTGGTAACACAAACAAAGAAAGAAAGGTACTACATTGGACCCAACATCTTCTAGGGGAACTGCAGGAAACCCCGGGCCAGACCCCAGGAGAATCCACCCAGCCCATCTTCCCTGCAACACAACCGAGCCAGACCTCCTGGTTGCCTGCACCGGGAAAAATCCAATGTGGTACCTATGAAACTTCGAAGTTGCGGAAAAAATTTCTTTTGCTTCTGCCGGATTTCTTCTTCTTTCCATGGCCCCCCGCTCTTCCAGTTTTAACTGGAGGCTCAAGGGTTGAGAAAGGACGTTTGACCGTGTGATGAAAAATGTTGACATAAGGCTTGATATTAGGGTCGTTGACAGGGAATTGCATCCTGGCCAACATGGCTAGACCCTCGTTTAAATAGATCCTTGCGGTTTTTTGGGCTGCCCAACGCCCTTGGACAAGGATCCTATCAAGCGACTCATGTTTTTGAAACCAGTATGTCGCCCCACCGCGACGTAAGCTGTACGGTCGAAATTCCCATTGAGTGAGGTTCAGGTCTGACAAACATTGTGCAAACAGTGACCGCCACTTTGTGGCGCCACCGGACAAAGACGAAGACGGAGATGACAGAGCCTTCCATTGTTTGACAAGGATGACTGCGGGTTCAACACCTAAAATCACGCTTTCAGCTGCTCCTTGGCGCTTCCCACCTTTGGTGAAGCCCAGGCTCACCAACACTTGCTTCTCACGGGGATTTGCAGTGACATGCGAGTTACTCAGTGCTATGATCTCTCCAGATCGTAGCATGGTATAAAATCCTAACAAAAGCGACGTTGCAAAAGCATTGTGGCCTTTAAAAAATCCCCACCCTGCCATCGCGTGCACTAAATGCTCAGGCAAAGGCGGTGCTCTGCTAGGTATCTCGTTTGTGGCCCAAGTCTTCAACAAGCGCCAAGAACCAGGCAGGCAATGTCGCAAATTAGGTTGCATGTCTTGTAGACCTGCAACTGTGTCGGAAGCCAAAGCACGGCCTTCTCCTGTTGCCCACAGGTGCTCCAGGTAGTCGCACACCAAAGGATCCAGCAAATGCTTCTGAGTGGGCAAGACCTTGTTTTCATGCTTGAGAAACAGTAAAAAACGATCAGTAGCGGCAGCGTATCGTTTCCGTGTGGCTGGCTGTACAGTTAAAGCTCGCAAAGTTCCCAATTCTTTCCTCTGTTTCGCTCTCTCTTGTGCCCCTGTTGCTTCCACAATCTTACGCTTTGGCATTGCGGAATTTGGTACGAACCCGCCTGCCCCATCTGCTCGGAGCATCGGCTGGGTTCTGTTCGGTGTGAACATATCCCCAAAAGGGGTGACAACAGGAGGCAAGGATGAGAGAGTTAATTTTGGAAAGAATTCTTCGAAGCTTGCGGGAACTGCTTCTGCCACGACTCAAAGCATGTAAACAAACAAGACTGTCTGTCAAGTGCAAAAAACGTGCACCGGCCAGTTGCTGATGTTCGATGCGCCAGCGCAAAGTTGTCATAATGGAGCGCATCTCTAGAGCATTTATGTGCTCCGACTGTGAACGCCAACGCCACCCTGCAACAATTCTCCACTTCCACATACGAGAGGGGATAGTAGCACGCACACGGTGGAACTTGAACATTTGGTCCTGGGGGGTTGTGAGCATAATATCCTCACCCTTTACAGAGATGAGGTTACCCAATTTACACGCCAAAGCCTCGGATGCATCCTCTCCTACCGTGCGAGTAGGGTTGAGAGGCAACCGGAACAAACGCCCTTGTACTGTGGACACTCCTCCAGGAGTACAGCGATCAATGATCTGCTGGGGGGACAAGGGTGAGATGACTCCAAGACGTGACATGAGCTGTTGTAACAGAAAGCTCACGACCGGAACGGACCAAGAATTGCCGACCAAAGTGAGGCGAGCATCCATCCATTCCACCGAGTTACGCTTTTGCTTGGGGAGACAGCTTTGGGTGTATCCCACTGGGAAGCCCATCATGCATTCCCGTTCCGCGATGTCGACGATGCGCATGACGCCCTTCTTGTTCTGCACAGAGTTGATGGTCTTATACTGGTAGGGGGGAAAACGGTGCAGGTCATCACTCCACCGTTTGAGTTCTTCCAAGGAACAGTCCTTGATACCAGCCGGCTTTCGCCCTGGCACCTGACTTGGTCGCGAAGTAGTGAAGGTGGGAAACGAAGAGGATTCGTCAACCTTTGACCAACCTGACCTGAGAACCTCCTCTAGGGATTGGCACGCCGTGAAGTGCAACTGACCGACACCCTGTTGATTGTAGTCAATCCACGTGAACTCATCTTCAACGATCTCCCAATCAACCCAGTACAGACGGGGACGGCGACACCATGTAGTTTCACCAGCATCAACTACCCAAGGATCACCCTCATAGGAGCTGCTCATAGCTTCCCGATCTTTTGCGTCCATGGAGGCAACTGACTCCATTAAGCAGTAGCTAGGACACCAAGGAAACGCACGCCGCACCCACTGACGAACCTCTTTGACAAAAGTGAACAAGCAAGACCTGGCATCCTTCAAGGCCCCTCGCCTATCGGAGTTCAAACCCGAGACCCCTTGACAGGGTGGACCTGCGCCAATGACTACCATCCCACACTGGGAGTGTGTACGAGCCCACGATTGCACATCTTCAAAGGTCAGCTTGGTGATGTCGTCGTAGTGCAATACTCCTGGAAAGTGCGCGGAAACTACCCTTTGTGCAGTTGATTCCTTTTCGACAGACACATAACCGACCACCGGGACACCTAGGACTTCCAGTGCCACTCTTAAGGCACCGATACCGTCAAACAAGCCTATGCACAAGACTCCTGGGTCTTCCTGCAACTGGGGGTGTTCACCTCGAAGACTACCTTCTGAGACTGCAGCTCCTAAGGCCGTGGTTTGAACGCTACAGCATATTCCTCCACCAGTTGTAGACGCATCGCTACAGGTCACCTGCTTGTGCATGGGCATGCGGAAATCCATTCGGGCCAAAGGGAGTAAACCCAACAACCTAGTCACCTCCAGTTTGCAGTCATCGGGGGAGAGACGTTGGTGGGGTCCAGGCGCATTGAAGCTCTCAATGTGGGTCCAAACCCGGTTCAGACAACCAAGGAGCGGTCTACGGAACATGGTCATGTAGACCAGCCCTCCGCAAACAACCTGCCATTGTTTCTGCGTTGCGAACTTCTGCTGA
>VSDK01013809.1:219055-264858 GCA_009767595.1 Symbiodinium kawagutii
CTGAACCAAGTGCAAAGCCATGGTGAAGTACTTAGCCATCTTCACTTCCCGAGGAAACGCTACACCTTCTAACCCGTTGACTGTGGCACCCTGCATTTCACACAGTGCAGCTCGTTGCACCGATTTCTTCACATTCCTTGGAACCTCCCAGGATTCGTACTGATTGCGAAGTGCTAGAACGGCCGGTGACAAAGTGCCTTGGACGTCAACCAGTTCGGTTTTCTCAACACGTTCAAGAAGATCGTAGTTATCCAGGTATACTCTCCACAAAGGCTCTGCTACGCTAAAGGGCTTGTCTTTACGCAACTCTTGTCCTGGCAGGTTGGTCAATCCTTCCTTCGAATGAGCAGCAAGCACTAAATTGCGATGCACATGCTGTGCAATGCTGACGGAGTTTAGGTATCCCATAGGTAATACCTTGGACATCAAGTAGACTTCTTTTCCAACCAGTTCACTGGGCAGTGCACTATCCGGCACCGGTTTGTTAAAAGCCAGGAACTTCCACCACGTGCACGGCACCTTCATGGTGTAGAAAAAGCACTTGACATCCTCCGAGCTCACCAACAAACATTCAGAAGGTTGCAGAAAGTACGGTGTCATCATCGACCAAGTAGGAAGGGTGTTGACATCACCAGACATAGCATAGCTGATGTTGTTAAACGGGATCAGGTTCATTATGAGGCGGAAGATTTCAGTGCCATCGGCACCGTACTCATCTTTTGTCACGCCAAATAATCCATTTAACAATGGTTGCCCTTGGGCAGAAAACACATCATCCCGTTCAATCAACCCACAAAGACCACGATTGACCAAACCACGACACACGTCAGCCCAGTGACCATCTTCCACCATGACTCGTGGTGGCTTCAAAGGACCCCATTCCTCTGGCGGCTTGAGGTAGTGGCCAATGTCCTCAACAAATGCTTTACACCCATGGGTACACACGTCAACCAGTGAAACCGTACCAACATCTTGTGGCAACGCCGGCTCGATGTTACCCCATTGGAACCATCGTGCAACCCGAACTTCGTCACCCTTGTAATCGATAGATTTCACACTGAAGAAATCCTTCCAATCAAAGTGCTCGATGGGCACCGAAACAGAGCTAAAGCTCCGAACATGTCTCACCAAGTGCTGCAAACAGGTTGCTTGAGCACCGTTAGGAGCTTGATCATGGTGAAGAAGGCTTCCCCACAAAGAGTTCAAACTGAGACAAACACACAGTAACCAAGTCAACTCCAACTCACCTAACATGGGATCAAACTGCATGAGGACACTCCTAGAGGTGGGAAGGGGGAAAATAGCCATCTTTTCCATCCTACCCGTGGGCTTGCTGCGAAGTGGAAGTACCTCTAGGAGCCTATGCAGTAAAAACCCTCCACATGAAACCAAACTCTTCCCAATCATCCGGTCAGGCGCGAAAACTTTTTCTCTGGCACTCACTGCTGCTGAAGGTTCGGAGCTGTCGACACCATCTCCGTCAAAGCTGGTTAGCTCTACCGGAAACGGTGGATGGATGCTACCAGGCGAACTTGGCAGCGTCCCTGTACCCGAAGCTCTTTCCTCTGTGGCAGTGGGCTGAATCTCGGAAAACTTCGCCAAAGTGGCATCCACAGGAGCTGTCGCTCCCGACTCACTCTTCTCTTCACCCCTCAACTTTCCTTCTTGGAATTGTCGCCCTTTGGATGCTGTCCTTTGTTGCCCTTCTTGGATTGCCCTTTTCCCTTCGATGCTTCCTCTCTTTGGCTGTCCTTCGTCTTTCCATAGCCCTTGCCTGTCCTCCGGCCATCTGGGAACCCGGACAGGTATTTCGTCCTGCTTTCCTCCTCGGTCTCTTTCCTCGCCGCTCCGAGCTCTTCCAGAGCTGTGAGAGTCGTGTGCTCTGGGGGAAGAACTTCTAGTTTTTGAGACACGCTCCAATGTGTCCCGGTCATTGAAGCCTCTATTGATTTCAGCCGCTGCCCCAGGCAGTCTACTGCTGAGGCCACCCGTCCACGTAGTAGTAGATCTATGGTGGTACTCAGGGTGTGTAGTTCCCGGAGCGCAGGGCCTTGACTCTTGCGAGCCAAGTGCTGCTTGAAATACAAAAGGGCCACGGGGCGCAATGCGCCCGTGACATCCTCTTCGCCAAGTTCCTGGAGGAGTGAGCGGCGCATGTGGGCCACTGCTGAACTCCCCAGTGCACCTGGGAACTGATCGAAGATGCGGCGCACCTTCGATGCCTGGTCGAAGATGCTCTCCGTGGCCTGGAACTCTGACTCCCCTTTGCTGCTCGAAGACGAACTGCCGCTCCTGCTCGAAGAGGTCGACTTCTTGGACTTGTGGCGCTTGGCTAGATGACGTTGAGCTCTTCTCGCCACCTTTCGCCGAACCCGCTCTTGTGGGTCCAAGCCCGTCCCTGCAAACAGCAGGGCTGAGTCCTTCGTCCCTGCTTGCTTGGCTCGGCTCCCATCCATTGCCACTTTGTCGTCTTTTGCTGCGACATCCTTCTCGCCTTTCTTGGACTTGTCCTTCTTTTTCTTCTTCCTCTTTCTGCTCGAACTCTTCTCGTCTTCTTCTGCTCGAGCTGGTCGTTCTGGTGGACGGGCAGGCCCCAACCCATCTGCTCGGGCCCGGAGATCTCCCAGTTCGTCTACTGGTTCCGCTGGCCTCGCATCGATCAGGTTCCCCATCCAACCATCTTCTTTTTCTAGTTCGAGACCTCTCCGTCCTTTCATGGCGTGCATGATGTCCTCGTTCACTATCTCGTGGCTGCACCCTGCAGGGCACACCAGCACCCTCATCTTCTTGTCTGCCTTCCCCGACAAGTAATGGAGCAACTGATCGATGTCGGTGCCGGTGCACTCCAGGTCGATGAACTGGTGAGGAGGTTCTAGTCGCAGGCCTTTCACTACTCCTGCAACTCGCCCTGGCTTGTGGTAGTACACCCCCTCGGTCACCACGAGTCTTCCCGGCTGTCCCAGTTCCAAGGGACTCACATCCTTGAACTTCACGATGCTTCCCATGGCCATGTCGAGGTCGGCAGGAGCTGCTCCGCTCCCGTGTCCTAGTGCTGCGGCTGGCCGTCTCAACCTCGCACCGAGTCGCCCTCTTCCTCTGCCTGCAGGGGGTCCTCCTCGTGCCTTGGCTTTTGCTGCAGCTTTCGCCCCTGCTTTGGCTTTTGCCTTGGCCTTTGCTTTGGCCCTTACCTTTGCCTTTGGCGCCATCTCGACGTGCCAAAGCCGTTGAACCGGTTGTAGATACCGGTCCTTCCACGCTCTCTGTGATTTGCTCCTTTGGTCCCTCTTCTCCTGGACCGGCTTCTTCCTCTCGCCCTATCTCTGTTACCACGGTCGTCGTGGCGGGATGATGAAGGTCCAGTAGTTGAACTGGGCCTGCTTGGTGCTGAATCTCCGGCTCCTGATCGAAGAAGATGCTCTGCTGCACTTCCTCTCACTGGTAGAGTTCCCAACTGAAACTCTGTGGGATTCTCCCTGGCGTACCGATCTATGTCGCTACTCTTGTCCTCTGCTGGCTCTTTCTTTGAATCCTTCGACGAACCTGCAAGTGCTTCTTTCTCACCTGCTTCTTCTTCCTTCGTCTCCTCAGGCTTTTTCTCTTCCAGAGCACTCTCTGCTCCGATGGCTCTCTCCTTCTTTTCTTTCTTCTTGGCTTTTGTTGATTCCTTCTTCTTCTTCTTCTTTACTGGCTCTTCTTCCTTCTCGTCTGATGCGCAATCTCCTTTGGCTCTTTTCTTGGACTTCTCTGCTTTCTCTTCCTTCAAGGGCTTCTCTTCTTCGACTCCTCCTTGTTCCTCGTTGGGGCTGGACTCAGCTGTGACCACAGGAGCAGCTGCTCCCGACAAGAGTGAGGCACTCTCGACCTTTGGTTGATGGTGTGGGACAAGTCGTCCAGGTGCACACGACAGATCGGCCTCAAGCAAATCCGTAAGGCTCCCCACGCAGTTCCGGAGTACGAGGACAACACGTTCCTCGCTCTCAGGACGAAGATCCCCACACTCAAGCAAAGCTCGAATGCGAGAAGCAGTGCGGCAAGGAACACACAATGGCTCCCCGGGGAAAACCTGGCACCTACTACACACCATTCACTGATCAGCCGAAACCCTACGGAATAAACATCCAGGTGTGTCTCTTTACCCCCGTGGCGGAGATACATTTATGTATATTTATTTATATATTCAAAAACTTGATGGTCACAACATGTCCAAAGCCTACCTGAGAATTGATGCAAAAGGGCAGGTGACCCAATGGCGCACATGAGCACATGAGCAGTGGACGAATAGAGGTCAGGCGGAAGAATTGCCAAGTGATTTCCAGCTGAGACATGTCATCGCTGCCCAACCAGCAGGTTTCCCTGCAGTCTTAGTTGTTTGCTGGCTTTATTGACATTCATTTTCAATAATCAGCTGGTCTGTGAATAACTTCACTCTAGTCATATCCAGCTTAAAAGTCACACAGCTATCCAAGTTTTACAGCAATTGGTCAATAATTCAATACCCATCTATATTCTCTTGGTGGATAGACGGGTACATAAAGTTCAAAAATCCGGACTATAACAACAGCAAGTATCATGGGGTAATGCACCCATCTGTACCCAGTGCTTCTCATCCAGTCATCGAAAACAAGTGAAGCAAACCGTCCAACTGTTGATCACCAGGGAAGATCATTTTGCCGCGCTGCAACCATTGGATTGACAAACTCCGAGCCGCTGTCCTCGCTTCGCGGAAGCGAACCCCTGGCTCCGGCCCGCCCTTCCCGCCCTCCCAGCCGCACCCGCCCTGCCGCGGCCAAGCATCAGGAGCACCATACAAGGGCAGCGAGCGATTCCATCTGAGCGGAGCGAACCCGGATCAGCAGCGGGTGAACAAGAGACTCAAATGCAATGGTGGTACCGTTTAACCATCTTAGTAATAGCTTAAGCATTTAAGAAAGTTTATCTTAAACCATCTTAAAAATAGCTCAATAATAGTTTAAGCATTTAGGTAAAAACATATTAATAATAACAGTTTCCATTTAATGAATATACAAATGGTGGTTACCTACAAACCATACAAACATTTGAAAAAGAAAACAACCGTTTTAGGGGTGCACCATTCAGTCACATATCATAATGGATCAATATCAATTAACCATCAATCTTATGGGTGATTATGGGTGATAATAACCAACAACAGTAGTTCACTCGATGATGGGACACCCGGGGTACACGGGTTTGACCCATAGCCATATTATCCACACTGTTTCCATATGTACAAGAAATTTGAATACACGTTGGAATGTAAACAGAAATCACAAATCTACAAAATATTGTTTGCCAGATCATCTATAACTGATTCGAATGCATCCACGTATTGACACGTTAACATGTCCTCTGTATTGTTACCTTACATACGTGCATACACAAGTTGACCTTGTATTATAGATGACACCCAATGGGGTTGACCCAGAATGGATAGCCTAGGGGATCGTCTGTGCATAGTGATTCTGCTGGTCTATATTCCATAATGGCTTAATGTTTATATGGGTCTGTGCCAAACTTGGGTAACCAAGAACCCACCAAAAAATGATCATTTTGGTAGGAAACCATTGGTGAACTGGGGGTACCACTATTTTGGCACATACCCATATTGGGTCAATGCGTGGTAGGTCGGTTGTACCAATGTGTAATAGAGGCTCAACTATGGCTTACGTCGAGGAAATCCAGACCCTATGGGAGTTTTCAGCCGCCCCTGCCCTGTGGTCCTTATCGTTGTCATCATCGTGGCTGTTGCTGCTATTGCTGCTGTTTTTGCTGCTGTCGTTTGTGTTGTCGTGGGATTGCTGTTGACATTGCAGGTGTTGTTGTGGCTGTTGTTATAAGAATTGAACTGCTATTGTTGTTTTTTGCCGGTAAGTGTCGGCCAATATCAACCAGTATTCACCATGATTGTAAGCTCGTCAAATTCCTATATCAATATATGCTATTCTTAGCTAGTTCTACTTTGCACACAAACCAGTATCGCTGTTATTATGATCAACCATGATTGTTCATTCCAGCGATTTCACAATAATGTGGCGAACTATCTTGGTATCATCCTTGCTTATCTTGAATCAGCCGGTTCAAGTCCACCAATCCTTACCAGTGTGCTTTCGCGTGCGGGATGGCAATCACCAGAGTGTTGACACCAAACGACACCAGCTTGCTATGTTTCTTACCCGTCATTATCCTGAGTCCAAGGAAGGCCCCCCGCAGTTGTAAGTGGGTTGATGAGCCACTTCACTATAGTCGTATCTACCACAAGTGGTAGTTACCCCAGCTTAGCTCAGCAATTTAGCCAACAAAGTTTATCATCATTCTTTATCATTGATTATTCGATGATATCCACCTAACAAAGCAGCTATAACTGGTAATTGTGCCTATGGGAACTCACCTTTTTTTCGCAGTACATGCATGACGCTTCGCTGGTCTCGGACCGGGCATTCGAGCTCATCAAATGGAACAGCAGCGCCTGCATGGCACCGTCCTGGGAGTCCGTGGCTGTACCGCATAGTTTGGTCAGCAAATGGTTGGTAGTGAATGGTGCAGTAGTGAATCATTTAGTAGCTGTAAATTGTGTTGGGATGATTATATGATGGTTGTGTGATGGTTGTATGATGGTGATTGGGATGTTCCCTACTACAAATCCTTTGGTTGTGATCATGACATGTTATGAACCATAGCCCCATGTGAATCGCTTGTAGACCCGGTGAGAATGGCCCACTGTTGCGGACGGTTGTTTCCACAACATCCGGTTTGAACTGACCTCGACCAGCCATGCCCTGCACTGCATGGCAATCAAAATCCGCAGGATCTGCACGACAGCATGGGGGGATAACATTTTGGTGCGTCCCGTGGACCCATCGCCGTGGACCCATCGCCCCAACGTTGAATTTGTTTCGGATGTTCAGGATACCAGATCGTAAGCGGATTTCTCTTTTTATGAAAAGGTCGTAAGAAAGGTAGGCGAGTGATCTCTTGTTCAGGATAACCTTCAGCAAAATCACAATAGTCATGCATATTGACAAACAATGTTATAATAATTATCCTTAAAACTGTCCATTAACCATGTTTGGCAAATCCCTCCCGTTGTTTCTTTGCGAATCCTGAGGTGTGCCCTAAATCATCACGTTTGGAAAATCGTCATCCACCGCACTTTGCCCTGACAGTGCTCCAGCAGTCAAGTGATCAGCAACCAGGAAAGCTGTTGAACTTCCCAAGCTCGTCATGAGAACCAACAAAGATCACCATCATGAACCAACCAACCGACGAAGCCACCTTAATCAACGGTAACCAACCTCAACCGACCTGAACCAACTAACCAACCAACCAATGGCTTTCCAACACACTCCAGTGTCCTTTTTCTTCTTCTTGTTCTGGTCCTGAACACTTTTCATTCGCCGCAACTAAACCCCTTGCTGGACAAACAACATTATCAGGCACCAAACAAGAAAAACGAGATGTTTGCTAAACCAAGGGGGAGATGGCCTTGTTAAACCAAGAGGGATGGCTATGTTTTTGTTTCCCAAAACTAGGTTCCCACACTTCAACAAACATACCTGCAGGGGGAAACAACGCCTGGGCAAAGAACTACAGGCCACACGGCCGCTCGTCCAATTGTACTGATTGAGCATCGCTCTAGTTATCTCGACCAGTTCAGACCGACCGTTACGGTCTGGCTCACTGGCTACTTCATGATTGACAATGCTATCTCTAAAGTCTTTTATGGCTTCAAAACGAGTATTTGCTATGTCATATTGATTTGCTCAATTCATTTCTTGCATTACAGTAAATTAGAGGGGTAAATGTCCCTAGAAGAACTAATCACGAATTATTTCATATCATTTCATAGCTCATGTGTTGTTATGCAATGGAAACTGTCTTGCTACAAGACTTGCCCCAAGATCATTCAAGATGGCAGTCAAAAGCTATTCTAAGCAAAACATAATCTACGCATTGCTGATTTTCCATGACAACCTCAAACTGCTGAAGAGAAAGCAACAACTAGCCGCTCGTTTGAAGAGAGGCAAGTGAGTGAGGTGAGGGCACAATAAAGATTGAGGTTTCTCAAGTTGTTGGGGTACCCCCACTTATCATCCTTTATCAACCATTTGCAGTAATAAAACAAGCATTGTATAGGAGACTTTTGAGAACCCCAAATATTCAAAAACCGCTCGAGGAAGTCTGTCCTCTTCAATCAACTTCTGTTCGAGTCAGGTCCCAAGTCCAACTTTGAGTGACCCGCCAATGATACCTCTAACTAGCTCCACATTTCGAGTACGGATGGTTTTTCAGTACAAGTTAAAACAAATGGTGGAGCTAGTTAGAGGTATGAGTGTTCCACCACCTCCGTCACTATGCTCAACATATTTGTGGTTACCAGTGTCTAAATAAAGGTAACCATATGGATAATTCTCGAGTTACTTTTCTTTCAGGTTTTATTGGTCATTCTTTGCAATTATTGGTCATGTTCCAGAGTCTTTCAATTCATGTTGCTTATTAGCTTCCTATTGTTGCTTAATTTGTTGCTTCTTGTTTTTGCTGGCTAATCCTATACATAACCACTATATTATATATACTGGTTGGTGGTTGAACCGCCCCCATGAGAAAGACATTCGTCAGCCAACCAACCACTAACCCTCAACCCTGGCCATGGTTGGTTGCTCCGCAACGGATGCTTGCGCCTCCAAAGCAGCCACCCCTTGACCGCCTGAGAGGCTGCTAGGGAGCAACCGTGTATGCAAAAACAGTGATTGGTCAATATCACCAATCAATACTCTCTGGTATACTAACATGGCAATGATCACTTTTCTTTGATAGGAACCCTTGGGAAACCAGCTATAAATGGTTGATTCTCTATTACCATGTTAGTTTACCTCAGTGTAACTGACATGGTCAGTAATGGTTAATAGTGATGGCTGTGGGTCAATATGCATCAAGAAACTAATAATCAACAATGGTTGATAACAATAGCTGGGGGATGCAATGGTTAAAGATGGTAACACAATTCAGATACAGGGATTGGTCCATATCTATTTGCTATTGGTGATTAGTGGGGGAGAATGACCAACAAAACTATAAGGAATGCAAGGGTTAATGATGGTAGATCAGGGGTACGGGGTTTTGACCCACAGCCATACAGTCCCACGGATCCGGAGTGCCTACCACCGAACCAACAAGGAGGGAAAAATTTCGAAATTGAACCTTTATCAACATGATTAAACCCTGATTGGAGTCTCACATGACAACCATGAATGATATCTTAATTGCAAGTTGATTGCTGTTTATTAGCACACAGCCCATTGATGGTTCTCAACCCCATGATCGACTTGATGCTTACACCACACAACACATTCTTCATGCGGTAACACCTTTGTAAAGCAACTGTCCTTATTGAATGATACCCAAACTAGTAATTCTTGTAGTCTAAAGGTATTGCCTGTATGCTTGAACGATGAACTTGTTCTTCATGTATGATTGTGCTTTGTGGCTTGACCCGAACCTTCCGCGGTTGCCAACGACAAGCCCTCCCTCACCCGTTGATGTCAAGCATCACTGAACACCTTTGAACCATGTAGTTCAGGTTAATCTTCAATGTTGATCAGGATCGGTCACATTGACTGAAAACAAACATGGTCATCAACCATTGTTATCCGAAAATCTAAGTGGTTTCTTCTGCTCTGTCATTAATCACCATTGAACATCTAGGTTATAACCACTATAATGACCATGATTATGGCCAATACTTGAGAGTTGTTAACCATGATCAGCACCAGCGCTTCTTACACAGCATCAACCATCATCAAACACATTGCTTCTTATCCTTGCAGGTCAGTGTTCCTTGCTTTTAACCACCATTGACGTTCATTGATATAGTAGCATAGCCACGATCATTTCCATTGCCTAAGACTCAAGAGTGATTGCAGAAACCGTTACTTGTACAACAACCATTGCTAACAACCATTGACCATCAGTAGCGAACCAACAACCACCAGTTCTAATCATACAACCAGTGCTACAACCGCGGCTCACCAACGGTAACCATCATTAAAAATTATTAAACCTCGACGCATCATTAGCCATCGTTTAGCCATCATGAAGTATCATGAACCAAACTACTGACAAGGCTTGACTGTCATGGACCAGTCTATAACCCTGAAGCAACCGCCAATTTGCCAGTGACTAAACATCAATTTACCATTGATGAACCACCATCAACCATCATAATTAACCATTAACCATCAATTCACTATGATAAATCAGAAACCAATTGAGTATCAACTAACCATGATGAACAATCATGAAGTACAGTAACCACTATCACTCAAACAAACTATTTGGCTGTGGGTCAAAACCCTGTACCCCTTTTTTCCCTATCATTAACCATTGTTTTCCTTATTATTGTTGCTTATTATCCCCCATGAATTGGTTGGTTAACTGCTGGACCCATAGCCTATATAGACATTTAACCATTCATTAGTTGATTAACTGGCTAATTATCAGTTGAACTAACTATTAACCTTGTCGATAGCATCTATCATTATCAAACATTCATTAACTAATTAAACTAACCATGATCAATTGACCCTAGTGATTAATTAGCGATTATTCAACCCTTCATTAGCCACAAGCTTTGATCACATCTTCAGCATCAAGGCACTGGAGATATCGACCACTCTCAGCTTCACCATCTCTTTCCGCCTTTCCACGGCCTCAGGGACCACCGGACTGACCATCCCCCGGCGCAGTGCATCGCCTTATAAATGGTTGCCTCGCCCTGTTCCCGGTTTCCCAGTTGCGCCCCCAGTTTCTCTCCGATGTTATGTCGTGTCTTGGGCTCATTGGTGACAGTCATCATTGAGTCATCATGGTTGCAGTCATGTTTAATTGCACAAGACATGTCAATTGCTCACAGACTTTAGGTTTGTGCTCGTTGCTCAACATGTTGTCATGGTTCGTTTGTCTCTTACGACTCATGTTGATGCATACCCCCACAGAAACCGGGGATTTTTTTCACCACAGCTGCCACTAGAGCCCATCAACAAACAGTTTCTCGTCATTTGTGGATGTTCACCGTGGGCATCGTGGGAAGCCTCCCGGCAACATGGACCCTGCCTGGCCCAAGCTGATCTTGTAATCCAACGCTGAGAGATTTGGCTGAGTTTACAGCCATAATCAATCATGACTTGCCAATGTCAACGAGCAAGTAGAACCAGCAATTCTTCTGGTTGGTTGGTGGTCATAATAACCACTGCCCAAAACAAAAGATGTTTAAATCCACCAAGGAATATTGACATTATCATTGTTTAATTTCAACTTTGACATACTTTAACCACATGAAAGACAAAAACATCCACCATGATCTAGCGCCAGTTGCAGGGTGCCCGAAACAGCACCGCTTCGATCAGCGAGGCACCACCAGCAAGGGCGGAATCATCAGTAGGACCTGAGGCGCCACGGGCTGACTCCAGGAGACCGAATGACGAGGAGTTACCCACGCTGATGGGAAATCCATGGGTGATATATGAGAGATCGACATGACTGCCATGGATTATTGGGACAGTAAATCTGAGGAGATCAACATGATCTATGAGAAATCTATGAGTTCAAAATTGTTGGCCAGCTTGTATTTTGACTCCCAAACACGTTAAAGTATTATGGAGAGTAAATCATGTACACTGAGCAGCTTAAAGTATACTGATTTTGAATCAGTAAAATGGCAGTGGGTCAAAACCCTGTACCCCTGGTTCCCCTATCATCAACCATTGTTTTCCTACTAGTATGGTTGCCTATCATCCCCCATTATTGGTCGGTTAATTTTGACCCATAGCCAAATCTTGTGCACAGTTTTGTGCCCGGTGGACCCATCCAACCCCCTGGGCCAAACATCAGCTCGAATCAGCTGGCTCGACGAAAAGCTGAGTATGAATAGAACCTAGGTACACCAATATGGATGAACAAATCTACATCCAATCTATGCTGGTGGCTTCAACCCCCATGAAAAATATTAGTCAACCAACAATTTCTTAATAATTACTGGTAAATTCCTGGGGAAATAATAACATGTTTCTTAAAACCACCAGCCAGTTCTATTTATCCATCTACACACATAGAACACATCAGCTGATGACCCCCACAACCAGCAACTTTGGGGCCACCAACCAACCACCAGCTGATCTTCTGAGATCCAGGCCAGAAAGAAAGCGCACATCACGCAAAGGCCCATAAACATCCTGCAGCAGGTCGCTTAGGGGGCTGGCCTTTACCCTCTGCCATGCGACCGGTGGTCAAACACAATGTGTTTGATGTGTTTGACCCAGTCATCCCCAGGTTGTAGTAGCTGAGTTGTTGCTAATTCGATTAGCTTGCTTTGGCTACTACTTTGATCGGGCTGTAACTTGCAACTAGAATATACATGTATAAATATATATATATATATAATATATATACATATATATATATATGACTTTCAGGAGCCTTTTATTGCAAGTACCAATCGAGCAACAGATTGATCCAGCGTACGTGTAAATCACTTCTTCATCCCCAAACGATGAAATTATTCCGCATAAACAAACGACATGTTGGTTTCAGGTACCAGTTTATGGTTCCGCCTGATACAGGGACCATACAAGTCCCAGCATCCAACATGATTGACATGGTCATTTTCACTGGGGAGACGGGTGAAACTGAATCTGTTGCAGGTAAGTTACATGTACGGACAACTCTATCCGGCTATGGGCCAAAACCCCTGTACCCCTGGTTCCCCAATCATTAACTATTGCTTTCCCTATAAAATTGTTGGTGATTATCCCCCATTAGTTGGCTGCTTGATATCGATTCATAGCCATTTATAGCTGGTATATCCCCTACTACTGCTACTTATCATACCCTATCATTAACCATGAACCAGCTATAGCATTGGTTGGTTCAAGCCTTGACCCAGCTCGCCATCTGCACCACAGCACTGCGCAGCAGCGTTGCTTTTTGCATCTCAAAGCAGCTGGGCGGCAAATGGGAGACAGCCTCGTCTACCACCTGAGCGTCGCTGCAAGGCCGACTGCAGACTCAGGGGTATACCATATCCATTGCTTAAAAAATCCAAGTTTACAACCGTTGCATACCGTTGCTTATACCCAATCTCCGACTGAACTATGCCATATTAAGTGCTGAAATCAGTTGTACAACATCCATTGCTTGAACATGGTAATGTGTAACCATTGATATAGGGACCGCTTTCTGAAAAATGCACTCTATGAAATAGCTTATCAGCTACTCGATTTTGTTGTGATATTCATTATCAGCAATCATATTGAAAACCACATCACGTCTGTTGATAATGACCCATTATGTCCATTGTCCCAGGACATGATGGGTTTATGTGGGCTTCTGAAGATTTCAAAGCACCGAACTGGATGGTTGATTACTAAAAATCATTGAACACTTGGACGATAACTGGGGTAACCCCTCCCATAAGAAATCACCATGCCGCTGTTTCTCAAAATAGACCCCCAAGTCATCCTTTATATAAACCATTCATGGTAATAAACCCAACATTATAGTCGGTATATCCCCTATCATGCCTTATAATCCCCTAAGTCCTAACCACGGTTGACCATGAACCAACCATCTTATGTTGAAAAAATCAGACTTTGACCATGAATAAACCATCTGGTTGGTGGTTTCAACCCCTATGAAAAATATGCTTGTCAACCAACCAATTGTCAACAACTACTAGGGAAAATAATCAAAATGTTTGAAAATCACCAACCAGCCATCCATTGCTTCGGGGTCCGCCATGAATCAAGACACCACCTGACCTGTGACCCGATCTTTCGCCTCATTAAAGCGCTCCAAGCCACCCTGAGGCCGAAGGGAAGCATGAGGGAACCATGGCACTGCTGTTCGGCACTGGGGACCTCAAGGACTGTCATGGATAAAGCTCTAGGTTGGTGGTTGATAGCTCTAATTTGTGGTTGGTAAATGGGTTAAAATCCTCCCAAATCAACTAGATAAAGTTGTTAGTTTGTAGTTGATATGGAAGGATTGCTTGGTATGCGCTGGGCTTCTTTCTATACACTTATGGTTGGTTTGTTGCTATAAATGGTATATGAACCTGCCCATGACTCGATTCTGATTGTGACTGCCATGGTATGAACCGGATGATAACTGGGGGTACCTCTATGGCTTGAGAAACACCCATATACTGTACTTCGTCTAGATTTATGCTCAGATCCTGCTTAAGTCAGAGACTCTACGTGTCTCTAGTGCCACACAAGGGCTACACCAGAAATTCCTTAAAACGGACTCCGCGGAAGAAAAATCTAGTACAGAATACAAACATGGCGAGCCGTTTCCTTGATCCATAGCCATCGCCCCCATGCAATCCCCAAGCTATGAAAAAAAATGGTAAATCCAAACCAACAATTGGACCCATGGATGATCCCAATCGAACACTCTTGTTTCACTGGCTGAATGCTCTAAGAGCATTTGCAGGTTGCCATGACAACGGATTCCCTTTCACTATATTTCCCGCGTGTAATTGCTTGGCTAAGAGGATTCGCAGATTGTGTTTAGTGCGGATTCAGAAACTACCCTGCAAATGGACAATCCACCATTTACAATGGTCTTAGCTTCTGTTTTGTTCAATCCACTATCATCTATTACCGTGTTATTGTGAGTAACAAGAGGGGAGTTAACATGGTTCACCTGTAAAAAGATAATGCTGTTTTTGCTTTCAGCTCAGTTTGCCAAAGGTAGATCCCCGGAACATCCAGTGAGGATCCACGCATGAAGCCCCAGGAACGATCGGTGGCGGGGCACGGCGACCCCCCACCAGGCTGGCAACACCAGTTGCTTACAAAGGCGGTGGCCATGAGTTCCTACCTCCTGCTTGCAACCAATGATGGAAGCTCTGGCTTTCCACTGCTATCCGGCTTTATAACCAGTAGAATCTGCTTAACAAGACTGTTAACCAACTACCAGTATTAACAAAACTGCTTCATAACCAACAGTCACTCCACTTTCGCACCAATGCTGGTTGGCTATTGCTGGTTGGGAAGGTTGGTGAAAGTTAGAATTCAAATATCTTGGGGCGATCAATGTACTGAAATGGTGCAGCCCATGTTGAAAGACTTCGTTTCTCACTTCCTAGCAGTGGCACATTCATTTCTGTCAACCACCCAACTTTGGATATGTTGGATCTGAGTTTGCCATCCAGAATCCACCAATTTGGGATCAGTCATGGCCCATAGATGCAGCAAATTGGTTTTCGCACCCTCAAAGCGGAAGACTCAGATCATGCAGCGATCATGAACCAGGGCCCAACAGTCGGTACCCATTTCAGGTGGGTTTTGTGTTGAGTTGCAAGCTTTTCTTTGAAACATGGCTATGGGTTAAAACCCTGGACCCCTGGTTTCCCCACTATTAACCATTGTTTTCCCCATTGGTTGTGGGTGATTGTCCCCCATGGGTTGCTTGATGTTGACCCATAGCCATAGCTGGTATATCCCCCATGAAATTGTTAGCGAACTTCTCCCCTATGACTACCCATTCACCAGCTGGCTGTGGGTCAGTTCACCCTTAGTCCCCCTGGTTCCCCTCTGTTAACCATTGTTTTCCCCACTATTGTTGTTGGTGGAAATCTCCCATTAGTTGGTTATTTAATATTGACCCATTCACCAGCTGGCTGTGGGTCAGTTCACCCTTAGTCCCCCTGGTTCCCCTCTGTTAACCATTGTTTTCCCCACTATTGTTGTTGGTGGAAATCTCCCATTAGTTGGTTAGTTAATATTGACCCATTCACCAGCTGTTTTCACCCATTGGTCGAACTTGATGAGCTGCTTGATGACCCGGTCGCTCACCATATGTCGTGGGCGCCTCCCGCGGAGACGTGCCGAGGCAACTCAGGACCTGGTACGACAAGCCGCGCAGGACTGGTAGGGTTGGTCCAACATGTTGTGGTGATCATTTGGCTATGGGTCAAGCAGTTAACCAACCAACTAAAAGGGGATAATGACATATAATGACCAACAATAATAAGGGATTCAATGGCAAATGGTAGGGGAACCAGGGGTACGGGGGTTTGACCCACAGCCATTTTTGAAGCAGTTGGTGGTTTCTCAAGGCATAGGGAGCCCCAAAGCTATGGTTGGTTTATTGCTATACATGACTAACCAGTTGGATGATTGAAAGGGGTACCCCTGTTTTGAGAAACCACCAGTTCATGATCTTGATAGACCAACCTCACTAAGCTAAGCTAGGACCCAGCAAACGTGTGGAGACCACTTTGATACCTTCTATACTCAACATCCGCTAAAGACAAAGGCTATCCTCTGATCCAACAGGCAGCTGGCTGGATCATCCACCAGTTCTAGATGTTTGGCAACTAGCAGGGGAAGGCCCCATGTGTGGCCTTGCCAGCTTTGTTTCATTCCCAAATGGTATACATGTGTTTCTCAAGTCATAGTGGAAACCACAAATCATCAAGTTTTTGAATCATTCATCATTTGTAGAGCAGTAAACCACCCATGTTTCAGGTTCCCTATTTCGAGAGACCTCCATATCAATCCTACCAATTCCTTGGGGCACCTGGTAGAAACTACCTGTGTACCATTACCTTCTGGCAATCGTTCACATAGCTGGCTGGTGGACCATTGACATCTTGGAAATGGTAATTCATCTTGTGAACAAACGATGACCGGAGCGTAAACCATGGCTGGTCAGTGGTGTCATCTCTGTTGATGTTTTGTTGTCAATCAACCATCCCAAGTAATCAATTGCAAAAAAAACAATGTTAAAAACAAATCACCAAACAGTTAGATGATATGCAGATTGGTGAGGGTCTCAACATTCCGACATGGTAGATTCCACGGTTCTGAACGAGGCTAGTCACTTCCAGTTGCGCGGCTTTTCGAAGCTGCTGAGGCTCCCCACTCGCCGGTACTCGTTGCAATTCGGGATGCCAGCTGGGAGCCGCAAGCCGCTGTGGGGACAACCCACTTCTGGAGGTGTCAGCACTAACCCGGAGCAACAACCATGGATGAACCATCCGTTCATCATCATCATCATCATCATCATCATCATCATCATCATCATCATCATCGGCCATCCTTTAACAATTCCTTGTCCATCAGCCGCATTACCCATGGTTGAACCCTCATCGAACATCCATGAATCATTGTCAGCCATCCATTCACCATCCGATAAGTATCGATGAATCGTCCATGAACTATCCATTAACCATGAAGATCCACCCAAGAAACCGTGAAGTAACCAATGAGTCACCAGTACTTGACCACTAACCATCTTTGAAAGTCACATATTTTTTAGACCTCCAAATCAGCCCTCAGAGTACCCCTAACACTCCATGTTGCAGCGAAACCGTGTTCGAAACCGTGTACCAATTGGAGCTGCAGCTGGTGGCACCACCATGGCCGGGCCCCGCCCCGTGTCCACGCCCCAGCGGCGCGTCACCAAGCGACCGAAGAGATTCCGCAAAGGCTCGCTGAGCATCAGCAAATGATCCTGGCCCAGCTGCACCGGTGTCAACAGGGGATCCCAAGAACTGCTACCAACAAGGGCAACCACGGTGGAGTGGCTTTCAATGGATAGCTGAAGGTGACTTATCGGTGATGGTTCTTGTCCTGGGTGTTACACTTCAGGTCACCACCAATATTAACAGGATAACAAGTTAAAGGATGCAGGGAAACACCAAGAATGATGCTGGTGGTTCAAGGGATGCACATGTGCAGCTAGGACTGGATACAGTCAAATGGGGACAAATGTGGACATGCGCAAGTAGCGCATTTGCCTTATTTGTTGTGTTCACACACTCTGTTTATGTAAATATATACGTACAGAGATAGGCACGTATAATAAAGTAATATAGTTATATGATGCTATATGCATATGTATGCGTATATATCCGTATATTATTCATATGTTGCTCCCCGAAGCGTTTTTTTAATAGTAAATATGAACCGCTGTAAACACAGCGGCAAACAGCAAACCAATTGTTTTGAATCCGTTGGCACATTGTCGATACCAAGAAACATCAAAAACGAATCCAAGTTTTGACAATGAGCCAAATTGAAGTATAAGGCGACTCGAGAAATCCTTGCTCAACAAAACTCTAGTAAAGTTCTTTGTGCTCCATACTTGGGGTCATAACCTACCTCTTGGAGTTATGTACCATGGTTCTGTTCCTGCACATGCCACTATAGCTTCATACATTGCATACTTTCAACCTCTCAAAGCCACAGTGTAGCACCGCAGGGCTACTTCTATCTGAGAATTGCCTGACATATCATTTTGGTTCATTCTGGCTGGTGATGATAGCGGACAAAGTTGTATACGATTGAGACGTAGGGGAAACCGCCGGCCACAGTTCGACGATGCTCGGGTTTACAATGGACAACAATACTTGGCCAATCATGCCTGATAGTGGTGAGTCATGGTAGATCATCATGGTTGATCGTCGTTGTCAACGACCAGTTTGGCAATCAACCTTTGTTCATCATGATTGGAATTCAGCATTGGCCATCAATGAATCATCAACCATCGCGTCACCATGATTATCAACATGGCTGTGGGTCAAAAACCTGTACCGGTGGTTCCCCTACCATTAACCAGGCTGTTTTCCTTCTAGTTTGGCTGGTTATTATCCACCATTATTGTTGGTTAATATTGACCCACAGCCATATATAGCTGGTATATCATCTATACTTGCTAGTTACTATCCCCTATCATTAACCATTCACCAGCTATAACATTGGTATATTGACCTATTATTAACAACTAATATTGGTCACCATGATTAACAACATCAATTCACCATCACCATGATATAGCCATATATAGCTGGTATATCCTTTACTATTGTTGGTTCTCCCTATTATTAACCATTAACCAGCTATTATCAACCATTGGTTGGTTAGCCATTTCAACCACCATCACGCTATGATCCCTTGCACCAATCAGAAACCAGCAACTAGTTGGCGTCCAATGCTCAGCCCGGAAACCTCACGGCCCTCTGCGAGTTCTTTCCGGGCGTAGTCCATGTACTCCTCGGCTGCTCAGCAGCTCAGCAGCGCCACCGAAGAGGTGGAGGGGTGGCAGGACCTGTGCAGGAGTAACACAGCTGGTGCTGGTGATCCAAAGGTACCCTGCAAGTTGGGGCCACCAAACGTTGCTGAGCTCACAAGCAGGGTACCAGCTATATAGTAGATGTAACTATACTTAAGTGGCAAATCTTGACCACTTGTAGCTAAGGGGCCCCACCTTGTACCAACAAGTCACTGCAACAAGAACAACATCTGCTACTGCCACTGCTGCTACTATTCCTTTAATGGGAGATACATATGAATCCCCTCATCTTACCCTCTCAGCATCTGGTTTTTCCCCATCTCGCCACTTCTGGATCTCCCATGAGTTATAAATTGGTTCTTGTTGGTTGCGGGGATCAAAGCACTAACCATGATTCTTGACCATACAACCATAGTGAACAGCTGGATTCCCCATTAATAGTTGTCTGGTGGATCTCTTACAATCCACAATCAGTTTATAAATGATGTTTGGTTCCCAATCCATAATCCATAGCTACTGATAATCAACCACCGCAGCCAAGATGGTTCATAATCAACCTATGGTTATGGGATGGGATTTGGTGAAGGTATGGGATCTGGAGAATGGGACGGTGATGATCCACGGCTAGAATCAACTATTCCTAACCATAGCTTTAGCATGGATCCTCACCATCCCATCACCATAGCCCATTCCTTCCATGAAAATGGTGGGGGACACCCCCGAATGTGATTTTTCCCCCAGAAATAGACGGATTCAAAGATGATGATTGTGAGCTCCTTAATACTGCCAATGGTTAGTTCTACCTTATCACTAACCAATATAATCCTCTATAAAACATGTGGTTGGTCATCCCCTATCCTGAACTCCACTCCCCTACAAAACTTTATCAAAACTCTTTCATATTGTTAATGGTTGGTAATTTTATCCCTTATCATGAACCACTATAACTCCCTATCCTTAACCACACGGTTGATTGCGTGTACCCCCTATTATCCCTATCATCCCTTATTGTAAGCCACCATGATATAGGTTCATCCCCTATTATCAACCACTCGAATCCCCAAAAAAACGCTGTTTTAAACACAGCAACCCACTGCTGCACCTGCGCTGCCGCGCCTCGAACACCACGCCGCGACCCTTCTCCGCCGTGGACTCATCGGCCTTGGGAACATCAGCCAGCTGGGGACCCTGAAAAACCAGCTGGGCTACCACCGCTTGCCGCGCTTACGCGGCGGCGAAGACATTGACCATAGCCATCATAAATCATGACCTTGGCTAACCTTTAATAACAACAAGGTGGTAAATTATGTATTAACATTGGCTCATTCAAAATAGTAATGTTTGGTAAATACTGTTCATAACCAAGTCTACAACCTTTTTCATTAGCAGTTTTTACGCCCTTTTGGCTGTTGGGACATTAAGATTGCTTGCTGTTCCAAAATGTCTCTGGTGGTGGTTTATAACCAAGGAAATAATGACATTAACCTTGGGGTCTTGCAAAAGGTTTCTGGTTGTGGGCAATAACCAATATCAATGCTGGTGATGACGTATGAAACAGCTCTGTAAAATGGTTTGTCCAGGGTGGCTAATGACCAAGGTGATTAATGAGATTGACCTTCACAACATAGTGCATAATTCTCACCGGACCACCGTCCAGGTGGTTGATAGGGTGATGAGGTGGTTCACAGTCGTCTGGTTGATATTCACCCAGCTGCTTGGTACCAATTCGATAAACACATGCTACATCACTATGTGGTTATGGGTTAATATTGGGTCAATATTAACCAACCAATAATGGTGGTTATTACCCATCCAACTATAGGGAAAACATGAGAAAACAATGGTTAATGATAGGGGAACCAGGGGTACTGGATTTTGACCCATAGCCATGTCAAGAACATGCGTTGGTCTTCCCTAGGGTGTGAACAAGGCACGGTTGTCCGTCGAAGGGTTGCCACTTCTGGTGACAATGTAGGATGAGCCATGGTCTGCACTTCCCCCCAATGATGCTTTCATTCAAGGAATCAAAGCCTACATGAGTGTTTCTCAAAATGGGAGTGCCCGAAAAAATGGCGGGTCTACTACTGTCAATGGCTAATATCGGATGATTTGTGGTCCTTTAGTTTGAGAAAGACCCACATCAAAACTACAGAGCCTCGGATCTTACAGGGGCTAGCCGGCCACCATTGACAACCGTGGGTGACAACAACTGCGACGAAATGGTAGCATACCAACATGGCTATGGGTAACCCTTGTGTAACCCTTGTTTTCCTTATTTTTGTTGGGTATTCAAATTGATTGTTACAGTGAAACAGTTCAAAATACTATTAAAACCTACTATTGTTACAGTACTATTCCCTATTGGGTGTTCAAAATACAATTTATAGGTACCCTTCAAATTGATGGTTGCAGTAATATTGACCCACCACCCCATTACGGCTTTCCTGTGGTCATCCTTTGTTGACATGTCACGGTTGGCTTGTATTGAGCTAGGCAATGGGGATTCCTTCCGGTATCGCTGATGATTATTCTACCTGTCATTTGCTATCCCAACCACTAGCAGTAGGTAGTTCATGAAACACCAGATCTTCCTAGTTAACCAATCTTTTAAATTTCTAGTGCCAAACAACAACCAATAATCAACAATTAGCCGATGAATTACCAGCTAGTTGTCAATTGATAGTTGCGAATTGTTGTTATTTCCAGCTAGTTGTTAATCATTACCAGCCAATAACTACCAGCTATAGTTGCTAATCATTAGTTGTAAATCATTCTCAGTTGTAAATCATTATTCTTACCAACTAGTTGTTAATCATTAGTTGTTAATCACAAATGTTATTCACCAACTAGGTGTTTCTTACTATCATTATTT
Organism: Symbiodinium kawagutii; assembly: GCA_009767595.1. Taxonomy (NCBI): domain Eukaryota; class Dinophyceae; order Suessiales; family Symbiodiniaceae; genus Symbiodinium; species Symbiodinium kawagutii. The sequence goes on from VSDK01013809.1 coordinate 241,026, forward strand.
TGGTTATTACCAACTAGTTGTTACTATCATTATCATTATTGGTTGTTAATCATTACCAGCTAGTCGTTAATCATTTGTTAATCATTATGTTCACCCACTCGTTGACTGGTTGTTAATCATTAGTTGTTAATCACCAACTATAGTTGTTATAATCACTAATTATCATTACCAGCACCTGATCTTCACCTCTTCCACCGTTGCAGCATTGGCACCAGGGCCCAGGGATCCGCGGTCGCCCATCGCCCGATCATCACTTCCAGGCCTGCACCGCGAAGGAGGTCTGGGGACGGAACAACGTGGCGTGCTGGTGGGACCGGTGATGGATGACAGAAACGGGTCGTTACCTACCAACTGGCTGGTAATTAATCAACTTGGTGAACTCCAAAGTTTTGGTAACTACTGAGTGAACTACCGGGTAACCAACTCCTACCAGCTGGCTGGTAATTGATCAGCTAGTGATGTAAAGACTTGGTGAACTACTGAGTTTATGGTTGAATCCAGTTGGTGAAGTCTTAAGTTTTGACAACTACCTGCAGGTAAGCGGTAGATTCTCAAGCATGTCAATCCATTTCACAACACTATTGTTGGCTGTCAACACCAGGAATTGCTAGTGTTGACAGTATTGTTAAGCATATGTGGTTGGTGGTTTCAACTTTATTGAGAAGAAGGGTCAGTCAATCAACCATCCCGAACACTTGGGGAAACTACGCATGTCAATCAAACCAACAACCAAACAAGCGTGGATAACATCAAAGGATCACAACTAGGACCAACTAGTAGTTGTTGAATCAGTCTTGGTGATTAATTACTATACCATATCATTAACACATGTACTCCCATATGAATGGGCCCCATTTAATTGGAAACCAAATCTTTTGGGGGATACCTCCTATTAATAAATCAATCATATCCCAAAAAGCCTAAAAAGCTAAGGTAGCAGCTGTAATCCACCTAGGGCTTATTAATCCAGGGTTGGCATTACCCATGCTTCTCCTCAATTCTTCACCATTTCTCACCCGTATCAATCTGAGCAGCTGGACCTCGTTGACGTGGAACCTCCATGGCTTCCAGGCTACAAATCTGGGCCGGTCGGTTCTTGTTGACCCATGAGGGGAGGTTTAGTGATGGCTATGCAAGGGCTAACCAATCACTTGTTGATAGTGAAAATACGGAAAAAAAATGCTGAAAACCACCAGCTAGATATTCTTGGTAGTGCTATGAAAGTTTCTTCCAGGGTTCACAAGCACCATCAACAAAAGTTCTACAGCGTAGCCTGAACGTGATCCCACCCACAGTAAGGGTCGTCCCGAGACGCGTATCTGTGGGCATGGATGGTAGAAGCGACAGCAGCTTTTGGGCATTCAACCATCACCATGCCAAACTTATATCATTCATACTTATCTGGTTGGTGGTTCTACCCGTCAGAAAATCATTAGTCATTCAGATTAGTTGAACATCCAAACATTTCAAACCACCAACCAGAAGTACCATTGTCATCAAAGTCATCACCCGACTGTGATCATATGCCACATGCAAAGGTGTAAAAAAATAGGTGCCCCCCTTTTTGGTGCTACCACGCAGGGGACTGCAGAATTGATCTTCCAAAAATTTGCCAGATCATTTGCTGATCAATCAGTGAGACCCACCGCCAATCAATGACTGACCCTCCAGGGTTCCAAAACTGCGCGCCCGTGGACCCCAGCCATACAACCCACCAAGCTCGCCAGGTCACACCACCGTTCAAAGTGACTTCAAGCTCCGGCCGCTCCGACTGCAGGCGATACACGAAGTCCTATGGCGCTGTGGGGGACCCCATGGGTACCCCAGTGGGTACCCCAGTGGGTTACGCTTGGTTCTTCACATCCATTGACTTCCTTTGGCTGGAGGTGCTGGCCTCCACTCCAGTTACTAAGTCACTATAGGTACCTAAGCTGTTGGGACGTCCATCCTCATCTGGCTGATGGTGCTTCACCACCCCGTCATGAAAAAATACGCGCAAGTCAATCAGCCAGTTGTTAATGATTTCTGGGGAAAATAAAACACATGTTTATCAAACCACCAACCAGTAGTTGTTTCACCTTATTAGTTGGTTATTATCCCCTATCATCAACCATTATTAACCACAAACCACCAGCCATTGTTAACCATCCACCAGATACTATCAACACATATCACCAATGATCCCTCAGGTGCTTGGGACTGACGCGCAACGCCCATCGTCCGAGGCTCGTGATGAAGTGGCGGAGTCTTGCGATTTGCATCTGGCGATGCTCGAGAGATGATCCAAAACAGTAGCCATTGCTGGGGATTCTAAGCAACTATGGCAGGTTGTTGTAAGCAACGATGCAACTGGGGATTCTAAGCAAAAAGGCGACCCAAACCAAGGGTACTGGGAATTCTAAGCAACAAGGATGGCCAACCAAAGGCATAGGGCCAACCATTGGCATAGTAGTGCTATGATGGTTAAATGGTGGTTGTTGTTGATGATACTACCATTTTGTTGGTTTTGATGGTGGTAATGTCGTGGTTGCAGATGGATTGTAAAGGGATGTCTGCCACTACACCACCTGGATTTGATGGGACATCATAACGTGTGGTCAAACAAATGGTAGTTTATTAAGAGGTAGATCGATCATTAATGTACACAGTGATCAATGGTAAGGCTCTTGTCCCGTCATGCGTCGTCATGTAGTTGTACACCACATGTTCAATCATTGGATCAACATTATACAGGCAATTTGCCGTTTCAACAAGCTGACCGCAGAGAATAAACACCAAATAGGCCCTTCTTGGTAGATCAGGATTCGTACATACTGCGGGCGGCAAAGCAATCACTGGTTGGATTTTAATCATAAGATATCATAAGCCATTAATATGTATGAGCTCCAACCATTAATTATAAGCATTACAAACCATCCATTAAGAACAAATCAACCATCAAATTAAGCATCAAATTGATCATCTAATCAACCACCTCAAACTAATCATCACATTGATCATCAACCAAAAGTCAAAGGTCAAAGATCAACAATCAAACTAATCATCACATTAATCGTCAACCCGAAGTCAAAGATCAATCATGACATTAACACGAACTAACCTTTGTTAGTTGTGTAAAAGATCAACCATCAAACTCATCATCACATTGACCTTCGATCTCCTCAAGAATGGCCCCCAGCCGTCAGCAGGCGCACTGGTACTGATCCCTGCCATAATGCCGCTGCGCGCGTGCACCGTGAAGCGGCGCACCTGTGGTGCGCAAGCGAGGAGAAGTATGTCATGCTGATTAAGATGGTGGTTTCTGAGAAATAGTCAATAGTGGTTAATGATGGTTCATAATAGTTAATAGTGGTTCAGAAGGTAGTTAAAAATTGTTGCTGATAGTTAATAATGGTGAACAAATGTCCATGATACTTACTATATAATGGTTCATTAATCGTGGTTAATTCTAGCTAGTAATGGACAATAGTGGTTGAAACAATAGTTAAGATAATAGTGAATTCTGAAAATAGTAGGCTATGGATCAATATTAAGCCACCAACTAATGGGGAACAATAACCAACAATAAGAAGGAAAACAACGGTTAATAGTGGGGGAAACAGGGTACAGGTTCTGACCCACTGCCAGTAACACTCAACAATGATTAATAATCGGGATGGATAGGGTAATCATCAACAGTCATGGTGAAACACGTACTATATGGTGGTTTCTCATAAGAGGGATACTCCCAAAAATGGTTGGTTTATTACCATAAATGAATAATATTGGATGATTTTGGGGTACCCCTATTTTGAGAAACCACCAAATGAATTCAAAAAAGGCAAGGGCAGGTCATTTACTAATTTAGTGAGTATTGGCTCTTTGATGGTTTATGATTGTTTATAATAATGGTTGACAATGACCGCAAAAAATGGTTGGACAATGACAGTTGATGGTTAGTGAAAATCAGGTTCCCGAAAGATGGCTTGTCAATATTGGACAACGATGTTTAGTTAATGCTACTATCATCTAATCCATAATTGCGATTTGTTGATACTAAGGTTGTGTCAATGAATATGATCATATCAAGGTAGGGTTATGGTTAGCTACAAAAGTGATCTGGAAATGAATAACTAGTTGTTATTGAAGTGGTGATTTGTTACCCTACCATACCCCCGGTTCAAAAGGGCTGTGGTTAGCTACAAAACCAGATAAATATGATGAAAAAGCTGTTAACATCATTGATCTGGTAGTTTACCACCGTTGGATGAACTGGCACTCCTGGTAGCTTCAACTGGCTGCCCCAGTAGAAGGGTACCCTTGGCTCCTGGCCTCGCTCGCTCCGAACCAACAGCCAAATAATCCCCTCTGAATGGTTGACATTCCCTAGTAACCACTACAATCCCATATTATCAACACATCAAATCCACTATACTGTTGGTGATTATCCCCCTACCCATGGTTATCCTCACTTCTTGATCAGCTCCCATGCTCTCCCCCACAACCGGCCTTGCCACCAGCGGCCACGGCATCGACGAAGCGCAGCAGTGTGTCCTTGGAATCGGAGGCTCTTCGTAGCGCGAGAACCCAACTGGTCTCAGGCAGGTAGATACGACTGTCGGCTCACTGAAACATTTGTTAATCATTAGGGAAAATAAAAAATGTTTGACACCTCCAACCAGCAAGTGTCGGTTGTCAGGATGGTATGTTTAATTGTGGATGACAAACATGATTTGGAAAATGATTTGAACTGAATTCATTAAAACATGACTTATACATAATTAAACAATGAATTCAGTTAAACAATGACTTATGAATAATTAAACAATTCACTAAAACAAATGAATCGAAAGCAAAACATGTCTATCTTTTGTTTTAGTGCCAATTGATCACCTTGTTGGTGCTATTTGCTGGTTATCGATTCATTGTTTTGCGGCATATCCAGGGCCGGAGCCGATCAAAAAGGACCCAGGACACGCGCCTTCGGAGTCTAGCTGTCTCTGAGCCTGATTGTCTTAAACCCACATCAACCACATGTTATGTGCTTGACAAGTCATGATCATCTTATGTGTTTGCTTCGCTTGCTGATTTCTATGTTTGAACCTTTTGCATCGATTGCTAATTGTGTGTCTTCCGATCATGGTGTTTATTATGTGATGTTTTGCGATCACGTATCCCGACAATTTCCATCGCAGTCTCATGTGTTCGATTCTATTGTATATGTTTCAATACTGAGTATGATGAAATGTGCTTGTCATACCTCCTTGATTACAATGGACCCAAAAATGCTTTTGTTGATTGCTATAAATGATTGAACACTTGGATGATTTGGGGGGGCCGATTTTGAGAAACACCCATATCAGTATATAAGTGATGCTAATTGGGCCAACCCATATCAGTATATGTATGAATGATGCAATTTGGTGAGAAACACCCACATGTAAACGAGTAATGAGTAATGCTAATTAGGCTAACCCACCTTGATTTCCAGCTGGGCAACGGCTTGTGATGATCCCCGACGAGCACAAAGTAGCCTCACATATCCCTTTGCGGCAACCCATCTTCAGGTGAAGTTGATTCAAAAACCCTTAGACTACTAGCATCAGTAATCAAACAACACCAGCAATCCCACAAGGCCATACCAATCCCGCAGCGGTAGTAGACCCCACGGGAAGAGTGATGCAAGTTGCCAGATAAGCCATTGAACCAATTGTGGTTATAGACCACCAGAAAGCTTTGTTATCCTAAACTAAATAATTGGTGGTATACAATCAACAAAGCTTCCTATCATTATGATTATATCTACTATCATGATGGCTTGTATGCCACCAGAAAGCTGCTAAATTATAGTGGTTTCATCTACTACCATCTTGGTTATATGCCACTAGAAAGCTGCTAAATCATAGTGGTTATAACATGTTATATCTACTAGCATCTTGGTTGCACAAGCAAGCTTACCGCTTACCTCATTGGAGGGGGCCCCCCACTGCCCACCCAGCCGCGAATCGATCCCAAGCTTCGTAGTGATCGCCGTCCCTCTCCATGTCTGCCAACGTTTCGTGTGTGCCAATTCGACATTTCACACCTGGGCGCAAGGTGTTGACCGCTGGAAACCCCAAGAAAACGCCTTTCATATGGTGGTTTTATTGATAATCATTTTTATTGATAGACCAACCATTTTTGGGATACCCCTATTTTGAGAAACCACCATATCCTTCCAATACTTTGTTGAGGCATGACAAACTCCCTGATCCAAAACAATGCTTATACCCAAGCATTTTTACAAGCCTCAACCACTGATCAACCACCCAGATATGCACCAGGCCACTGACTTCCACTTCAGTTTCCTCTGCCATGGCTTCTGTGCACGCGCCTGGGCATTGGTCGGTCAATGAAACACAAGGGCAACCGACTGCCATGGAACTGGGGTATGTTGCCAAAAGTGGATGTCTGCTTCTCAACTCATACCCCTCAATCACCCAATAGCAAGTATCTTTTTTGAATTCTTTAGTAACAATTCATCCATTTTTGGGGTCGCCTATTTTGAGAAACCACCATAGGGTCAAAAAGGTGGTAGGAAGGAAGGTTCAGAAGCAGCGATGTTTGCTAGCACTGACCATACGAGATTGCCTCTTATGGTCAACTGTCAATGATCGTTGTTGTTGATCTTCCTTGTGGTCCCTGATGGTACTAAAAGTATGAAACAATTGCACGGCCATAGTCCATGACCCACATTGTAATCACCAAGCATAGCTCTAAACAACACTAAGCTGACTATGCTCGGGGCATGTTTGGTGATGAAAGACTATTCATTGCAGCTCTGCCAATGAAGCAAATCAACCAGGCATAGCTCCAGTCCATTGTAGCTACAGTACGCGCTGGCTTACTCGCAAGCCTTCGCCTTGATTCGTTACACAGTTCCCTGGCCAACTCGTGGGTCTTCACAGAGAAATTCCGCCGTCAAACTTCGCGTTCGCCAAGCACAACGTAGCGGCTGTGAACCAGTGCTCGCCATGAACCAATCCGTTGGTGTGGCCAACGTGCGGTGGCTTGACCCATGAATTTCATTTCCGAACTGACTTGTGCTCATTTCAACAACTGTTTTGTCTGTTTGATGGTTAATCAAACGTGAAGAACCTTTCATTGATTACTAATAAGCTGATTGATCTCCAAAACACTATCAATATCATCATAATAAACGTCAACAAATGTTATTAGATCTGTTATGTGATGATTTTATTTGAACTATGATGTTCAATCTTCATCAATCTTAGTGAATTTGATTGATTTCCAACCTACCTGTAACAGCTCATCACACCTTGACTCAGAAGCGGGAGTTGGTTCTATCAGCTGCCTGGGTCCCCACGCGAACCAGCTCTGGAACCTTCATCAGCTGCGCACCAAAGCCGTGGCCCTAACGATGGAGGGCAGGCAATCACGTGGGAAACCACGTGGAAATGCATGGGATTTTGGGGGTGCCTTGAAATAGTGAACCCCCAAAATGGCTGGTTACCATAAATTGTTGAACAAAAATGATTCTGGGGTACCCCCTTTTTTGGCATGCTTCTTCACTGATGTACCTTTCTGGCCCGTGCATCACACGTGAAAATGGGGCATGGGAGGGTGGAGGCCTAAGAGTCGTCAACTGAGCTCAAAATTCCTAAGTTCTTGGATCGAATTGTTGATCATCTCACCTTGTTCTACCATCCTTTCCAACCATTAACCATCATGAACCATGGATGTTTATCACGCTTAACGCCACTTGTTCTTTGGGCAGACATACTTATTCTCAACCCGTCTGGGACTATCCACATTCATGGTGCAGGAAACTTCGCACATTATCACGGATGTTCAGAACCTGGTATTACAACGTCTCTGACATCTGAGAAAATGCCTTTAAACTCTCTTGCATCTAACAAGTTCAACATGTTCAATTTAAAGAACGGCTCTAGCCAATACATGAATCAAAATAATATATGCAGTATCAAAATTCACCTTCTACACTACATTGCTGCATGGCTTTGGCGGAATCCTCTCGGAAACTCAGACCCCATCAACCCACCGTTCCATTCAATGATGGTAGCATGATTAGCATGTGGTGCCACCCATTCTTTTGCTTTTCAATAATGACAACTAGGAAAATTTCCACTTATGGTAGATATAAGCAAATACATCAATTGTAGTGAAATGGCTTCTTCACCAACCTACAAAACCAGGGTGTGCATCTTGATCCTTGGGAATCGGCTCGCATGACCCCCACGTGAAGCCATGACTTCGTCACCCTGCCCTCACCTTGCGCGTCTTCACAGCTGCTTCCGACGGACATCCACCTTACTGTAGGTCGTTGTTCAGCAGCCAAGCTACAATGAAGGCACCAGTTGATCCGTTAGATCAGTAGATCCATAAACCCCGGTGTGGCTTTCTTAAAATGGGGATATAATGTGAGAATGGATGGTTCAGTACTATAAACGGTTTGTGTAAGAATGATTTGAGGGACCCCTATTTTAGGAAACACCCATGTTTGATGGTGATAAATTACAGGCGATTTGACGTAAACAGGGGGTCACTAATGTGATTGAATCTCCCCTAATTTTTTTCGGAGAAAGGATCGGCAAAGAGCAACTGCTACAGTCCCCAGTCAGTATACAACAGTTGGTAATATGGGCAGAACCGTTCGGTATTAAACCTGAAGGGTGCAAAGACTCAAAACAAGCATATATTGTACTTATACATCTATGCAAGTACGTCCAAAACAATATACAAATATTGGATGTGAAAGAATCCATCTATTGTATGACATGAGTTTCTCAAGAAATGGTGATGACCAGTTCATCAGTAAAACCACAATTTTCTCGTTGTATAGGGCTACCACCGCTGGATAGACCTACATGCGCGCCTTCATCACCACTATGAGGTATATAAGTAAATCATGCGTAGATGGTGGCTTTCTCAGCCAGGGTAAACAAAAGATAATCAAGCATCATTATGCCTTGCTTTTTGACCATGATTCGCCACTCCTGAAAAAGAATCAACCATCATGTCCAAACATCCTGGTTGCTAGATGATTGTTTCATTGCTGATGTGAGCTTATAACCATCTTGAATCATCAACCAAGCTAAATCATGGATACCTCCCAGGTGCTGTCGTGCCATGCTCGTCCATGCTCGTAGCCAAGGTGCAATTGAGGTTGATCTCATCATAACCTCAGGCGCCAGGTGCGCCATACCTTATGGCGTGGCTCCATCTCAACCAATCCCGGCTGACCTAAGAATGAATGGGCTCCCCATTGGAACCTTCAAACATTGGTAACTATATTTCACTGTCGGAAGGAATGTACAAATTTGTTATGATTGAATAAATAGATACAAATGATCATAAATTGATCATAGCAAATCCTCAAAGGTTCGTGTCACCCGCGCAAAGGATCCCCATTTTGTGTCGTCAGAAATCGAACCCGGACCCCGAACTCCTAGTTTTGAGGCAAGCCGGCAAGACATTGATTGCACCACCGGCGATGAAACCAGTGAGCAATATAGGTGTTTCTCAAGTCATAGGGGCACCCCCAAATCATCCATTATTGGCTACCATGAGCCCCCCAAACCATCATTTTTATAGGTTATAACCCATATTTTGGAGGGTAAAACCCTACCTTTTTTAAGGTTTGGGGGGCTCATGGTATTTAAAGTAATATACCAGCCATAACTTGGGGGCTCCCTATGGCTTTAAAAACCACCATATCTTGACTCATAGGCCTGGGCTAGACCGAGTATCGCACCCGTGCTTTTTCCCCCGCTACACTCAGCAGATCTCTAGGGAGCCTGCGGATACCCTCTTGTGAACTACCATGGCTGGCTGGAAAATCCACCATGAATAGATGATTCCCCAGGCTTTCCCCAACCAAAGAGGGGATTCTCCATATCCATGTTACTTTACCAGAGGGTACATCGTAGCTTGATGATGCGCCTGGATTTTGCACGGCCCTTCCCGTGGTGTCCGGTCTCAAGGGACGTCCTCCCTGCATCAAATCCCAGCGGCTCCAGCGGCTCCGTGCAATGCGCACGGCCTCTGCCAGAGTTTCCTGGGCGAGTCTTCAACAACGATGAGACCAGCAATGGAACAAACAAGAACCAGCCAGCCATAGCTAATATGGGTATGGGTCAATACGAACCATCAATGTTAACCAACCAATTTATAGGGGAAACAATAGTTAATGATGGGAACCAGGGGTACGGGGTTTTGACCCACAGCCATAGAGGCAACCAAGCTAATGGAATCATTGAAATTTTTGATGTGACATGATATTGTTTATCATCGTTTTATTGGCAGCAACAAGGTCCGAGCAATCAATCTTGGATATTGCCATGTACGCTGAGCCAAACCACACCGCAAACAATAAGTTCAAAAGCAACAACAAGAGCGACTGGACACCAGTACCAGTAAGGATAAGTGTGAGCACACACACAATGTCATGCGACGTAGCAACGCAACCGATTGCAAGCACATGAGCCGTCCCAAGTTGTCACTCCAGTGAAGGGCAGTGAAACCTTCCCGGAGGGCATGACCTCGCCACCAGGGCGCCGGGTTGCTTCCGCCCAGTTGAAGAACCACAGGATGCTCCTCACCAGGGTAGCTGGCACTTAGAAGTTATCAAGCAGAACTTGATTAACATCTAAGATAATTTTGATATCCCATCTACTGAGAATTGATTATCACCAAGAACTTGATTAACATCTACTGAGAATTGATTATCACCAGCTCCCGGGATTAACCACCAAGTGATATCTGGGAGCATAATTTGGAGAAATGAAACAATTGCACTACTGGTTGGTGGTTGAACCACCGCTAACAACCAAGTGATATTCCCAGCTTTTCTTTGATCATCACCTGGTTGATAATCACCAGCTGATATTCCCTTTGTCCAACAGCTTTTGTTGATCATCATCTGATAAATCCCAATGTCCAACAACGCTGACATGGCATCTGGGACTGAGGGTGATCCGCGAGCCGCGCAAATGTGGACGTTTTTAGCAGAAATCAGGGGAAGCTCCAGGACCCCCTGTCCTTAGAGCTGGACATGCCAAGGAGCTTCGCCAAATACTGAGGGTTGTCTCGATTATACCTTGACACTGCTGTGGCCCAAGTCCTATGTAAGATAGCCTGTCGACTCTCAGGATGTTTTTTTTGTCGGGGAGAGGGACATCAACAATCCAAGTTGATAAATCCGGAATCGGAAGTATAAAAGTGGACATGGATTTATACTTCCAAAATTCTAGTTCATAAATCCAAGTCCTCATGATCTACAAATTGCCACCAACTCCTGTACTGCCAGGCTGCGTGAGGCTGGTATCTTTGACCATCTCAGTCCACAAGACAAGTTTCTTGGACAACAATCCTGGGCACGGCACGGCGCTGTGGGCGACGTCCCACGCGTACCCGTACCGTTTCGTTGAGTGGCTGTGGTGATTCGTCGACTGGGTCAGCAATCCAGTCGACGAAGCGTGTCCTCTGCAATTGACATGGTTGGCATTTGGTTACATTTGGCTGTGGGTCAAAACCCCGTACCCCTGGTTCCCCCTCTGTTAACCATTATTTTGCCTTATTATTGTTGGTTATTAACCCCCATTATTGGTTGATTAATATTGACCCATGGCCACATTTGGTTAGAACCCAACTGGTAGCTCCTGGCCTCGCTCCCCTTTAAAGGCTCTTTTCAACGCTAGCTCCTTGGGGCATCACTTCTTCCACCCCAGTAGGACTATGAACTTTCGCCCCAGCATGGCTTCATTTTGGCCCCTTGAAGGGCGGGCTGGCCACCCCTGGCCCCGAACCGCCACCTCCCAAGCGACCAGGTACATGAGCGCCGCTGCGCAATCCAAGGATCTGAAGAAGTAGCGCATGTGTCGATGCGTCACCTTGGCGGTCGATACAGAATCAGCATAGACGATCATGAATTCAGCAGAATCAAACAAGCAGCACTGGCAATAACAATTGGTTCCAAATTCCACCTAGTATCATGATCGTTTGACTATTTTGTATCATTAGTTGATCACCTAGCGATAACTAAGTGACAATTACATGACTAATATCAATTAGTGAACGGAATCAAACAAACAGCACTGGCGATAACAATATTGGTTCCACCTTGGTTCCCGCAGGATCAGCTAGCAATAATTTATTGAAATAGCAGGACCTCATCATTTCGTACAGGAAACATCTGATATCATTGATGTACTAATATAAATATGATTTTGCATCCTACATCAAAATGGGCTTGAATCTCACTGAACCAACTTGTTGCATCTTAAATCAACATGGCTTTGTAGTGGCCAACAATATAGCGGTTTCTCAAAATACGGGCTGACCAAATCATCCAATAGAAACCGCTTATAGTAATAAACCAAGCATTTTTCGGGAGTATTTTGAGAAGCATCCATATAGTAGTTGTCTCACCATGAGTTTGTTGGTGATTATCCCCTTTTATATAAACCCTACTGGTTGGTGGTTTCAGCCCCTCTAAAACATATGAGTCAACCAACCATTTGTTAACAACTACTAGGGAAAATAAGAAATGTTTGAAACCACCAACCAGCTAAGCACTAGAACCCCCCATATACCGCATACCAACTCCTGCTTGCTTCTCACTGCAGCTCCTGGTCACCTGCATCATGGGCGCCACATGCACGTCGTAGGGCGTCTTCCCTATGCGCGCAGCCGAACAGCCCGCAGCCATGGCGGCTACCAGTGGAAGCTGAGGGCTGCAACTGCGGGAAGACGCAGACCTGGCGGCTGGGCTGGGCTGGGAACAACAAGGCACAACTGAAAGTCATCCCTTGACATCGATACAGTCGTTACCATGAGCCCCCAAACCCTTAGAAAAGGTTGGGTTTTGCCCTCCAAAATATGGGGTTATAACCTGTAAACATGATGGTTTGGGGGGGCTCATGGTAGTCCGGTGCTGGAACCACCCCTCTCGTCAATCAAACGTCCCAAATATTTGCAGATGGACAAATTTCAAAAACCACCAACTATAATGCTGACATGTAGTTGGTTGCTGCAGGGATGTTGGCATAGCAAGCTGACAATCCTCTAGATTCCAAGCTGGTATATGACTATAACCAACCATTGCTACTTGAAACTATAGAACTAATCCATTTGAGACCAAACCTCCAGATCGATAGGCCCCTGGGAACCAATTGATGTTCAAAGAACTGTGGGCTATGGGTGAGGTTGTGGTCCAGTAAATTAACCACTGTGACTCACCATGTGTTTACCATCATTGACCAACTGTTGGATAGACCCCCGCCTACAATCAGCATCAACCATGAATTTTATCAACATTGACTGCTTGGTGGTTGAACCACCTCTTTGAAACATATTAGTCAACCAACCGACCATCCGTTAATAATTACTATATAGGAAAAAACAAGTTTGAAGTTACCAACCGGTCATGTGAAATGGTTCCAACCTTTTCTTAATACTGGAAAACACAAAGAAAACAATTGAAACTGCCAACAAGTTCACCACGCAACCAACTCCCTGAGCACGACATCAACCAGCTAATCTACCATCACCAAGAACCAACGACTACACTTTGGCAGTAACCTGGTAGCTGAAAGCCACCATCTGTCTGGGTAAAACGATTATAAATAGTGGAGTTAATTTGCCAGAGTTAATTGACACTGAAACCACCACTTCCAGGTTACTCTGCCGGAGTGTAGGTAACCACCATTGACCATCAACCCGATCGTGGCACCTGCTTCGGTAAGTGCTGTGGCAGCGCGGCGGCTGCCATGGCGTGCCCCCGCGACGAGGGGCCGCAATTGTGGCCATGAGTTAAAGTTTAAAAACACGACCCCACTCAGTGATAGACTGGTTGATGGTTGCTATATGGTTGATATATGGTTCATAGATGCTTGGTATATGGTGTATATATATATATATGATTGACACAAGTGGTTAATGGTAGTGTACAGCCAACGATATTATCCCAAATGTCGCTATATCAAATACTACATTGCTCTATTCCACATCAGTAGTAAAGTCGTGGGATGCGTGGCTACACAAACGGAAATAGTTTGAACACCATGAATTACCTTTTGGTAGTTGTTGAGATCACCTGTTATCGTCAGTTTACCATGGTCTAGTGACATCACATGTACTACACAACAACTTTGGCGATGCATGGCGATATAACATCGCTTCCTCTAGAAACAGTCCGAAATTTGTACTGCAATCTGCGACATTTTGTCATCATTTGTTGTACCTTGCTATTGCAACATATGGCTGTGGCTTCAAAACCCTGGTGCCCCGGTGAACATCCCCTGTTCATAAGCAATGTTTACCTACCCCATTGGGTTGATTGATTCATATCAACCCATAGCTGACGACAACTGGAGCAGCAACTCGTAGGCTCCAGGCGCAGTTTTCGTGGTATGTCAGGCGGCCATCTTCAGCTACCAGCTGAGCCAGCTACGGCTTGGGCCGAAAAATGCCATCTTTCCGCCAGAAAAAAACGACCGTTTCTGAATGAATCAAGATGATCTGCCTCAACGTCTGAAAGAGTCGCCATGATGAACCTGACCATTGATCGATTTGTCAACATAATGAAGCATGTACATTTACATGCGCGCATCCCGTGAATTCTTGAATTCTTGCCGTCAAGCAGCAGCAAAAGTTCCATTCAATCTCACAAAATAATGAAATCAACAAAACGATGGAGGCACTTGGACATCCCTATTGGTGATGATTCCCTGTTATCATATGGTAAATCAATCATATCCCAAAAAGCTGTAATCCACCCAGCAATATCATGAATATCATTATATACAACATATCATGAACTCATGCCACCTGCACCACCTGCACCACCTGTACCACCTGCAACCTACACTCAGCTTCGCAGTCCCGAATTCTCGGAGAGGCTGCAGGGCGCTGGCCAAATTGGCGAAGAAGCTCAACTGGCAGCAGGGGCGACGTGAAAGGTGCGATGGTCCATGGTGGTCCATGGTGGTCCATGACAAGCCCTGGGCTGTTCAACTGGCCATGAGTCACTAGGAATTCATCACTTGAAGTATCCCTACTTATCAACTTCAGGGTTTGGTTTATCAAGGGTGGCTTGACAAAAACTATTGGAACCAAGGTAATGGTAGCATCAACTAGTATCAATGGTTCCATACCTTTGGACATGGGACATATCATGGTTGAGACTTGAGATGCGAGGGTTCTCCGAATGCCGCGGATTATGATGAAAATGATCATAGTCCAAACGATATCGGGTCGGTAGAAGAACTATCCGGACCAGCACGAGCAACAGTAACAACAACAGCAACAACAACAACAACAACAACAACAACAACAACAACAACAACAACAACAACAACAACAACAACAACAACAACAGAACAACAACAACAACCACGACAACAACAACAACAACAACGACGACGACGACGACGACGACGACGACGACGACGACGACGACAACACATTGGACAAAACATACAACAAAACTACACAAAGGAAGAAGGACAACCGCCAATGTCAGCATGAACGTGAAGTCAGGCCTCTGGAGAACCTGCACACATTCCAGCTCTTTAATGCTGTTTATATACCTGGCTGTGGGTCAATATTAACCAACCAACAATGGTGGATAATGACCAACAATAATAAGGGAAACAATGGTTAATGATAGGGGAACCAGGGGTACGGGGTTTTGACCCACAGCCACCTGGTGTTTCTTCAGGACATCATCACAACAGCTCCCACCGTTCGATGTTAATCAAACGTCAATTGCAAACCACATGATACTGTGAATATTGTACAACTGCCACATGATTACCTTTCAACATTCATGATTACCATGCTGTTTACATATATCGGCATCTCCTCCGATAACCATCCCAAGCCATGGTATATACCATTGGACCAATTGCTGTTGATGGAGGACCACCATGTGTGTAATAGTTAAATAGTTGTTGGTAATGTTCTCAACAAGCTGGTTGCATCAAGCTGATATTTTCTTCAAGATAATCATCACATTGAATGATGGTATTGGTTTACAATGTTGACTCACAATATTAGTTCATAATATTGTCATCATACTTGAAGTGGCGCTTCTACAGTAGTTCCTTCTTCATCAAATGGTTGATAATTGTTGAAAATATGGCTACCGCATCATACTATGGTCGAGATTGATCAGATCATGAGCAACCAGGTAGATCACCCATCACCCCTCAGTGCCGGACAGCTGTCGTCATAGATGTGGCCAAACAGCTTTCACCGGCATGGACAATCCTTGGACGCCAGCCATGCAACCACGATGCAGTTGGGAATGGCTCACGAATTCAGAGTCAAAGAAAAGGCTCAGGACATGCAATCCTCAGTGGGATAGCCAAGCAGTGTCTGCGGATTATATCAGCAACGGGCCTCTAAAATATGCCCAACGATGTCAAATCTTGGTTGCCGATTTCAGAAATACAAGCTTTAGACTGTACGCGGCACCGCAAAGCGTTAGTAAGTTTGTGGATCCAAATCCACCCGTGCAAGGCATGTTTTGGTCAATTAACAGAGTCTAATTAGAATTTTGTGGGGCCACACAGTTGAGAATCTACCGGTGCTGTTTGAGAATCGGTGGATGAGAACACCAAATCCATCCAAATCACCAAATATCAAGATATCATATCACCAACAGGGACCACCTTAACATTCCAAGACATCCACCTTCCTTGATGACGCCTGGAATTGATTCTGCAGAGATTTCACGGCGCCGCCGACTCTGAGATGGCGACATCCACATCACGCGCGACTCCATGGGCAACTTGTGCCCTTGCTCCTAGCGCCGCGGCTGAACCCCCCTGGTGACCACCAGTGGCCAAGCCTTAGATCCCTTGCGCGTGATTGTGTCATATTGTGTCCATTAATAGTAACGTATACGGGTTCCTCAAGTCAGTCTAGGGACCCATGGTTATCATCCAGTTAGATAACTATTTTTGGTAGGAAAGGAACCATTTTGGGGTCCCCTATTTTGAGACACCTCCGTATAGGGTACTGGAAGTGCAAAGAAGCACGCAAAGTAATTTGGACCATGTCTCAATCAAGCAACATGCAGAAAGAGACCCTGCATTGAAGACACCAAAAGAACATCATGCTTCAAGGTGTTTCTTCCAAAAGACTTACATAGTTTTGGATGAGGTTTGGATACGCAAACTGGAGTTGACTTGCAGTAGAAAAGTCCACCCCAATCCCCAACTGCTGTACACACAGCTTAAATACAAACAAACCAATCATGCTTTAAAACTGGACATCTCTGCAAAACAGATATGAGACATATGAGAGTCTGAAGACAATTTCCTAACGATAGACTTGGATCAACAAAAAAGCTGCCGAACCCTATTGCTGCCTCAGCTCCCAGGTGGATTTGTTTTTCTACAATCTTTGATTGCCATGGATCAACCAAATCAAATGGGTTTGTGGGATGATGCAGTGTCCCAATGGAGGGAAACCGTTGGCCACAACGGATGCTGTTGGTATCCGCGGACCCCTCAACACCCGCAGTGGCTGTCCCAGAAGTCGGTAAAGACGAACCTCAGAAGATTGGCTCAGGGACCATGAACAGGCTTGTTCCACGGTGATGAAGATAAGAATGGTTGATGATGGTTAATTCATAATGCTGGTGATGAATGAAGGTTAATGGAATAACCATAATTTCCCAATGAATGATCATCCTCCACGGTGATGATGCTTCATAATCAATGTTGATGATGGTGAGTGATGGCAAATTAATGCAATTTTGAGGGTGACAAAATGCTGCTCCACCTGATGATGATACCAGTAGTGCGGATGTTTCTGCGGATGGTGCTGATGATGGTGCTAATGATGGTGCCCCTGGTAATGATACTGGTGGTGCTTATGATTCCCGACGATATTGTTATCCATAAAAGCAACTGCAAGAATTAAGCACTAATAAACACCACAATATCTGCTGTGAAAGCTTCAATTTAGCGTTGAACCACGGGCTGCCAGCTCAGCCAAGATTGTTCACGACTTCAGCCGGACAAGAAACCGCTAGGTGGTTTCTTGTGTGCAAGTTGCAGAAAACTCCGAACTAGCGGACTGTTCATGGATCCACAGAGATCTGTGTGGTCACTGTACATTCACGTACAGGTTGGTGGTTTCAACGCCTATGAAAAAATATGGGTCAACCAACCATTTGTCAACAATTACAAGTGGGAAAATAAAACATGTGGATACAACCACCAACCAGCATAGGATCTATGTCTGCGGACCAACCCAAACTTGGACCGACATAGATCACAGGCACGTTGACATCTGAGGTCCAGACACGACATCGCAGCCAATGCCTGTGATCAAAAAGACCGAGAGAAATGACCTTGGTCGTGCATGCTGGGGGTCGGGTCCAGCCACCGAAATCTCAACTGAGCCGATGATCACCTGCAACCAGTAAGCTCCGCAGCCCTCTACTGCTACAGGGAGTTCCCCTGCAAGTCCACTTTGGGAACCTGTGAAACGCGCATCAACCAACTTGTATTGTCAACATTGTCGACCATCTTTGGTTGTCAAGCGGCTATTCGTCAAACATCTTCAGACCTGAACCATAAACAATTACAATCAAACCATCACTAAACCATTTCTAGCA
Organism: Symbiodinium kawagutii; assembly: GCA_009767595.1. NCBI lineage: Eukaryota > Dinophyceae > Suessiales > Symbiodiniaceae > Symbiodinium > Symbiodinium kawagutii. Next base: position 259,660 of record VSDK01013809.1, read on the forward strand.
ATTGTTATTTTCCGGTATCCCAACAGTATATATTGTTAGTAACCAACTGTTGTTATTTCCCAACAATTTTTAGATTTTAGATAATTATTTAAAAAATACAATGATTGTTTTCCCGACCATCGGTAAATTATCCAATAAACAACCCACTTCTCGCTGTGGGAGGTGCCAAGTTGACTCACCAGCAGTTGGTCGCGAGTCTAAGCATCAACTCACCATCCGCAACAATGGCTATATCCTTGGCTGATTCCATACAGGTTACCCTCGGATAAACGAAGATAGCAATGGACACCATGTGGACCCACAGCTCTGCTGATTCATATCCCCCATGGCACTGCGAGGGAGGGTACCTGATCGGGATCCCACCGAGTGGCTGAGCCATCACACAATCCAACAGCATCTGGACCTGTAGCCATATGGATCCATCAGTATATATAGTGCATGGACTGCTTCCTCAGCTTGTTTTCTTTCATCTTATTTCACTTAATCAATAGCTTGTCAGTGAAGGGACCTAATGAATGGTCAATGATGGTCAAGTGATACTTAATGCGGTGGTTTCTAAAAAATAGGGGTACCCCCAAATCCCCCATCCACTGGAACACACCAACCAGTTTTGGGGTCCCCTATGGCTTGAGAAAGCACCATATGGTAGTTGTGTAACCATTATTGTTGATGATTACTACCTATTGATCCCTATTATCAACCATTAACACAATATCATATCTAAAAAGAGTATTTTTACTTAACATATCTAAAAAAAACTAATCCGTATTATTAACCACTATGAAGTGATGGTTAATATGATTCTTTCGCGTACTGGTTGATCTGGTACCGCCATAGGCCCCATCACCTAATCGCAGCATCTGCACACACTTGCAGCCCATTGGCGCGATGGTTGCTTTGGCGGCAGGCGTCATGATGTATGCCAGTGGAACCTGAGGGCAAAGCTGGTGGTGGCGCAGTCACTGCAGGTTGGTGATGTCGACTGATGATGCCGCTTGGTCACCATGCTGGTGACCCGATGGTCACCATGCTGGTGACCCATTGTCGGTCTGAGTGGATTTGAGTGGCGGATGATTGGATAATCGTGGGTGAATGATGCTGGGTGAATATCATGTCACAATGTCAACCTGATATCACAACTGGTAGAGCTGAGCAGCCAAGTTGTGACGTTTGGCACTAATCAAAACCCCGATTGTGATGCTTGGACGTGAAAAACTAGCAGTTGTGCAGTGATTTGGGCACGACTTTTTTGTGTCAATCAATTGCTCAATGATGAACAAATTGGTTGGTTTGTGCTGATTAGCAGTTTCACATACCTCAGAATGACCAATTTGAATTTCGGACCCTGGAGCAATTTGCAGGTGCTCTTCAGGGTTGTATTTTCTCAGCTGCACATGAATTAGGTAGAACCAGTGAGGAACAATGATCCAAACATTTTGCTTCGATTTCTCACTTGCAATAGTCACCTGTCAAGAAATATGGCATTCCAAAACGGATTTGCATGAGCGAAAAACAGATTGAGACTGCGCAGTTTCAACTTTCAGCATCCCATGTTTCATCACCAGGACCGACCCAGTGTAGTGGTAAGTTCCCTGATATTCCTTTTTCATGGGAATGGCGATACTCCCTGATGTTCGATTTATACGACTGATGGTCCAGTTTCCACTCGATTGTTGGATGAGAAAACCCACAGGATTCCCCAGGACACCCTGGCAATCACGGATAATCCAGGGCTGTAACTAAGGTTTCCTGTCGGTTGTCTCATCATGGGAAGTGACTGCAGTTCACAACCAGGCGGCTCAGTCCCTGAGCTTCTCGGCCAGCACTCTGAGGGCATGGCTGAAATAAAAATGATGAGGAAGGCCGAAATGCTCACCAACCAGGTGCCAGTGTGAACCTGCACGTCTGCAGCTTGAGAGCTGCTGGCTTCCAGTTGGTGAGATCCTACTGCTGGAATGCAGTTGGGGGTTGATGACTGGGATACATGAGATAACCGTGGCGAATTGCCCTGTAAGGTAAGTTCCAACCGCTACAACCATGGTCAGTGACCAACAACAAAGTGGCGGTGCACGTCCAAGTAGCAAAAGTTGCATCATCACTCACGATCGCTTCCCTGCATCTGGGCTACGACTGTTTTTGCCAACCATTCAGTGAAGTTCATCCAACATTCTGACGACCCTCGGGCGTTGAAGGATCCATCTTCGGGGAAAAATCCCCTTCCACACAAGTCCACCTGTGTTCTTTGAAGGGCTCACAAGGTACGCACCCAACATTCGCACAGGCCACAAGGTATCACCTGAGTGACCGAACCCGCAAGTAGAAAATCACGAAAGCAATGGATCCAATGGCCATCAACAGGTCGCTGAACAAGGTGCCATTGATCTGCGCAGGGGCGCCCACCGTGGCGCAACCGGAGTGGGGCTCAACATCGGCTCATTAAAGTCTTGGTATCCCTGATATGTACCTAGGTATTTATAGGAGCTTTTAGGTGTTACCAAAATTGTGTGTACGTGGTGTCCCTGTGGATCTTTCGCGTCCAAGTAGTTTCCCTATTTCTCAAAAACATGATCCGCTTTCAACTGAGATAGCTCACACCATGGTAACAAACCATGGTGAAGGATCAAACCCCTATGACCATGGTGAATGTCACCATGGTCAAGCACTGCAAAACCAAGTAGCAATACTTTGAGGTGCACCAGTTCTGGACATGCCCAGATTTGGACACCCGCACGTGGTTTGTACAAAGCTTGCTGACCAAATTGTACGAGGGTTGGATGACTCAGCTAGTGGCTTGGAACCAGAACTACCAACCAGGATGATGTTATCAAACTGTGTTTTGGTGTAAGACGACCGTGAAATTCTTACCATAGAAATCGCAACCCCGTGCTTCTGCGCTGAAACCGTTACAAAAAAAACATGTGGCAAAAAGACCTTGCCGGTGTTTACCTGGTGGTGGATTCTATGCTTGTCTCCCCAAGTTTCATGATGCTTCCGACCTATGAGGATTACCAGCATCCAAGATATCCAAAATACAAGGTGATCTATGTCTTTGGCGATTGCTCGATAATTGAGTCAAACTAGATCAACCTCTTTATGATTGGATGGATTGTTTTGATATAGGCACCCAGATCAACTCAAATATTACCTTGTAATACTAGATCCGTTCATCGGTACTCATGGAGATTCTAAACGCCGCTCAATTCTCAGTCGTTGAAGAATCGTCACCATGGTGGCTCGACAATTGTTCACCATCATCTCAATGCTCCCTGTATTGTATAACATCTGGGTCGTTCTAAAGGTAAATGTAAATGTTGCTATATATCATACCATACTGGGAGTATCTCGGTCATCCCTGAAATATCACGAATTGTTGAGCATAATCAACAAGGGTATTCATCAATGCTGCACATTGTCTAAGTCTATACAAATCGGATGATTAACTGTCTCAACAGGAACTCAGAGAGTCAGAGATTCCATTCGCCAACACCATATGCTGACAAACATTCTACCAAAGGTGATGAAATGCCCAAACAGTACCATCCAGCATTTCTGGGATGTGATGTGTTTACACAAACGTGCTTTTCTGAAGCTCACAAAGCGAAGATTTTCTCCTTGCAAACCTACAACACTCGCGTCGCGTGCATCAGCTGGGTGTTTCTGGAACCGGTGTTTCTGGAACCAACACTAGTTGGTGGTTATAAGCCCATATGACAAATATGCTGGTCAACCAAGCACTCATGTCTCAATACATTTGGAAACATAACTGCTTGGTGGTTTCAACCCCTATGAAAAATACTTGTGAACCAACCAATTGTTAATAACTACTAGGGAAAATAAACAATGTCTGAAACCACCAACCAGATTAAAACCACCAACCAGAAAATGATGTCCATCATCTCCAGCAGTTTTTCCTGGGGATCATGCATGGCTCTGTATGCTCAGTGACCACCCCTTTGCTTCAGTGCCACAACCACTGGGATCCGTCCTAACATGGAAAGCCAAACACGGTGATTCCTCAGTCTGGTTATTTAATGACATATAAGACATGATCCTACAATAACATGCTGGCTAACTATGAAAGCCAGAATTGCTGGCTAATTGCGGATCATCCTTGTCAATCGTCAGAGAGTACATAACCAATCACAAACTGATGATCATTGCAATTAGTAATTGCTGATTGTCATTTATGCTTATGGTCATTAATCAACTTACACATGATACGTTGATTATCATTTCTGGCAATGCTAATTATCAAACAAAAACACATATTCATTTATATAGTCAATAACGTTTCTCGTTTCAGGAAATCATCTCAAGCTCCAAAAACAACGATTCGCAGCTGCCGCGCTTTACAAAGCAGTTCCCCCAGTCTCAGTTTTTCATCGCCCATGTTGGTGCCGCCATATCTGGCTGGTGCACAACGGAACCCCTGTTGTTCACATCCCCAGGTTCAACCTATTACAACACATTGTTGGGCTGTGGACAGTTTGTGCCATCTATGTCTTATGGGTGGTTATGACCCATTCCCTTTCCGCAACAATTCATGCTCAGGTTTCAGTCTTATTGTGCAGCTGCGGACCTAATGTGGGCGATGCTTCGCCGTATATGCTTTGGAGCGGCACCACATTCATGAAGCCATAAAAGGCATGTGCATTTTGACATTTTTTCATGGTTCAAATAGATGGTTCAGGCAACCACGAAATGTGTGTGGCTCATGAGTTGATGATATGGCTAATAATAAGAGGTGACAGCTTGCCGAAAGTCACTGAGGTTTCCAACACAAACATGGGCGCTACGGCGCTACGGCGCTACACAACTATTTTGCTCGGCTGTACATCGACCCCATGCCAAAAGGGTTGCACTGTCTGCGCTGTGTCACTTTGCAGCGCAATCAGTACCAGCAGGTCGGGGAGAAAAAACTCGCACATATTCTGGTTCACAGGAACTATCCTACGCAAAGTATTCTGGCCAGCATGAAACTGGTTGGTGGTTTCACCCTCTGAAAAATAAGTTCATCAATCAACCAACGATTCGAAATACAGCGAGTTGGTTCATCCTGTTAGACACATGTTAGTTCTATATGTCTGGGAACCACAGGGACATTGCAGGCCAACGCAAATTGCAGCCGCAAGGAGTCAAATGTTCGAAGCAACAACCAGTTGGCATCATGAAAAAACAAGTTGCCATCCCCCTGCTGAA